>NW_024121399.1:4911710-5068307 GCF_016745375.1 Pimephales promelas
CGTAAGGTCACTGTCGTTTTTTTCGGGCCGAATTTTTGTTTCATGATCTCAGCTCTGAAGGGCTAGAGCCTCCATTTTTGCACTCAGGTCTAAGTCTCATGGCCCTCTATCAGAATCCAGAGAGTTTTGGAAGATTTGGAGAAACTTAATTTTTCGCCCAAAAAAAAAAAACGTAAGGGGTACCACTGTCGTTTTTTTTTTCCGGCCGAATTTTTGAGTTTCGATATCTCAGCTCTGGAAGGGGCTAGAGCCTCCATTTTTGCACTCAGGTCTAAGTCTCATGGCCCTCTATCAGAATTTGGGAAGATTGGAGAAACTTAATTTTTCGCCCAAAAAAAAAAACGTAAGGGGGTACCACTGTCGTTTTTTTTTTCGGGCCGAATTTTTGAGTTTCGATATCTCAGCTCTGGAAGGCTAGAGCCTCCATTTTTGCACTCAGGTCTAAGTCTCATGGCCCTCTATCAGAATCCAGAGTTTTGGATTGGAGAAACTTAATTTTTCGCCCAAAAAAAAAACGTAAGGGGTACCACTGTCGTTTTTTTTTTCGGGCGAATTTTGAGTTTCGATATCTCAGCTCTGGAAGGGGCTAGAGCCTCCATTTTTGCACTCAGGTCTAAGTCTCATGGCCCCTATCAGAATCAGAGTTTGGGAAGATTGGAGAAACTTATTTTTCGCCCAAAAAAAAAAACGTAAGGGGTACCACTGTCTTTTTTTTTCGGGCCGAATTTTTGAGTTTCGATATCTCAGCTCTGGAAGGGGCTAGAGCCTCCATTTTTGCACTCAGGTCTAAGTCTCATGGCCCTCTATCAAATCCAGATTTGGGAAGATTGGAGAAACTTAATTTTTCGCCCAAAAAAAAAAAAACGTAAAGGGTACCACTGTCGTTTTTTTTTTCGGGCCGAATTTTTGAGTTTCGATATCTCAGCTCTGGAAGGGCTAGAGCCTCCATTTTTGCACTCAGGTCTAAGTCTCATGCCCTCTATCAGAATCCAGGTTTGGGAAGATTGGAGAAACTTAATTTTTCGCCCAAAAAAAAAAAACGTAAGGGTACCACTGTCGTTTTTTTTTCGGGCCGAATTTTTGAGTTTCGATATCTCAGCTCTGGAAGGGGCTAGAGCCTCCATTTTGCACTCAGGTCTAAGTCTCATGGCCCTCTATCAGAATCCAGAGTTTTGGAAGATTGGAGAAACTTAATTTTTCGCCAAAAAAAAAAAAACGTAAGGGGTACCACTGTCGTTTTTTTTTCGGGCCGAATTTTTGAGTTTCGATATCTCAGCTCTGGAAGGGGCTAGAGCCTCCATTTTTGCACTCAGGTCTAAGTCTCATGGCCCTCTATCAGAATCCAGAGTTTGGAAGATTGGAGAAACTTAATTTTTCGCCCAAAAAAAAAAAACGTAAGGGGTACCACTGTCGTTTTTTTTTCGGGCCGAATTTTTGAGTTTCGATATCTCAGCTCTGGAAGGGGCTAGAGCCTCCATTTTTGCACTCAGGTCTAAGTCTCATGCCCTCTATCAGAATCAGAGTTTTGGGAAGATTGGAGAAACTTAATTTTTCGCCCAAAAAAAAAACGTAAGGGGTACCACTGTCGTTTTTTTTTCGGGCCGAATTTTTGAGTTTCGATATCTCAGCTCTGGAAGGGGCTAGAGCCTCCATTTTTGCACTCAGGTCTAAGTCTCATGGCCCTCTATCAGAATCCAGAGTTTTGGGAAGATTGGAGAAACTTAATTTTTCGCCCAAAAAAAAAAACGTAAGGGGGTACCACTGTCGTTTTTTTTTTTTCGGGCCGAATTTTTGAGTTTCGATATCTCAGCTCTGGAAGGGGCTAGAGCCTCCATTTTTGCACTCAGGTCTAAGTCTCATGGCCCTCTATCAGAATCCAGAGTTTTGGAAGATTGAGAGAAACTTAATTTTTCGCCCAAAAAAAAACGTAAGGGGTACCACTGTCGTTTTTTTTTCGGGCCGAATTTTTGAGTTTCGATATCTCAGCTCTGGAAGGGGCTAGAGCCTCCATTTTTGCACTCAGGTCTAAGTCTCATGGCCCTCTATCAGAATCCAGATTTTGGAAGATTGGAGAAACTAATTTTTCGCCCAAAAAAAAAAAACGTAAAGGGTACCACTGTCGTTTTTTTTCGGGCCGAATTTTTGAGTTTCGATATCTCAGCTCTGGAAGGGGCTAGAGCCTCCATTTTTGCACTCAGGTCTAAGTCTCATGGCCCTCTATCAGAATCCAGAGTTTTGGGAAGATTGGAGAAACTTAATTTTCGCCCAAAAAAAAAAACGTAAGGGGTACCACTGTCGTTTTTTTTTCGGGCGAATTTTTGAGTTTCGATATCTCAGCTCTGGAAGGGCTAGAGCCTCCATTTTTGCACTCAGGTCTAAGTCTCATGGCCCTCTATCAGAATCCAGAGTTTGGGAAGATTGGAGAAACTTAATTTTTCGCCCAAAAAAAAAAAACGTAAGGGGTACCACTGTCGTTTTTTTTTCGGGCCGAATTTTTGAGTTTCGATATCTCAGCTCTGGAAGGGGCTAGAGCCTCCATTTTTGCACTCAGGTCTAAGTCTCATGGCCCTCTATCAGAATCCAGAAGTTTTGAAGATTGGAGAAACTTAATTTTTCGCCCAAAAAAAAAAACGTAAGGGGTACCACTGTCGTTTTTTTTTTCGGGCCGAATTTTTGAGTTTCGATATCTCAGCTCTGGAAGGGCTAGAGCCTCCATTTTTGCACTCAGGTCTAAGTCTCATGGCCCTCTATCAGAATCCAGAGTTTGGGAAGATTGGAGAAACTTAATTTTTCGCCCAAAAAAAAAAACGTAAGGGGTACCACTGTCGTTTTTTTTTCGGGCCAATTTTTGAGTTTCGATATCTCAGCTCTGGAAGGGGCTAGAGCCTCCATTTTTGCACTCAGGTCTAAGTCTCATGCCCCTATCAGAATCCAGAGTTTTGGAAGATTGGAGAAACTTAATTTTTTCGCCAAAAAAAAAAAACGTAAGGGGTACCACTGTGTCGTTTTTTTTCGGGCCGAATTTTTGAGTTTCGATATCTCAGCTCTGGAAGGGGCTAGAGCCTCCATTTTTGCACTCAGGTCTAAGTCTCATGGCCCTCTATCAGAATCCAGAGTTTTGGAAGATGGGAGAAACTTAATTTTTCGCCCAAAAAAAAAACGTAAGGGGTACCACTGTCGTTTTTTTTTCGGGCCGAATTTTTGAGTTTCGATATCTCAGCTCTGGAAGGGGCTAGAGCCTCCATTTTTGCACTCAGGTCTAAGTCTCATGCCCTCTATCAGAATCCAGAGTTTGGGAAGATTGGAGAAACTTAATTTTTCGCCCAAAAAAAAAACGTAAGGGGTACCACTGTCGTTTTTTTTTCGGGCCGAATTTTTGAGTTTCGATATCTCAGCTCTGGAAAGGGCTAGAGCCTCCATTTTTGCACTCAGGTCTAAGTCTCATGGCCCTCTATCAGAATCCAGAGTTTTGGAGATTGAGCTTAATTTTTCGCCCCAAAAAAAAAACGTAAGGGGTACCACTGTCGTTTTTTTTTCGGGCCGAATTTTTGAGTTTCGATATCTCAGCTCTGGAAGGGGCTAGAGCCTCCATTTTTGCACTCAGGTCTAAGTCTCATGGCCCTCTATCAGAATCCAGAGTTTTGGGAAGATTGGAGAAACTTAATTTTCGCCCCAAAAAAAAAAAACGTAAGGGGTACCACTGTCGTTTTTTTTTTCGGGCCGAATTTTTGAGTTTCGATATCTCAGCTCTGGAAGGGCTAGAGCCTCCATTTTTGCACTCAGGTCTAAGTCTCATGGCCCTCTATCAGAATCCAGAGTTTTGGGAAGATTGGAGAAACTTAATTTTTCGCCAAAAAAAAAAAAAACGTAAGGGTACCACTGTCGTTTTTTTTTCGGGCCGAATTTTTGAGTTTCGATATCTCAGCTCTGGAAGGGGCTAGAGCCTCCATTTTTGCACTCAGGTCTAAGTCTCATGGCCCTCTATCAGAATCCAGAGTTTTGGGAAGATTGGAGAAACTTAATTTTTCCAAAAAAACGTAAGGGGTACCACTGTCGTTTTTTTTCGGGCCGAATTTTTGAGTTTCGATATCTCAGCTCTGGAAGGGGCTAGAGCCTCCATTTTTGCACTCAGGTCTAAGTCTCATGGCCCTCTATCAGAATCAGAGTTTTGGAAGATTGGAGAAACTTAATTTTTCGCCCAAAAAAAAAAAACGTAAGGGGTACCACTGTCGTTTTTTTTTCGGGCCGAATTTTTGAGTTTCGATATCTCAGCTCTGGAAGGGGCTAGAGCCTCCATTTTTGCACTCAGGTCTAAGTCTCATGGCCCTCTATCAGAATCCAGAGTTTTGGAAGATTGGAGAAACTTAATTTTTCGCCAAAAAAAAAAAACGTAAGGGGTACCACTGTCGTTTTTTTTCGGGCCGAATTTTTGAGTTTCGATATCTCAGCTCTGGAAGGGGCTAGAGCCTCCATTTTTGCACTCAGGTCTAAGTCTCATGGCCCTCTATCAGAATCCAGAGTTTTGAAGATTGGAGAAACTTAATTTTTCGCCCAAAAAAAAACGTAAGGGGTACCACTGTCGTTTTTTTTTTTCGGGCCGAATTTTTGAGTTTCGATATCTCAGCTCTGGAAGGGCTAGAGCCTCCATTTTTGCACTCAGGTCTAAGTCTCATGGCCCTCTATCAGAATCCAGAGTTTGAAGATTGGAGAAACTTAATTTTTCGCCCAAAAAAAAAAAACGTAAGGGGTACCACTGTCGTTTTTTTTTCGGGCCGAATTTTTGAGTTTCGATATCTCAGCTCTGGAAGGGGCTAGAGCCTCCATTTTTGCACTCAGGTCTAAGTCTCATGGCCCTCTATCAGAATCCAGAGTTTTGGGAAGATTGGAGAAACTTAATTTTTCGCCAAAAAAAAAAAAACGTAAGGGGTACCACTGTCGTTTTTTTCGGGCCGAATTTTTGAGTTTCGATATCTCAGCTCTGGAAGGGGCTAGAGCCTCCATTTTTGCACTCAGGTCTAAGTCTCATGGCCCTCTATCAGAATCCAGAGTTTTGGAAGATTGGAGAAACTTAATTTTTCGCCAAAAAAAAAAAACGTAAGGGGTACCACTGTCGTTTTTTTTTTCGGGCCGAATTTTTGAGTTTCGATATCTCAGCTCTGGAAGGGGCTAGAGCCTCCATTTTTGCACTCAGGTCTAAGTCTCATGCCCTCTATCAGAATCCAGAGTTTTGGGAAGATTGGAGAAACTTAATTTTCCCCCAAAAAAAAAAAAAAAAAACGTAAGGGGTACCACTGTCGTTTTTTTTCGGGCCGATTTTTGAGTTTCGATATCTCAGCTCTGGAAGGGGCTAGAGCCTCCATTTTTGCACTCAGGTCTAAGTCTCATGGCCATACCCGCGCTATGGGCGGGCCTTAGGGGGCCGGGCCCGCCTACCGAGCGCCTGTGCCCCCCTCTCCATGCAATTTGCAATTAATAAATTTTAAAAAGAAATTTATTTTAAAAATAAAAATAATGTATTGAATAACTCAAGCGGAGATTCCACTTCCAAAAACGTCGACTTCAGCTGTATTAAGAACATGAGTGGGCCAGTTATTTTTAGTACTCTTCTTAAGTTGCACCAGCCCTGACACAATGCTAAATCATAAAACAGATATGTACAATAACATTACGATATCCTTTAATCGATTTAAATAGTTATTGATTTAGGTTTATGTGGTCGTTCAATTACGCCTTTATATTTGTATTAAACGTGAATGTAAATAATGGTCCAGGGGTAGAACTTTTGCCAAGCGTGCCAGAGATTCTGGGGTTTTTTTTTCCATTTTTTTTCCATCAAAACTGATTATGTTTATCAGTGGTTGTATATCAGGCACAGACAAAACATCTTCAGAACATTTTGTGTTTTAATTTCACCGTAATGAATAGAGTCTCTCCACAACGGATTGCGCGTCCGAGTGAAGACTGTGCGCAAGCCAATAAAAAAAACACATTAGCCTATCCGCGCCAGCCGCAACGAGCATTAATTTGAACAGTTTGATTTTAAAAAACACATTTCAGCGCTAGATCGTCTCTTATTTAAAAAAAACTAACGAAACGAATGCTCTGCTAGTTAACTGAAGATGTTTTGTTTATTTGTATTGGTACATTCGTGCCGGAATGTTTCAAAAGTGGTGGGTACAATATCGACGGTGGGACATATCCCACCCGCAAATTACGCCTGGTACTTGAAATCGGCGTAATAGTTGGTTTTTTCCTATAGAAAAATGTATTGGATGTCATAATTAGGCCCCCCCTACAATATTAAATGCCCTCCATTGGTTTGTTTCTGCAAGCGGCTCTGCACCTGATGGCAACTTATCAAGGCTTCATCAGTTGCACAGGTGTGCATGAGCTAGAACAGATGACATACTGAACAGGATGCAAAAAAATATAAACAAAGATACTAAATGTTCCCAGAGACACCTTTTGAAAAGCATACTTCGCACGTTCAAAGTTAAAGAACAGTGTTTACACTACCTGGACAGGGCAGAAAAATAAAGCTATCGACAGCTACAAGCAGAATTTCTGAGAAAGCAATTTAGAAAACCCACCAGCGACAGCAGTCACTTAAAAAAATATTAAAAAGAGCTTTTGAAAGAACCTTTATACTCCATTAGATCCACAAACTGTCAGTAAAACCTCATAACAGCCCCCATCATGAATAAAGTGCCACACGCAGTTTGGGCCGTCTCTGCTTGTTTGCAATGGCAGGGTAAACTGGTTCTTTATCAAAAAATAAATTAAAACTCTCTCAACTCAACTCAAAAACTCTCAAAACTCAACTCAAAAACACTATATTTGAAGGCTAATGTTTTATGTATTTGAGGAGCAGAGAAGAGCGTCTTAGTCTAGCACATGTTGTCGAGCCATAGCCAGTACTGCCTTAAATAGCCTGTGCGTAGCACTTCATCTTTAAAATTATGAGATGCTGGCCAAATGACAGAAAAACCACAGAGTAACCACATAAATTAAACTTTAAAACCTGTAAGTTGACGAAAACAATGCGATGCACTTTCTGCCTCAGATGCAGCCGTTCTAATGAAAGACAAAACTTCGCTGGTCAAAAAAACAATGTGAGCTTGTTTTACAATCTTTAAAGCCACAATATATAATATATTTATTAAAAAGATATATGTAAGACCAAGAAGTTCTTTCTATCTGCACTGAATATTACGCTGATTTTGTAAATTGAATGTACATTATCATCAGATGGCTCTTTGTAATACTTGATTCTAATTGGCCAATCAAGACATTCAGTGGTACATGTCTACATTATGACTGCTAAACTGTGTAATAAGCATGATAACAAAAAGTCAGTCAATACATTCATGTCAGGGTCCCGGCTGAGTGCAAGTCATGTCTTATATATTTCGTACTATCGTGTATGATAAGAGAGAGCGACATACCTGCTGTGCTCCTCTCTCGTTGCTGAGGGTGCGGAGTTCGTCAGAATGAGTAGCACAGATCTCATGCAGGGCAGCAAGGTCACGGGACAAATCAGTCCTAAAGTGCTCGGTAGATTCCGGGAGATCAGGAACATTCTGGAGAAACAGCACAGAGAGAATGTTATAGAAAAGCTACATCACACAGAGCTCATAAACAGAGTTTCAGGCAACCCATGCTGCTTTAAAAATGGATACAAGGCAGTTTACCCCTAGCTCATCCAGAAACATGATCATCCTTTGTTTGTTGTTCTTGATGAAAGGATTCACCCCTTCCATGTAGGGCTCCTGCAACACAAACACATCACAACAAACGATGATATTCCAACTGCTGTAACATTAGCATTCACACACTCTTTGACGCCTTTTCAGGGTAACTCATTTTCTAACACAGCGTGAAAATCAAAACACCTTGGCGCCAAATTCCACCAGGTTGGCCAAGTTCTGCACAGACTTTGCTACCAGGGTGAGCGTTCGACCTGCTGTGGAGGATGGAGGGTCTGCAAAAACAAAACACATTTTCATCATCGTTAATTATATCATACTAAACTAGCAGTTTTAACTATGTTTACTAGCCTGACTTCGTTATGCTCATGTACTTGTCGGAATACGAGTCTGAAACTGCTCCGTAGGGCTTTGATTATGAGGCGCGTCTTAACTGAACCAGGAAAAAAAACAAAACTGCACTCAATTGGATAGTCGGTAAACCTACAACCAATCAGAGCAACGCAGTAAGTCAAATACTTTGCATACAGTTGTCAACTACAGAACGTAGGCTAACTTTACTTATTTTATAAGTTAAATAACGAGTTTTGCTTCTTTTACTTACTCCTCCATGAGTGCGACAAAAGGAGAAACCACAACGACCACAGGCTTTTCATTACGTCCCATCTTCTTAACGACCATCAGAGCCAGCTGATAAGTTACACTTTTCCCGAATCATGTAGGGAGGGCGGCAAAAATATCTTTCCGATCGACAAATTCCTTGATTGCAGTTTTCTGTTCGTCTATTAAAATTATTGCGCTGTCGATTTATTTCACAACAGACGCGACAGCGGAATCTATACATCTCAATTCTCCAGCTGCAGTCACCTTTGACAAGCGCTCTTTGATAACGTGATGATTACGTCCTTGCAGATCACCTGTCCATCATCGTATAAAGCCCGCCCTGGCAATTTGATTGGCCCGATCATTTTTTGCCTAATCATAGTTACTCCTCAATGGATCGAGTCCAGACCGAACTTCCCGACCAAAAAATGTTGTGGGCGGAGTTCGGGCTGGCATCCAGGCTATAGGTTTACAATATGGTCAGTTTCAAAAAAAAAAAAAAAAAAAAAAAAAAAAGACTTGCGCTGCATCCCAAATCAAATACTGTCAGATTAGGAACTATATATATTTATATATTTTAAAGTGTAATTTATTCCTGTGATGTCAAAGCTACATTACTTTAGTCTTCAGTGTCACATGATCCTTCAGAAATCATTCTGATATGATGATTTTCTGCTCAAGAATGAATGAATAAAAAGTTCAAAATAACAGCATTTATTTGAAATAATTGAATAGAAATGTAACCATTTTATGTATTTAATACATTTATTCAGTAAAAGTGAAACTATTTGTCTTTCAAAATAAAAAAAAAACAAACCCAAAAAACATACTGACCCCAAACTTTTAACAGTAACGTCTGAACCGAAAGTTTCCAAAATGTATAAACATTCATTTATGTGAACACTTCAATACAACAGTGATATTCAGCACAACATGCACATCATGTGACGTTGCTTAAATGCAGCCTTGAGCTCCCCATAAGGTCATGAGACATAAATCCTATATTTCATGTCCGAAATAAGAGGTTTAGAATTAGTATGCTCAAGCTGTATTTTTCATTTGTTTAGAAGTCAACTAAAACTATGTTTGTTGTTTGTTTTTTTGGCATTGTCTTTGAACATATCTTATAAAAAACAACATATTGCAGAATTATTTTTGCCGTGTCATATTTTAGCCAACAGTACATGTACATTGCATTCAAACTGCATTACAATTAAATTTGAAAAATACATCAATTCTTTTTTTTTTTTTTTTTTTTTTTTTTTTTTTTTGATGTGCCAATGTCCACTTTCATATAAAAATAGGAAATAGCCTGTCGACTGTCACTATGAATATGTTTATGCGTTTACACATTTGGACCGTTAAGTGCTCTTCTATCAGACTGAAGCTCTAACAGGTGCAGAATAAAATATCTGAGTGGGTACTTAGACCTAAATGTATTGCATCTGGAAAATGGAGCTTGTGATGCAAGCTGTGCACTCACCAGCGATGATGTTGAACATTCTGGGGTTGAGAATGGCAGGGCAGATGAGCCTCAGGAAGACGAAACCACTGGGGGACAGACACAAACACATTTTGGCACTTCGCAAGATGTTCCTCTGTAAACATGAGCAAATGTAGCTTTACAACTTGCTACCTCACGACTCGGGTCCTCATTGTAGTGTTGGTAGGCCATTTCTGCTGCACAGACTTCTGAAGACAGCCATAAATGTACCTCAGGGTCCTTGGGACAGGGAGGAAACAAACAAACTATGAATACTAAAGACTGCAAAAACAGAACAGTACCATAAAGAATAAATGTAAAAAAAATATCAATATAGCACTACATGGACAGGATGATAATACAGTAGGTATGCACTGATATAAAAAACTTTGCCCAATATGATGTTATAGTTATTTTAGAAGATGGTTATTTACATATTATGGCTGAAGTTTTACAAATCTGTCTAAAAAATATTTTTAATTGTTACTTTTTTATGATCTTTTATGAGTTTTGTTAGGATTTTTTTTGTTGCAGTTAGATTTTGCAGGCACATTTTTGTTAATTTGTTGGAGTTATTTCAAATTGCAATTATATTTTACAATATAACTGTTTTTAATGTATTTTAATTTAAAAAAAAAAAAAAAAAACAGCCTAAAACGTCTTTCAAAACATTAAATGATTCTTCCGACTTCAACACCTTTCTGTTCATGTATAACCAAATTGCTGTTCAAGAAATAATGCTCTTAATCGTAAATTAATCTTTACTTTAAAATACTACTTTAAAGTAATATTTTTTCACTGACCAATTTAATGAGCACCAGATGATGGCAAGAGAACTCCAACAAACTATCAATTAAATATCTGATCTTAACCAATATTTACCAATAATTTATATCTAAATCTATACATTAGGGGTGTAACTCCATGTATTTGTCCCAAACAGTCAGACAGAGGCAATCCACACTCCAATCCAGAAGGGGGCGCACAAGGTAATGCAACGCTGTATGCTAACCGCCACACCAGAAAATGAAAGGACTTTACACTAACTTCACGGAAAGGAAACCGGGATGGCAAAAAGCGACATCCTGATTGTTTTTTCTTTATTTTACAAAAGCACAATGTTTTGTTTTTACTGTGCGTGTACACAAATAAAAATGGACCCAATTTTGAATTATGTATTACTCTTATCTGTAGTGTATGAGTATTTTAAAGTTATTTCCAGTGTAATAATAAGGAGGGTAGTGGGCAGACGACATCATCCAGATGTGCCAATCACCGAAGCTAGGCAGAAAAAGACTACAAGAGTGAAGAACCTAATCTCAGCACAAGTTTTACTTTTCATTCTTCTATTTATTTTGTACGTTTCTAACACACAAGAGAGACCTTTCAGTTTTATAGCTGATTGTGACCAAATAACTTTAGGTTTTTTTTTGTTTGTTTGTTTGTTTGTTTTTTTTCACTACAAAAAAAAAAAAGACCTATGCAAGAGTGCATTCGGTTTTCTGTTTGGTAAACCGAATGCACTCTTAATACTTAATACACTAAAGGAGCCTGTACTACACTACCTCAGGGTGGACTAAATGCCACTAGGTGGAAAACTGTCATTGGCACGACTGTCTGTTCAAAATAAATTAAAAAAAGCCTGGCATTGGGGATTTGTGGCTTTTTTCCTGTTGTACCGAACTCATATGACCCCAAAACCGAAGTAAAACCGTCACCCCAAAACCGAAGTACTCACTGAACCGTGGCTCCTGTGTACCGTTACACCCCAATATATAAATAATAAAAATTGATCGATAACTGTTGATGATACAGATACATTTTGGCATTCCTACACAGTTTTGTACTTAAAATAGTAATGACAAGGCAGTAATGCTGCTAGGACACTCTATATGGTGGTGGTGTGCTATCATGCTTACGGGGGCAAGATCTCAGCAGCCATAAATATCTTCTCCACCAGCTCCGACAGGATGTTGAGTAAATGAGCTAGATTCAGATTAACATCCTCATTCTTCTCCAGTTTAGATGGGTTCAGCTAGAGGGAGACCAGAAAACATTCCACATGAGGGAAAAGGATTCTGACTGTTAGTTCAGTTTATTCACCATCCAACAGAAACCTGACAAAAGCCAATTTGCTCAAGGCAGGAGCTTTGGCGAGAACCTCATGTTGTCGCAATTGGCTCTGACATACTAAACACAAAACATCAGGACAGGGAGAACAGAACGTTCACAGATCTGTATGATGTTAACAGCGAATGTTCTGTTTAGTTCCATTACCTCACAGGACTGCTTGCTCTCCATGATCTTCAGTATTGAGTCTTTGAGTGCGTGGTGGACGAAAGGTGTTGCGGTGGCCTTCATGTACTGTTCCATCAAAGTACTGGCCAGAGTAGTGGCACGGAACAGCGTCGTGGCTTCATCTGCAACGCCAAAACAAAACAACAAAAAAAGCTACATTTTTAGGGATTGGCAGATTAAAAAAAGTAATGTCTGAAATACTGCATCCTTTTCTATACATCGCTAGAATTCATATTTATATTAATCATTTTATTTATACTAAACAGTTGAAATATTTTACAATTCAGAGGAACGTGACTAATATGCTATCATGATCAGATATTATGATTATTCTCAATTAAAATTAAAGTTATAATTACACTAATGTTATAAATTTTGTGGCTGGTAAGATTTTGTAAATGACTTTTTTCTGTTTTGGCTGTATTTTTGATCAAATAAATGCAGCCTTTAGGGAACGACTTCTTTTAATGTAAAATAAACGTTTTCTATTTTAATATATTTTAAAATGTAATTAATTCATGTTGTTTCCATCAGAAAGCATGCCAATATGCTGATTCGGTGAAAATAAATTTACTGTCATCATTGATCAATTTAACGCATCTTTGTAAAGTAAAATTACTTTAATATTACTTAAAAAAAATAATAATAATAATAATTATTGACCACAAACTTCTGAACTGTAGTGTAAATTTAAAGAGATGGTTCACCTGAATGAATTTCGTTCTTCTGTTGAACACAAAACAATTTGAAGAATGTCGGTAACCAAACAGTTGATGGGCCCCATTGACTTCCATAGTATATATTTTTTTTCTGAGTGGGTGTTTGGCTACCCATATTCTTCAAAATATCTACTTTTGTGTTGAGCAGAAGAAGAAAAAAATCATACAGGTTCTGAACAACTTAAGGGCGTGTAAATTATGACAAAATATTCATTTTTTGGGTGAACTATTCATTTTTAATTAACTTAAGTGTGCTAAATGAACGTGGTATTTGGACTCATCCATGTTCTTTCTGCGATTTAAGTCTTAGCAATTAATTTCAATGGTTAATAGTTTATTATTTCACATCCATACTACACTGTCCAATCCACTCAGAATTAGTATTGTCAAGATGGATTAATTAGATGGACATTTTAAGAATACTACTGCAGAATCTTAGCTTAAATCTTAACTAGGTCATACCGTTGTTGCTTCATAACCTTCCTGCAGGTCAAGTCACAATCTAATATTAATAAGGGAGACTTTTTACCATGATTGAGTTTGTAAATTCATCCACAAACCAAATTAAAGTCGATACTACCAACAATGGTATCGTGAGAGCTCTTCTCAGAACACACTGCACATTTTTAAGATGATGTTTGATCGCTCAGTTCTCCTTTTCAAGCGAGGAACAATTCTGTAGCCAGTTCATTTAAACTGTGTAAAACTGAAGCTTTGTTCTAAAGCTAAACCATGACGAACAAGCCTGAGGGAAGCTGCCCAGCCTCGATGCAGCTGTGACATCTGTTTGTGGTTGAATACTGAACTTTGAATAATACAAAGAGAGAGCCCTACCCTCCATATTAATTTCTCTGTCATTCAACGTCCTCAGTAAGGGAGCTTCAGCTCGCTCGTGTCGTAAAATCCGGAGCAGGATGCTGGCCAGCAGGGTGCGGTCCTGCCCACAAACGTGAGCCAACGCATAGATCACATGATAGTCTTTCTGCAGGATGAGCTGGGGAACATGTCAGCAAAAGATGCTTTATTAAAAAAACTACGCTCTAAGAAAATGTTTCTAACAGTCACGATTCACGATAAGTCCTGAAAACATTATTTCTGAATGTTCAAAACGTCCAGTTTTTAAAATACATTTAAAACACGATTACTTTTTTCTTGGATAAGCAAATATTAAGGTAACATTCCAGTTGATCTTTTTGCAAACATTATGGGAATGTTACTTTTGAATGTTCTGAACAAAGACCCAACTAAAACAGTTTTGGGGGGGAAAAAAACATGAATAATGTATAAATAATACTAACATTTTGTTAATATTATTAAAGACCCGGGGCCTATACCATGAAGCCGCTTTAGGTGGCTAGCCAGCTATGTTTTTCAGTTTAGTTTGTGCCAACCCTGGGTTTTAGGTACCATGAAAGTGGTTTGGCTTTTAGCAGTGTTCATCGCCATAGTAACTTACACTCTACGGCTAACCTGGTCCGGAGCAGGTTATGTTCCGGATAAGAGGTTGCAAACCGAACTTGGACCAATCAGCTGTGAGCACGGTGACACATGTATGATGCGATAAAGTCACTCCACAGCAAATTATTTTAGGAGACAAAATCATTAGAGATTATTTCTGTAATTATTATACCCTAAAACGATCTCACATGTACAATTTCAGTTCAACAATTATTATTATGCAGATTTTAAATGAATACATATATAAAGGTAATATAAATATGCTTTAGAATCAATAAATGAAGCTATAAAATGTTCAATTCTCTCTATACCTTTATCAACAGTATAAACTAACTTCACAACTTTTATTTGCACTGATATACAGTAGCGAGACTTTCTTTTAGTTGTCCTCTTTCACAGACAGCTATTTTCTTCTTGCTGTGTAAATTTGTTTCAATTCTTAACATTTTAATACTTAATAAGTGAATTGCGCTACTTCTCTCACGAGAAATTCATTTTAATGAGTTTTGAATGAGTTTCACTCAGCATGTGATTGGCTGTTTGCTACTGATGTCACACCTAAACTCCTAAAGTTAGGATCAAAGCCTGAGTTCACAGAGAAAGTTGGTGATCAGCAGCATCATGGTACCAACAAAGCCTGGTTGAATTGGTTTGGTTTTGTCAACTCGAAACTAATCCAGCCACCCAACTACCATCATGGTACAGGCCCCAGGTAACTTTAAACAAACATCCTATTAAAGTTAATTGGAAGAATCTTTGTTTATAACTTTAGAATGTTCCCTGTTAGCTGGGAATCAATAAGAAGAAGTTTTATTTATATAGCGCCTTTCCAGAGCTCAAGGTCAAGCAAAGTTTAATTAAAAAAAAAAAAAGTTAAATTGTTTTAATTCTTTTTGTTACCAGCATGGGGTGCGTTTCCCGAAAACGTCATTAGCAAACTATATGATGGCAAGTTCTGTCGTTATCAGCATAGATCAATGAGCTCATAACCTGTGGTTAGAAGCATAGCTTCTTGTTTTCATGACATGTGGACTGAATGAATTCCTATCTTGAGCAAAATAAGCTTAGCTACTTGATTGTGCATCGCACTATGGGAGTTAAGCTGGAAGTTGCATTGTTTTACGGAAACACACCCCTGTATGATTAACTACAAGGCCACATCTGTGTGTGCGTAAAAAAATGACCATGTGCACACTCACTTCTTTGAATTCACTGTACTCTTCCTCAGGCATGATCTTCTCCATGGAGAATCGCACTCTTACGCGGAGTGAGCCTGGTTCGATTCCCTTCAGCGGGACATAGGAGCTCAGAGGAAACCACTCATCGATCATCTGGCCCCTCTGCAGCTTGCTCAGCTGGCAACGCATGAACACTGAAAACATACAGAAGAGAAACAAATTAGAGAAGAGTAGTAGTCGTCGTGCTTTGCTCTACAAAATACCAGCAGAGGGCGCACTTGTGCAAAGAAAAAAAAAAAAAAACAGGGATTAAAGGAATGTTGCAAGTTCAACAAAAACTAAGCTCTATGTATGGAGCACCTGAGACATGCTGACAATTACCACAGATAATATCTCAGATAAAAAAAAAATATATATATTAAACATGTGACGCAGAAGACTGAAGTAATGATGCTGAAAATATATCTTCAGGAATAAATTGATGCTGAAAATACATCTTTAGGAATAAATTACATTTTAAAATATATTAAAATTGAAAACAGCTATTTTATGTTGTTGACACAACTTTACAATATTACTGTTTTATTAAAAAATATTTATTTTAATAAATTTAATTATTAGTGGTCCAACACAAATATAAGTTTTAGGGTAACACTTTACAATAAGGTTCGTTAGTTAACATTAGTTAACTACATTAGTTAATATGAACTAATAATGAATAGCACATATACAGCATTTATTAATCTTTGTTAATGTTATTTTCAACATTTACTAATACTTGATTCAAATCTTGTTAACATTAGTTAATGCACCGTGAACTAACATGAACAAACAATGAACAGCTGTATTTTCATGAACTAACATTAACAAAGATGCAGTAACAAATGTATTGCTCATGGTTAGTGCATGTTAGTAAATACATTAACTAATGTAAACTAATGAACCTTATTGTAAAGTGTTGCCCGTTTTAGATTTGTGCTTTTAAACCCTCATCATTGTAAGTACATTACTGTAACAACAAGAACCAAAATAAAAAGAGTTTTCTGTGGTAACTGACATTATGCCACAAATGCTGTCGACAGACAGAGCTTCAGGAATATTCCTTAACCTTAGACAGCTCATGATCCATTACATGCCTTGCTGCCTAATTTTAAATATGATTAAGTATTACATTTTATTTTTGGGTGCTTAACACCAAGACTGCCTAGTACTATATACACTGTAGCCTTTTCTATTTGCTTCAGTCAGACAATCAGTCTTATATCATTCAGCTCATTTCATTCGTCTAACCCAATCATATTTTTATCCACACTTGATACTTGATACACTAACTCTAAAAGGTATCCTCAAAAATAAATCATCACTATAATTGTTGATGATACTCACAGATGTCACTTTCTTTGCTCTTCTTGGTCTTGTTGCTTAAGCTTATTTCGAATCTGTTGATGTCGCTTGACAGGTCACTGAAAGAAAGGAATAGAAATCAGAATCTTAATCGAGCAGCACTTTTAAAAACGAGTCGAGTGTCACTATGAACTCACTCAAAAATGAACTCTTCAGTGAACACAGGGTTCTGTCCCTCTCTAGGGTGAGTCTTCGCCACCTGCACACTGTTCAGAGAGATGTTGCAGTAGGGGTTGGTGAAGTGTTTGATGGGAAGTTTGTGGGCTTCCTCCACATACAGGACTAAACTGCTAACCTAAGGTGAGAATGACACGCAAACGTTACATTTTTCCATGCTCCGTAATGAATAAGTGATGAGATGTCAGACTTTGTCCAAAAATATGCCTGTGGTAATGAAGATTACGATGTTCTTTTTAGATTCAGCCCAAATGGCTTGACTGGGATCAGGTGCTGTGAGAGGGGTTTTCATCCCCCTGCTCACCGGCATCTAGAAGGTTCAGCTGTGGCCCTTCTGATAGCACATTCAGAGCCATCTGAACACCTGACCTCATGATTAAGGGAAAGACAGCCACTGTTTCCTGAAAACACTCAGCGAGATGCGCTCTCTTACCTGACGCAAACGCTTGTTGAATGTGGTCTGTAAGGGTTTCCTAAGATTACTGCAGAACGTCTGTAAGCATTTCAGCCAGTCCTGTGAATGCAGGACATTTTGGTTATAGATTCATTTTAAGTGGACAGAGAGAATGTTTTTAATATATTTAATTATAAGAAGATGCAATAAGATTATCAAGCAAGGATGCATTAAATCGATCAAATGTGACTGTAAAGACTTTTACTTTGTTACCACAAAGAAAACATTTATTTTAAATGAATGCTGTTCTTCTAAACTTTCTATTAAAAAAAAAAAAAAAATCACGGTTTCCACAAAATATTGACAAAAAATAAGAAATGTTTCTTGAGCAGCAAATTAGAATGATTTTTGAAGGATCATGTGAGATGAGACACTGAAGACTGGAGGAATGATATTGAAAATTCAGCTTTGACATCACAGGAATAAACTACATTTAAAAATATATTCAAATAACAAACAGTTACTTTACATTGCAATAATGTTTACAATATGCATTAAAATGGCTTGAGAAAGTCAATTTACTGAAATCCTTTTCAAACAGATTATTAATCTTCAGAGACAAAATTACCAACTCTAAATTTATGGATTTAAGCTTTAAGTCTACAACCACCAAACTCAGCTCAGACGTTCAGACTTAGTGTGCTATATCTTTTCTAACTGATCTGACTTATGGTTTTCCGAAAACAAAAATAAAGATTAAAAATCATAAAAATCCCATAGACTTACATCGACGAAATGTTCAAACTTATCTATCTATCTTGCTTTCTAAACCATCAAACTTTACGCTTTAAAACTATTTTAAATCATTGAAAACCATTGAAACCAAAGCTTGTAATACTTATTCAAACCTTTTTTTGTAGATTTGATCAAATAAATGCAGCCTAAGTGAGCATAAGAGACATTTACATTAAAAAAATCTTCCCAACCCCAAGCATTTTAATAGTAGTATATATGTAGAAGTAGTGTTGTCACGGTACCAAAATTTCAGTATTTGGTACCAATACCAGTTAAAATTCACGGTTCTCGGTACCAATTTCGGTACCAAAGCTTAGTTTAAATTTACATATATTTAAGTGTTTATCACGGTTACAAGTATGGAAACTGTACATTTGTATTATAAACACTTTAGAAAAAGATTAGATAAAATGACCTAAAATAAACAATAGTATACACTAACACATTTTTAAAGTTGTTTGTAAAGTTTTAATCCATTATTTATTTAATGCACAATGAATTAAGTGAACAAACATGAACAATCAGGTGTTTGTAATAAATAACATTTTCAAACATTAATTAATGTTGTAAAAATATATTGTTCACTCAATGTGTTGATAACTAAGTAATGTTGATGAATGGTATCTTTGTAGCATTACCATAAAACATGTTTTATTTGACTTGACTGTCCTTTTATTTAATCTAAAACTGCATTCATATTTAATTTTAAAAAGGCTTTTTAAACCTGCTGAGTTATAAAGGCAAGAATACGCCTAGAACTGGCATTGACATTAAATGACAATACTAATACCAGTAGCCTACTCTGGTGTCGGGTGGATACTACTGTGCTCATGTACTCGTAAAACTACCCCGAAAGCACTTTAGAGGCCGTTCACATGGCGCGCGTGTTTTTTAATTATATTTTTGCGCTTGCTTATTCTTTCCAAAGCGCTTGCTCTCACGCGGCGTCTGTCGTTGCTATGCAACGCCAACGAGTTTTTATTATGAGCGCGCTTGAATCGCGCCTATATTTGAAATTGCGAATTTGCATGTAATCGGCCTCTTATGGCAACGTGACATTAGCCTAATCCAAAATATTTCCATATGTGGCTCTTTCCTTCTTTCGTGTCAACAAGTGGATTCAGAGAGAGAGCCATATCAGCGTTATGAAGAGGACGCAACTGTGCACGTTTCAGACATCGCGTCTAGAACAGAACTGGATTAACCTGGTACTCGGTACCTAGAAAAGCTGGTACCGTAACATTTTTTTTTTTTTTAGTACCGACTTGGTACCGAAGTACCGAGTTTTTTGACAACACTATGTAGAAGTGATACGTACCTGTGCCTGCTCAGGTGTCTCTCCAGCAAAGTAGAAAATGTACTGCTCCTCGCTAAAGTGCTGAATCACAATCTGGAAACAGTTTGGCCTGGACAAAAAAATCAACAGAAAACATGTAATGTCCAACAGCAAATGGCACATTGGCGCTAAATTGAATTGAATTACAAACAACAAATCAAACCAAGAATCATCTGCAAGCAAATAATGATCAGAATTAAAGGAGAACTCTGGCGCAAAATGAACATTTGGTCTAATAAAACATTGGTACCTAGTCAACCATTCTCTGAGATTCGAATTGTCGAGACTGTTTTCCAAAGATGGCTCCTGCCTGTTTACACAAAGTGTACTGTCTTTATAAAGTATCTTCTTATTAAACGGTCTGTACAGTTACAAAGTTCTCAATGCTTTGGTTTGCATGTAGGGACCCTCATTATGTTACTGTGTTAGTGTGGGGTTATTTTGAGCCTTGTTAGTGGTATTCATATACTAGCGTTATACGCTAAAACGTTTTTAGAGATAAAATCTTTACATTCGATTATCATGAAAACAAATCTCAGAGAACGGTCGACTAGGTACCAATGTGTTATTAGACCAAGTTCTCCTTTAAGGACACCAGTGGCTTGAGTTGCATTACAATCACCTACCTGCCAAACAGACTGTCATGGACCCCATACACAGAGCACACACTCAGATCGATTAGTCCTTTGGGTTTGGTGGCTCGCTTCTCACTCTCAAAATAAATGAGCTGAGCGTCGTTGCCCTCCAGGATGAAGTATAAGTGCTTCCAGCGCTTGCCCTTACCTGTGGAAGTACAAGTGAAAAGGTGAGCAAGCTGCTTTTGAATTACATTACCATTTTAAAGGGTATAAAAAATTCAGGTCAATGGAACCAAACTATGGGAGAACGCCTGATTTATTTATGTCATGCATTTTTAAGAGACAAGCATAATAATTTTTGCACAGGGAGCCTGTATAATAAAATATTTTAGTACACATCCAACTAGTTGAATGCTAAAATACGAACAGCAGCTGAATGCCAACAAGAAAATGCATCAGAAATTGTGAGTGGTATTCACACAGGTTTCATGATTCAACTCTGATTTTGACATCTATTCGTTTGGATATATTACAGTACATGTACATTTTTCTAGAGGAAAAAAGTCTCCTTTAACTGAAGTTGTAAACCCTATCATTTTTAGATAGAAAATCAACAACCAAAAGCTGTATACAAACATTTAAACTGTGTTAACTCTTTAAATGGTATAATTATGTTTGCTTCCACATAAAACAATGTAGAACATTTAAGCAGCGGCTATCATAACTTGATTTCACAACAGATTTATTCAAACAATAAGCTACTCTCTAAAGTTATTTTCTTTCTAGTTGACTAATGAGCTACGAGCTTTGAATGGATTTCCTCAGGTAAATACAACATTACATGATTTTATGTTGAAACATTGATTGGGTGATTACATGAAACATGATACATTTTGGAAAGTTGTACTGTATCTTTTGTTCATTCATGTATATTTCATGCTATGACTAGTAGTAAAGCGGAAGAGATGATCAACACTTTCACTAGTTCGCTTGATGATCATGTAATCATAATGGCAATCATAATTATACATTATTTGTATAATTTGAAGGTTAAGTAAACAGATTTGGCTTGCTGTCCATTGTTAAAAGTTTACTCTTAAATTGAGATTGAGCACGCTTTGAGAATAGAAAGATAAACGTAGGCTTAAGATAGAGAAGGAGCGATGCTTGAGCGACGACATAGGGCTTGTAAGCTTATATACTGTATGAACATGACTGGATTACATGAACATGCTCCTCCTGAATTTACATCCTAAACTTCATATAGCCACCTCACATTAAAGAGATCCAAAAAAGCATATTATTATTATTGGATGACAGGAGGGCTGCAAATTATTATTTTTTTTGTATATGCATCGACATAAAACAGCATAGACTAAAACAATGATCTTGTGATTTAACCCTCAATCAGCTCATGGGGTCTATACGACCCCAATCGACTTTTACTTAATAAAAAAAGGTTCCCTTCATCTCAGTCACAGTGGAATACGATTTTGTGACTTTTCATACATTATCTATCTACACACACACACACACACACACACACACAAAAACTGGGCTTGAATCGGTTTCTGAAGGTATGTAAAAAAAAAAAAAAAATGTTTACACTTCTCTTCTGGTCTTCGGGGTCAATATTACCCCACATTAAAATGAATGGGAAATATGAAGAAAGAAAAAAAAGAAAAAAAACTAAATATATTTTCTTTATGCGTCAAAAATGCAATGTATCATAAAACAAATAATATTTAATATGCAAGCTAATGGTGTTGAGGAATTATGTGGTATATGGATACAAAAGCACTTTATATCTCAAAAAACACAGCATTAATGAATAGATGAGAAGAAAAAAATTATACATTATTTGTATAATGAACAAAATGTATATTGTTTGTACAATTACTCAATCAATTGATGGGGTCGTATAGACCCCGAAGCCCAGAAGTGTAAACAGGAAACGAAGACCATTTGAAGGATTTGAAGGTTAAGAATTGATATTAGTGTATCAAAATTAAAGGGCACCTATTATGGAAAATTCACTTTTACATGGTGTTTAAACATAAATGTGTGTTGGCAGTGTGTGAGCAAAACCACCCTAGAATGATAAAAATCCACCCAGTGGTTTTTTTACAATCTCAATAAATCATATGCACTGCCTCAGAACGAGCTGTTCTGAGATTCAGCTCTTTGTGACGTAGAACGGGAGACAGGGGTTTGATTGACAGTGTGGCTGTGGCCTAGACCCCGCCCTCTGTGATCTGTACACATCATCCTCCATTGTTTCAACGACGACAGCCGGTAATGTCTCTTGGAAACATAAGTGTTCTGTCGTTAATCCTGTTGTTGTAGCTTAAAAGTTAATCCTCAACTGTGGATCGTCATCTACTGTTTGCGATCCACCGTCACATCCAGTAACAGTAAGTGTGTTTTATGATTTTTGAGCAAATAGTCTTTTCAGTCAATGTCAGCCAATTCAACAACAAATGCGTCTAAAGTTGTTGGATGTCTGTTTAGGCTATATAATTTAAACCTTGTTTGTATAGTGTGTAACCACACGTTTATAAATATTTAAAGATATTGTATTAAAAACTGCATATATGTTGTTGTTCTTTATGTTAGCCATCTCCTCACATTTGCCACAGAAGCACCCGTATGACAAGTAAACATGGTCCCCGTCCCTCGCATAAATGTAATTTCGCTTGTACGTAGCAAACTTTATCACAGTATGTGTATGTAATTTCAAAAAAATTGCGCCAGCATTAGTGTTTATGTGTGTCTGTGTTGCACATGCCCATCATTTCAATGGGAACGCGATTACAACGCTAAAGTACATAAATGTATCAAATAACCATACTGAGACGTACTGGTCCATTCTCATTTATGTTTATTCTGCCGGAGTCTCTTCGTACTATTTACATATTCCGATTCAAACGTACGCTGAATGACATTCAAAACAGCGCGTCTCTCACTCTCTTAGCCCTTCTGCTTACCGACTGCCATAGGTATCAAGTTACGCCCTCATCCAAAGGCAGGGCGGGGATATGCAGCTCATTTGCATTTAAAGCCGTATACCTCCGAAACAGGTCATTTTTAAGCAGGCCCCAAAATGACATTTTCAAATGGTTATAATAAATTAACTGTGGGGTATTTTGAGCTGAAACTTCACAAATACATTCGAGGGACACCAGAGACCAATATTACATCTTGTAAAAAGAGGCATAATAGGTGCCCTTTAAGTGATTCAAAAGTATAAAAGTGATATAATTATACTGTCAACTCAGCCCTAATCATTCAGAACTGTGTGAAGTTAGAATGCAGAACACTGAGGTACATGTACTGTATATTTACTACAATGCCTGAGCAAATTAAACTTATTTATGTCTTCAATAGTAACAATTTAATTTGAGCCCATGTATTACAACCAGGATCTGAGATAAAATGACGTCAATACACATTAAACCACCTGAATATTAAATACATACAACAGTTGAATACTAACCAGACAAGGTGCCAGAACTAATTCAGATTCATACCCTTTGATCAGTGAGAAAACCCCACAGAGTGCCAAATCTCTTAAGGCCAATTTATACTTCTGCGTAGGGTGCGCGCAGTAGGTACGGCGTACCATACGCACAGACGCGTCCCATACCGCGTACCCTTCCGCGTTGCCTGACGCGCACCTCTTCAAAAATGTAACTACACGTCGCGACGACGCGGACCGCAAGATCGGTGATTGGTCGGCTTGGTAGCATCGTATTTCCTCATACGCATTTCCGCACGTACCTTCTCACGCATTTACACACGTACTATCTTCTCCGACGTCTTCTCTCATTTCTGCCTTTCAGTTTTAGTAATTTCACTAAAATGAACTGTTTTTCCACCCCAATAAGCTCCAACTCCAACATTATCCACTCTCTTTCAGTCGCTATTGCTTGTAGTAACCTAGCCGCGAGGAATATAAACACAGTGGAACATTAAAACCCTCCGCCGCCTCCTAGCGTTTCGGAGCAGTACTGCAGAGCAACCAATACTTGAACGCAGAAGTATAAATGCTCACAACGCGTCGCCTACGTGCGAAGCCAACGCCGTATACTACGGCGTACCCTCGACGCAGAAGTATAAATTGGCCTTTACTAAGCAAAGCCACATTAAACTGGACAGCTCTAGGTTTTCCGGTAAACGCTTTGCTTTTTGTTCTGCGTAGCTCATCCTGAGCGGTTTGTGAAGAGCCTTGCTGAGTGTTACTCAGGTGATAAAGTCTGTCAAGATTTGACAAAACCACACTCAGATGGGGCTCATGTGCTACAAATTACCCACATCCTCTTGTGATCAACCCACTGAGAAAGATTTAGCACTGAATACAAATGTACTGTCAAGCAGCCTTATACAGTATGTTGATCATCAGTAAAAAGTCAATGGATGCAGTTGGCAGCATAAAAAAAAAGTAGCCTGTGGTACCTTTGTTGAAGAGAAGATATCCTTTCTTGACAATGTTTTTGTAGAAAGCATCTTTTGTTTTCCGTCGAATAGTGTTATAGATTTCTCTGCCGTCGACTACGTCTGAGAGGACTTGTTCTTTTTGCTAAATGGCAAAATAGAAACAGTATTGTGGTTGTTATTGAGATGATCTTCAGCGATATCTGAGCTTATTGGAATGACCTTTCCTTTACCTGGACTGAGACGGGATCTTTCAGAGTGTAGCCCTCCACGATCTGCTCTTTTCGGTAACGTTCGATAATATCGTCAACACTGCCGGGAAGAGCATTATTCAATTAGAGACCAGCTGGATGTAGAGCTGAGTGGTTTTTCATTACAGTGTGCAAAATTAAAAAGTATTACAATTTTAATTAAATCAGCTCTGAGGCACAATATATGGGGACAGGGTTTAATAACATAAAATGCTTTCAGACAGGCAGCAAAAATTGCAATTTTGGAGCATATGACTGAAATCTCTTTAGTTTATATTTGCCGGTATATTAATATTTTATTATGTGCATGCACAAACTTTGTATGTAATAATCAAACGCATAAGTGAGGTATTAGTTTGTATTAAAATTGTAATAGTAAGAAATGTGGAACCGTCTTGCAACCAAATAATATATATATATATATATATATATATATACACACACAAACACTGCAAAAGTTCAAAAGTTTGGAACTTCAAAATGTTCAAAAAGTTCAAAATGTTTTTAAAATAAGTCTCTTATGCTCACCAAGGCTGCATTTATTTACAAAAAAAAAACAGTAATATTGTGAAATATTATTATTACAATTTAAAACAACTGTTTTCTATTTTAATACATTTTAAAGTTTATTCCTGTGATGCAAAACTGAATTTTCTGTATCATTATGAGTCTTCAATGTCACAAGAATCCTGGGTTATTAAGGTTATCAATGCTATCCTGATAAATGGGAAGGTGCTTCAAAGCAGGATACAAGTTACAAGGGGACATTTTCAGGCAGATCAAACATAAGCAGTGTCGCGGCATTTTAAAACCTTTGCCTGCAGTCCTACCTGTTATAGTACCGCCCTCCCATCATGTACTGGTTATTGGGAGTGGGGCTGATCTTGAACCTTTGGATGTTTTCATTGGTACGAAAGAAGAGGGAGTAGTCGCCTGGTGTGTTGTCTGACGGCCTGACCAGAAAGCTGCAGACCTGGCCAACTGGAGAGCAGAAAAACAGAGTCAGAAGTGCTTTTGACGTCAGAACAAAGGCTCACTACTGACATTGACATTGACGTAGAACTCAGAAGCGCTGCACTCTTTACACTACTACAGCGCAGGAGTATGACGTGGAAAAGATTGTTGAATCATGTTCTTTGGGGTTTTTTAACACACAAAAAGTATACTCGTCCTTTCTTAACATTAAGGTTGAACCACTGTAGTCACTAGGGGTGGCACGGTACATGAAAAAACACCCGAACCGTTCGGTTCGCTTGTCTCGGTTCGGAGCGTGTGTGCGTCTCACGGTTCGACGCATGCGCCTCGTGCCCGTATGTGACGTGTGTTTTCTTTCCGCGCGACATAAACTTGTTCGACTTGGACCGGCGCTGCACAGAGCGATCGGTGAATAACATCAATCTAGCGCGAGTCGGCTCCGTATGCATTCATCACTTTCGCGGTATTTGATGTCATTACCGATCGCTCTGTGCAGCGCCGGTTCAAGTTAATAAACAAGCCAGTAAAAGTGGAGTATCGAGCGCTGCAGGTCACGGCACGCGGAGAAATGGCAAGTGGGAGAGATGAGGGAGTTGGAGGATGCGCCAGCGTCGTGTCTATGGTATAAGTCCAGTGTGTGGGAACATTTTGGATTTCATGTTATGATATTTTAATATAACGCTACAGTGGCACTTTATGTATAGATAAGAGCTTCAGTCAAACCCTGCACTTTAATTTTAAGTGGAAAAAAGTACCCTCACATTTTGGGAATAGAACCATTGTTGATACTGTTTTTGTGTTGAGGTTGAACTTAAATTTCACTTTATGTTTATGGCCTTTGCTATTGCTATAGCTAAATTATCTATAGGCAATGAGGTTTCATGTATATTGACATTTAAAAGACAGTGTTTTAAGAGTTCCTCTCTTTTTCTTTTAAAAGATAGAATTTTGGTAAGAGCTACAAAAGTTAGCAGTTGATACATGAAAGTTAATTTCTTTGTGTAAATAAGATTTATGTGATAAAAATGCATGTGCTTTTTTAAAAATGCAAAAATTATGTGAAAAAAGTTCTTGTAGAGATAGTGATACACATTCTCCTTTTTTTTGCCAAATAAACAAAAAGCATGTCAATTTCTTCTCTCTTGCTGTATCTAAATCTCACCTAGCTTTCCTCTGAGATAGTCCCAAAATGTGCTTAAAGTCAAAGAGTCAAATTCAGTTTGTGCATGATTGCATGAATATAATATATATTTTTTTAATACTGTATCCTAAAGTGTGGATTATTAAGCTATATATCACATGCTGAAGTACATTTCTGGAGTGTTAAAGATTAAAAGAAAAAATAACAAGAACCGTACAGAACCGAAAACCGTGACCCTAAAACCGTGATACAAACCGAACCGTGGGTTTTGTGAACCGTGCCACCCCTAGTAGTCACATGGACTATTTTTAACAGTTTTAACTACCTTTCTGGGCCTTGAAAGTTGCAATGACGTTGTTGCCAATGGAAGGACAGAAAGCTCTCAGATTTCATCAAAAATATCTTCATTTGTGTTCCGAAGATGAACGAAGGTCTTACGGGTTTGGAACGACATGAGGGAGAGTAATTAATGACGGAAATGTCCTTTTTGGGTGAAATAACCCTTTAAATGGCAGATATGAAATAATAACAGCTTCTGTCCTACTCTAACATAAAATAATCTTTGATGAATTTGCCTCTTTTAGGTTTGGAAATATTAAAAGTTTGTGATCTATGCTAATGCATTTGAGTCCGGCCAACTATGACAAATGATGCATATAATGCCTTTTTATGATGCATTTAATGCGTTCATAAATCAAAAGTGCTAAACACATGCACAATTCCATGATTTAAAGGAATAGTTAGCCCAAAAATGGAAGTCGTGACACCATTTAGTCTGTTCCTCCAACAGTAAATAAACTGATAGGCCAATAATTATTTTGGCAAATAAGAGATAAAAGATCCAATTTTAACTGACACTGAAAAGTGAAAAAGGGAAGGAAAAAAAAAACTAATATTGGAAACTAAATCGAAATTTTCATTTTGGAAGGAACTATTCCTTGAATAACGCATGCTAGTAAAATGCATTGAGCACATCACTTGAGTTGAAATCACCTGTTAGGTTATATATTTATAATATGCTCATTACACAAACATGCAATAGCCACCAGCATTTGTTGTCACACTCATGTACCTGTCATTAACAGGTTGTACGCCTCTTGTTTGCTGATCTTCCTGTGGTACCAGCTATGAAGATAGAAAAGGAAAAACAAAAGGGAAACAGGAAATGAGACACAAGTAAGCAGGGCAGAGAGGACAGCGCAGGCCCTGTGAGTCAGGTCTGAGTCAGAGCAGTCAAACACGGTCACAGGACGAGGGATCAACTCTGATCAGATCCACAGCCTCAGGCTCAAACCCTCTCCTTCATACTCAGGAGAGTAGCATTACTCTCTGAATCTGACAGATGCTTCTTCTGCCATGGCACACTTAACTAACTAAAACAAACTGTGCAGAAGAGAAACATATGTGAAGCTAAACAAAGATGGCAGCAGAGAAAATAATCACTTCATGGTTCTGAGCAATTTATTCTGGTCAATTTGGATAGGATTATATTAAACTTTTTCTGGTACACGTCGTAAATATACCATTATGACTGCAAAAAAAAATCCTGTTTCTCTATTGACAGCCATTCAAAAGTAACCATGTATTAAAAAAGAAAGATTAATAATATAAAATAATTAATTGTTCTATAGTAAATGTTTTAATAGTGCCCATGTTTGGAGGGCTATTAAAAATGCAACAGATATATTGTTTTAGACTAAATGTACTCACATTTTTCCCTCATGCGGATCCTCTTCTCGTCCCTGTGAATACATTCAAATAAATCAATTATTTAATATGCAAATTATCAAATCTTTGTAAAGAGTATTTACAGGACAAAAGCTCAGGGACACTTACCACCTCCTCCACAAGATCATCCACGATAAGGCCCTGTTCTTCTGTCCGAACATTGGTCACCCACATCCACCCATCCTCCAGTCCATTGTGAACGATAAACATGTCTCCTTTGAGAAAACTTGAGACACACAATAAAGTAGAAAATAAACGATGGAGTGAAATGACAAAATATTTATAAGGATATAAAAAGTTATTCAATCCATTCAGATAATCGTTTTTCAAAATTAGCATTTTGAAAGTAAAAGTGACAATAAAGTGATTAGCAGGAAACATCTGTTACTGACTTGCAGAAAACTTCAAAGTTACTGCAGGGTCCCTGTGGGAAGTAATACTTTTTGATATTTTTAAATTGCTGGTGGCTTAAAGTGCTCTAAATGCTATTTAAAAGGGTCTTAAATTTAGGGTGGGAATTGGTCTGTTATACAGGATTTTCCAGCTTTTCTTGCAATCTAAATTGCTTTCCTGTACAGTTACTTTTTGTAGCTTCCTGTACGTGCCACTGAACACCACAGGGGGAGATTATGTAAACCAACTGCTCAGGTGAACCATCTCAATGCTGATCCTGGAGTTGCCAAGCACTGCACATTTTGGATGTCTCTCTTATTTAACAACTGATTTCTATCACCAGCTCATTAGAGGCTCCAAGAACTGCCACGCATCCGAATATGCCTGCTTAGCATGTGAAATGAGAATCCACCCAAAGGATGAAGTCTGAAGTCTGAAGTCTGACGGACACCCTAATATTGCATAATAAGGCAAGAGGTAATTCATCTCAAGCATAAATGGTGGGAAACAGAGACAAGGCTGACATTGAAGGTCACATGGTGGATGCAGTACGTCAGAATTGTATCCATACTACATAGGATAAATAGTTGGATGGTGAAACGGATGGAGTGGTATTACTGAAGTAATCACGATTTTTCTCGTTTTTAGAGAATTATTGCACTTTCACTAAAGCACAAATCAAGAGAATGCCAAATTATATGCAGGATTTGACCTCATCTGGTTACTTGAATGATTATATTTGTCATATACATTAAGGTTTTGTTCACACTTTATTTGGATAAGTGCCACTCTAAGCCTGGTGAGCACAAAACTGGAGGACTGAGACCCCTAAAAAATGGGGTTTTCCAAACAACCTATTGCAGTTTGACTGAAATATGAATGCAAGCTGCACAACACGGACCAAAGGCATCTTGGAGAACCAAAAACAGGATTTGATGTCACGAGACCCTAAAGAGAACAGAATGCTCAAGAATGCCAGGTTTTCCTTATCATAGGTGCCCCATTGCCTGTTACAGTTCAGTTCAAGCTTCTGAACCGCGTTTCCTTGCAGCAGATCTTCGTTTATGTACAACACATTTTATAAGCTCCTTGTGAGTTTTCAGCTGATAAAAAATACCATCAACAAGTGCATTTAGCCCAGTTCACAGTATTGTTTTGGAAGTTTGCTGTAAGTTCCGTCGAAAAATAAACCTGACAAAAGCAGTTTCTTAGTTGTTTTTGTTTTGTATTAGGTTCAGTCTTAAAACTGACACTGTGAATGATAAGCAAACCAGTACTAAAATGTATGAATTGAATGCATGTTTTCTTTTTGGTCTAATATCGCAGAAATGCTTAATTAATTCAGAAGCAGAAATCATGATTGCAATTAAAATATGATTAATCATGCAGCCTTTGTTTCAAACATTGACATGAGTTTAAATTCCATTCCCACAAACAGGCAGGACACAGTTAGACACTTCAGACTGGATTGTGAAATATGAGGTAGGATGACTTTTAAGAAGGTTTTTATACCTGATCTCATCGGTATCTGGCACTTTGGTGTATGGAAGTATGGCCCTCACTCTTCGCCTGTCCTCCACTGGCTGGAAGGAGAATAAGAGGTTTTAGCAACACCACAAGGGACAATTCTGATAATCATAATGCTATGATTATCAGCACTGAAAGAGTAACAAAATCCAATCCTGCTTCTTGATCTACAACCTTAGATACAGCAACAAATAAGTGAAAAAAAAAACTTGTAGTCATTCGAGAGTCAGAAGTTCTGATCGTACCTCTGGGGGAGCCACTGGAGACGACAGTTTTTCCCCTTTGAGTAGGCAAGACACATAGCTGTAGTAACCAATGAGGTCTGACAGGGACGAGAAGCGTCGTCCACCGATGTAGTAATCTCCACACATCGCAATGATCCTGAACACACACACACAAAGAAGAAAAGTGTTTTGCCTTACTTCATTAAAATGATTCATTCCAAATACATTTAACAGCAAAGCACTTGCAGTTGTGTAGACGTATGCAACTAGAAGCATGCATCATGGGGATAAGATACATTTTACTACAAGACGTGTGTTCGTTTGTTTATTGCTTGTTTCTTTATGTGAAAAAAAAAAAAAAACACTTAACTTTTCAGAATGCCGCAAACACACTGGAGGTCATGTGACAAGAACCAGCTTCACCCTTTCCGTAACAACACTAAAAGCTTAGCCAAAAGGCACGGACATCAGATGATAGCTGTACAGTGCAGGGTGTTTTCTTATCTTTCTTATAAATATATCTAGTAGCGGAGCTCATGCAAGGGCTAGAAATCCATTTATCCATTGCTGAAATCTGCAAATCTCTTATGTAGGTAAAAACCAACTATCTATTTTCTCGACTTCAAAATGTTGTAAAATTATAAAGACTTATGTTGGTGTTGGGTGTACACAATTACCTATTTTTTTTTTCTTTTTTGGGGGGAGGGGTGTAATATGATTACATTACACTAGTGTGAATGACCCTTCATTGGCTTCCTGTCTGTTATAGAACTGATTTTAAAGCTGCAGTCCACAGTTTTTCCTCTTTGTCGCCATCTCTGTTTGAAATCTGCAATTGCAGTCATTTGTGGAAATTATCAACTTTACGCGAGTTGTGCTTCGACTCCGCACTAGGGATGCGCAGTATACCGTTATTGCAAAAATACCGGTATATAATAAATTTCAAACGGTACAATATCATCATTTTGTTAAATTCGGTATTTGATGAGCTGCTGTTCCGAAGTTCTCCACTAGGCGGCAGTGCGCTACCGAAACTGACGCGAGTCACGTGAAACCGGCAAACGAAGGAACACGGTGGAAATGAAGCTCATTCGGATTTCTACACGCCCGAAATTAATAAATAGAGAGAGCAGTATGAGTGAAATAAGGCATTACTTTGCCTACTAAATTAATGAGAATAGTGTAGAAACAGACCTCAATGCACCACTCTGCAAACTTTGCTTTCAATAATGTGTTGCCATGGAATGCAACACATCAAATCTGCCAAAGCACTCATCAGTTGCTCATCCTGACTTGTTCAAGAGATCAACTGGTGAGTTCATCATTCAACTGATTTAATTTAGACTTTTATTAAACACTTAACAGCGCACATACATAAGAGCTTATCAATTAAATATGATACGGTAAACACGAAAGCTCAAATCTTCTTGCATGACACGCTAGAACCAATTCAGTTACCGTCTCATGATCTCATCATTTTTGCAGTTTCAAACAAATATATTCATTTAATTTGAATTAATAAAGCACAAAAGTGATAGTAAAATGAATGGCATTACTGCCGCTGTGGCGACCCATAGAGAGAGAGAGAGAGAGAGAGATAAATATTAATAATATTAGCCTACAATTAAGCTACATTTGTCAACATTCACTAAGGAACTTGGACTAACAATATAGCATTGATTAATCTAGATCAATCAGTAATTAAATGACCTAAAAATGTAATATCCTAATAAATGTTTAGCATCATAACATTACTTTTTGCAATGCATTATATGCATATAATGAACACAAACAGTAACCAAACCAAGATGAATCAATGCAATAAATGTTGATAATTCTCTGTTGATGTGTTTACGTCATTTCATTATTCTATTATGTTAATCTATTATTATAGATATTAACCTATTTTAATTGTATAATATCAGTGTTTTTTTCCCCAAATCAAAATTTTACCTACACATAATTTGTTTATTTTTTAAATTTTGATATGTTTTTTTTTTGGGATACTTTTCTTTGCACATATGGTAGTTGAGAGTTTCAAGCAGTGTTTAATAAAATTGTTTCAATTCACTTAAATTTAGACTTTTTTTTCCCGACTGTGGTATCGATTTAGTATCGATACCGAGGTATTAGCTTCTGGTATCGTATCGAAGCCAAAATTGTGGTATCGAGCCATCCCTACTCCGCACAGCGCAGATGAATCCAATGTTAGAGGAGAAAGTGCAGCTGTCAATCGCCGTGCCAGTGTGGATACTGATATTCATTGATATTCACAGATTATTCTTTTTGGAAGTATGACCTATATAATAATTTTCACTGGAAAATGTCCCCTGAACAAGTAAAGAAACATCCACTTTTGTTCTGGTTCTGACACTGCAGTAAATCGTGCTGATTAAATCTAAAAATCGCTTTTCATATCACGCAAAACCGTGCAAATTATAGTTTATTATCTCAAATTGATAATGTTAACAACATCAGCATTGTGTGACTACATGTAATGTTCTTCCGATATGTATCCTTGTTTTCGTATGTGTCCGGTTTAAGTCTCTTTTTTAGTAAGCCAATCCGAAGTTCGAAGTCTTTTGCATTTTACAGCGGGTGAGTCTTCACCGGTGATCACCGGTGATTGTCATTTGAACCTTTCTGGATCCGCCATCAAACTTATTAGTTAAGTTTAATTATATCAAGTACAATGAGAAAAATCTCCACCTTCAGCATCCTCACACGCAATATAGCCTACTAGCCGAGACTCTTTATGTGTACAGACGTGGCGTAATGAGGCAAAGACATGCTTGAATCTCCTGCGGAAATCCACCAGAAACACTGGAATTAAAAACATTATTACAAGCTTACCGCTTTGAATTGAGCTATGGCAAGAAGATAGTTTTGAACACTGGCTGGTTATGTATTTTCTCAAAAATGTATTTTGGATCATTTTAAACCCAAAAAAGATACGGACTGCAGCTTTAAGATTATTTCACTTGCTTTGACTGGACTGCCACTTACTTATCTGTTAAGACTTTTGTCCATTCGAGATGCCTCAGATGTTCTGATCATAGGCTATTGACCGTTCCTAGGGCAAGACTAAAATTGACAGGGGATTGGGCTTTTTTCAATTATTGCCCCTAAACTGTGGAATAATAGCCTTCCAATGTGACAGAACTGCTCAAAAACATTCTAATTTGTAATCGAAACTAATAACTCATTTGTTTTCCTTGGCTTTTAATGCATTTTAGAGATTTATATAATTTTTTTTTTTTATGCTGTTAAATATGTATCAATGTAAAGAACTTTCTTTGGTCAACTTGAAGTTGCTTTAAACTGTGCTCTAGAAATACATTTGACATTGCCAAATGATTAAATGTATATACTACCATCCCAAAGTTTGGGGTCATCAAGGTATTATTTCTCTCTTTTTTGTAAAGAAATTAACACTTTTGTTCAGCAAGATGTATTAAATTGATCAAAAGTGACAGTAAATACATTTATAATACATTTATAATGTTACAAAAGATTTATTTTTCAAATTAACACTTCTTTCTATTCACCAAAGAATCCTGACAAGTTGTATCAAATTTCCCCATAAATATTAAGCAGCATAATTGTTTACAACATTGATACCAATAAGAAATGTTTCTGAAGCACAAAATCAGCATATTAGAATGATTTCTGAAGGATCATGTGACACTGAAGACTGTTCTGGTTAGTTGCTTTACTGCTTTACAAGTCTCTGTAATATTCTGGTCTAAAAATATGCTTCAGTGCCAACATCCATGCAAGTCTAAGGGTTTTGTGGGCTGTATTATTGTTTAAAATTCTGATCATTTAGAAAAGTAAAAGGACCTGTTCACGTGATTTGAGGCATCAGTCATATAAATAGTATACAGTGCAGGACAATGTACGTTTAAATAGTTAACAATGACTATTGTACAACAATTGTCTGCTTGAGGGGACACCAAATTTTGTGAAATGCAATGGGGTTTGTGCGCATCAGTGAAACAGTATGATCCAGTCAGCACTGCTCACCTGAAGTGATTGACCACATTGGTCACGCTGAGAAAGGACAGTACGAAGGAGCCAGGCCGGCGGTCGCTTTCCCTGATGAGGTAGCTGCCCGGTGTCCGAGCCTGACGCAATCGCTCTTCTGCAATGGTTCTGTCCAACATTCCATGGTACCATCTGAAAGCAAGCAAGAACAGATCAAGAAGTTAGTCAGCAATAAATCAGATTTAAGTGTCTTCCAACAGCATTAGCATTAATGCAACCCTGAATGTAAATGCTGAAGTAGGTTTTTATAGGCTCTTTTTGGCATCCTGACATAAGTCTATATTTAGTTGATCTTATTTCAAATTACCTTGCAGATTTTTGAAAAAACCTTTGCTATAATGCAATAGCTCTGTAAAACGAGACTTGCAGAGATTGCATTGGATTTTTGGGAGTTTTTAAACAAGACATGCATGCAAGCCACCCTCTCACTCCACAGAACTGTGACAGGGCTCCTCCGGCTGCAGATTTTTTATTTTTTTTCTCTTGAGAAAACTCATGCGGAAATATTGAAAGTGAAATCTTGCTCTAAAAAGGTGCCTTAGCACAGCGAGGAATTTTAAAAAGGTTTTACTGCAGAGCCTCAGCCATTAAAAACATGAAGGTCTCTAAATTAAACAGTAGCTTTTCTAACAACACTGGTTAATTTTTAAGCGATTTTAGATCCCTGGAGAAAAAAAAAAGAAAAAAAAAACATTGTGTCTGATTTTAGTGTTTTGCAACAGGGGGTTCAAGATTAAAAAAAAAAAAAAAAAGAGTAAAAGACAAAGCTGATGTATATTTAACCCTACAAATATACAATCGTATATTGTGTCATGTTTACATTGATAGAGTAAGACTTTTTCCTCAACTAGCTCTAAATTAATCCCATACCTTAGCTAACCGTCATCTTCAGAGGAGGAAGTTACTCATCTGCATAATCAAGCCGAGAGATATCACAATCGTAACAGACAGATATGCATTTGCACTAGATTTAGTATTTGTTCAAAGGTTACATGCAATTTGTTGGATGGTTTGTGTTTACTTGTGAAATAGCCTATTATCTAGGCTCATTTATTTATACTTGTAAAACATAATATTGGTTATTCCACTGCATTTTCGCTCAAATTTTCCATTGTTTTTGCAAATTACTTTCCGTTTGTTTGCGAGTCGGGTTTTCCTTTGCAAAGCAGATCGAGTTTGTTTGCCAGATGCTGGATTTGTTTGTTTAATATTGGCACATAATTCGCAGCATAAAAATGTTACATCTTTAGAGGAATTGTTCACAAAAAAATAATAATAAAATCATGTCAGTATCTCCTTCAAGTTCTTCCAAACCTGTATGAATTTCTCTCTTTCACTGAACACAAAAGATGATATTTTGAAGAATGTTGGTAACCAAACAGTTGATGGGCCTCACTGATTTCCATAGTATATTTTCCGCATATCATTTGGTAGTCAGTGGGCAAACTGAACTATCCCTTTAAATATAGTGAAAAGAAACTCATGTAAAAATGTTTGTCCACTCCTGAAATAAATAATTTTCATCTGGTTTAAACGTCAAAATGTCCTTACAAAAACAAGCCAAGCAGAAGTCTCCAAATCTAATTATGATTTTGCATTTTCAGTCTTGTTTAGGGTATAAGACTATATATGTAATCTAACTCGTAAGTTTGTTTTTCCATAGAACACTCTTTAAAATAGAATAAAGATCAAAAACTTCTAAAATTGTGAAAAACTACACAGTATGCATGTATACCATGTACCATGTGTAGACTCACTCTAGCCCCACAGTTAATTTAATTCATCTGCATAAGAACAGCAGGACAATTAGCACTGCAAACAAAATACAAAATCAATTAATCAGCACATATGTGTGTTGTTGATGTGGTGAAGGGGAAGTAATGGTAGGTGAATGGAGGAGGTGACAGATGAGAGCGAGACACAGGAACAACTGTCTCTTACCCATGTTAAAATGTCACACTGACTGCAGTCTGCATATAACATCATGTGGGCATGCAGCCCTCCCACACTCAAACACGTATTGTGTTAATGGGGAAGCATATGCACCAGTGAGTTTCATTTGTGTTGAATGTCAGTTTTCGGTGTACAAGAGTTTTTAATGGTTTTTAAAAGTGTTGCTCTGTGTACAAAAGATGCTGCAGTTCAAATTTTCACATTTCTATGGTACTCATGGTGGTGTCACCAAGGCAACTGGATAGGTTTCTGGTGGTTTCAACAATTTTTTTTGTAGAACTTCTTTCAGCTTGAGCGCAGTGGCTTAGCGGAACACAATTTCTATCGAAATTAATCAAGACTCAGATTTCAGCGTTTCATTGGAATGTAATGAACAGTATGTGTGACGATCCTAAAAATGTAACACTTAATCTAGACTAGTCATTAATTTAAAGGCCCACTGAACTGCCTTGAAACACAAAGTGAACTCCCAATGAAGCCGAAAGCCAGGGTGGGACATATTGAGCAACTCCTCCCCTTTTTAAAAATAGCCAATAGCGTTTCATTTATATCACAGCTCGGCCAAGTCACAATTGCCTGCTTATGACAACCACAATCTAATAGATTCCATTTTAGATTTAATATACGTTTACATTTATTCATTTAGCTGATGCTTTTATCCAAAGCAACTTACAATATGTCAAAGGTCACACAGCTCTCGAGCAACTAGGGATTATTAAACAAAGCTGTAATCAATCATGCTGATGATGATGTGTAGTTTGTAGTCTGTTGTCACTTCATGGAGGTTTTTTTTTTTCTTTCTGCGACTGACTAATTATAATTTAGTCGACCAAACCTCTTCTCGTCGACTAACATTTAGTCGACTATGAGGGGGTAGTGTTGTCAAAAAACTCGGTACTTCGGTACCAAGTCGGTACTAAAAAAAAAAAAAATGTTACGGTACCAGCTTTTCTAGGTACCGAGTAGTTAATCCAGTTCTGTTCTAGACGCGATGTCTGAAACGTGCACAGTTTACCTCTTTAACGTGCACAGCACCTCTTTATAACGCTGATATGGCTCTCTCTCTCTGAATCCACTTGTTGAAACGAAAGGAGGAAAGAGCCACATATGGAAATATTTTGGATTAGGCTAATGTCACGTTGCCATAAGAGGCCGATTACATGCAAATTCGCAATTTCAAATATAGGCGCGATTCAAGCGCGCTCATAATAAAAACTCGTTGGCGTTGCATAGCAACGACAGACGCCGCGTGAGAGCAAGCGCTTTGGAAAGAATAAGCACGCGCAAAAATATAATTAAAAAAAACGCGCGACATGTGAACGGCCTCTAAAGTGCTTTCGGGGTAGTTTTACGAGTACATGAGCACAGTAGTATCCACCCGACACCAGAGTAGGCTACTGGTATTAGTATTGTCATTTAATGTCAATGCCAGTTCTAGGTGTATTCTTGCCTTTATAACTCAGCAGGTTTAAAAAGCTTTTAAAAAGCCTTTTTAAAATTAAATATGAATGCAGTTTTAGATGAAATAAAAGGACATGTTTTAAAAAAAAACATGTTTTATGGTAATGCTACAAAGATACCATTCATCAACATTACTTAGTTATCAACACATTGAGTGAACAATATATTTTTACAACATTAATTAATCTTTGAAAATGTTATTTATTACAAACACCTGATTGTTCATGTTTGTTCACTTAATTCATTGTGCATTAAATAAATAATGGATTAAAACTTTACAAACAACTTTAAAAATGTGTTAGTGTATACTATTGTTTATTTTAGGTCATTTTATCTAATCTTTTTCTAAAGTGTTTATAATACAAATGTACAGTTTCCATACTTGTAACCGTGATAAACACTTAAATATATGTAAATTTAAACTAAGCTTTGGTACCGAAATTGGTACCGAGAACCGTGAATTTTTACTGGTATTGGTACCGAATACTGAAATTTTGGTACCGTGACAACACTATGAGGGGGCATCTTGAAATGTGCCATTATTTAACCCTAAAACCGTATTCTGGACAAATGTGGGCAAAATAGTTTTGATTTATTTTTAAAAAATACTTTCCTTGATCTGAGCGGTACAAGACTTGGCTACTTTTCCTAAGTTTACCTCCTGAACACACACAATTTTTTTTAAACTCAATTCTACAATGTTAAGTGGGTGAAAAAAAAAATCCTTAATCTTGTGTTTGGGTCAAAAATGGGCACCCATAGAAATGAATGGGAAAAACTGTAATTTAGAGCATTCTAAAATAACCCAAAACAAGACACCAGGTGACAGCAGTCACTTCATCTTTAGGTTTTAGCTCTAAGAACTTATCGGAATGATATTTTAATGTAGTTAAAAAAAAAACATAAAAATAAGCATAATTTACATAGAAAATATGGTACTTTTTGAAATAAATAAATTAAAAAATACGACCAAAATAAAAAAACACCATAAATGGATAGACAAAACTTTATCGAAGATAATGAAGATATAACGAAGATATAACATTTATAATAAATAGAAATTAGGATCACACTTGAGTCCTCTGTGCCCACATTTGTCCACAATTACAGGATTAAGGGCTGTAAAGTGAATACGGTTTGAGGGTTAATAGTATGTAGTTATATTTTGGCTTAACAAGCAAAGAATGAACATAAAAATGAATTAAGCAAATGTAGAAATGCTTTGAAATATGCATTTGCTTGTCTTTTTTCCTGTGCAGGAGTACGTAATGCGAGTGCTCCAAATGAACTTTGACACGTCAACACCTCTGCAGATACTCTGGTGTGCATGAACGAAAGTATAAACAAGGCAGAATTTTCATAAAAAAATAATAATAATAATTATATGTATGTGTAGAATTATATATATATATATTTATAACTTTATTTTCACCATTTTTGAAAGTTGTGTACGGAAAAGCTTCTGTGCTCCTATTGGTCAACCTCATACATGTGACGTAACCGTCGTGGACGACCGTTAAAAAATGAAACATGCTAGTCTTTTTGTCGCGAAGCATTTGGTTGTCGCCCAGTATGACACACTATACGAGATGACACACGTTTACGAATCCCCATGACACCCTACGTCAAACGGATTGTGCCAAAATCGGGCTAAAATCGTGTAATCTGAACCAGGCATTAGGTTTTGAGACCATATTAAAGCTGGGCTAAAGCCCTTTCCAAATCTGTTTTTATTTCTTTTATCATTTGTCAGTAACAAAAGTTATGGTTATCTGAAATTGGCTGATCGCTATGATTTTCAGAAACAGAATTTTGAGAAAAACAGGTTTAATTAACGGTCACATCCTGCTAAAGGGACAACTGGCACTCCCTTTTTTATTGCCTTTTTTCATATCACATATTTTAGTAAAAGCTTACGAACTCAAAATTCAACCTGTGAAAACCATTTTGAAATTGGACCATTGAGAGACCATCAAACTCTTGTTCTCTTGTGCTCCGCATCACACCACACGATAACGCTGGATAAAAATAAATAAAAACTTGCGGGCTGTTGTAGTCCACTTAGGACTGGACTTTATTCTGTTATGTTGTTTATTTTGATAGGTGAACTGTCTTTGTAGTGTTAAGAGAAGGAGAGCTAAACGGGAGATATTGTTTTTCGCCCCTCCGCTCCGCCTGCGTGTTCTTAAACAGTCTTTTCAGCTGGCCATTATAAATGGCTATTTTTAATATAATATGCAGTTCGAAATGTAAAATGAGCAACACACTTGGTCATGTAAACTATTGACCCATTTTATCAACCACAGTGATACAGAGTGCAGGAGTAATTTGCACACTGCAGAGCTCCTCTTTACTATACTATATATTAATTTATTGAATAGACAGGCTCTCTGAAGCAGTCCTTTGAGTAAAACTGCACCATTAGCAGAAGGACAGTCCCTCATAATTCCCAGAGGCTGCCTTTTCTTCGCACTGGGACTGGGACTGTCTCGCAGCTTTGTACGCAATAAAAACGACATCAGCAACACAGGGTTATTAGCACACTGGATGATGTGCTCTATTAAAACGTCTGTGGTCAAATTAATCAAAAGCTCCTGAAAACACGGATGTGTGGACAAAATAAAGAGGCAATGTGTTCCACGATATTGGCCATGACGAAGATTAGATGATGTACAAGCAAACTGTATTACTTTAAAGCCCATTACACTATCACACATAGATCACAATTAATATTAACATTTTTTAAATGTCGTTTTCCTAAAAATTGTTTTGTTTGGATGCCAAGTAATTAATTCAGGCATCCTTTTTTCCCAGAGAATGACATCAGACTCAGTGTAAACAGGCCTTTAGGCTAGCTAGCAACTTCCCCATTCTTCCTTCATAGCAGTAGAGTTCAGTTCCTGTGTCGACAACAAGGCCTATCGGTAAATAACCGAACCCCCTCCAGTCTGCACATCGAGATATAGACAGGCACAGCCTTCATCCTCCTGAGGAATGCCTGATCGTGTCAGTGCTTGATCACTAGCTGGTGCCTTCAATGAATAGAAACCATGAAGTCAAAATAGCTAATTACATCATAGTCTATTTTCCACTCAGGAAATTGATGCTTGCATTAAATTAGCTGACGTGTATTGTGCCAAGCCGTCCAGTGACTTGTGTAGTATACTTGCAAAAAGAGCAGGTGGAAGTGTCATATTCACTCGTGTAAGTATTAGAGTAATAGTCTACTCTACACTGATGGTGCTTAATGTAAAAGACTGATGCTTTTTTGGTTTGCCACTTGCATTTTTATGGAAAACCAAAATGGATTTTATGGTAAAAGGATATTTTGGTCGGCGTCGATAGCACAAGTGCGCAGTTGTGCTTTTCGGCGACCCGAGTTCGAGTCGCGGCTCGTGGACCTTTCCTGATGCCGATATGAAGTGTTTTTTTTTTCTTCAGAAATTCTGTTTGCGTTTTAATTTTTCTGTATTTAAGATTCAGAACAAATCTGTTAGCAAAAACAGGGAGTAATCACAAGATGGCATAAAACATTAACAATTACTCTTTTCAAATCTTTAAACTATAATAAAAATAAAACAACAATTATTTAGTCATGTTTAGCTTCTTCCATTTTCTAATGATTGCTCCAACAGTGGACCTTTTTTCACCAAGCTACTTGACAATTTCCCCGTAGCCCTTTCCAGCCTTGTGGAGGTGTACAATTTTGTCTCTAGTGTCTTTGGACAACTCATTGGTCTTGGCCATGTTAGTAGTTGGATTCTTACTGATTGTATGGGGTGGACCGGTGTCTTTATGCAGCTAACAACCTCAAACAGGTGAATATATTTTAGGATAGTAAATGAAGTGGAGGTGGACATTTTAAAGGCAGACTAACATGTCTTTAAGGGTCAGAATTCTACATGATAGACAGGTGTTCAAATACTTCTTTGCAGCTGTATCGTACAAATAAATAGTTAAAAAAAAAATCAAATATTGTGCTTTCTGGAATTTTATTTATTTATTTTTTTAAGATTGTCTCTCACAGTGGACATGCACCTACGATGACAATTTCAGACCCCTCCATAATTTCTAGAAGGAAGAACTTCTTAGGGTATGTACTTATTTTTCCTCACTGTATCCACCTTTTTCCTGACGACCTTACTGCGTTTTGAATTATGGGTGACACTTCTGGTTTGGGGAACTTCCATTCAAAAAGGCTGAAACGAATCATTTCAAATTACGAATAAAGCTGATCTGTCAGTTTGGCTGGATGAGCTGTCAATTTTCCTTCATGATTTATTTTCAGACATCAGAATAACCCTATACTTGGTATTTTAACGTGACATGTTATAAGAAGAATATCTATGGCAAGAGCTCTTTTCAGTCGCTGCTTTCTTTTCCTCATAATGATTTTTATTGTTTTCCTTTGTAATCCACTGTAAAAGTATGAAAAAGGACAACATATACGGCACATTTGTGGTCTGTTCTCCCGAATTTTATTTACGATATTGCATTAATAATTCACTGGAATGCACAAAGAATCTATTATCCTCAAATCCTCACTTCTCTTTCCAGGTTTGTTTTCACAGGTAAATGCAATTTATAATCTGTCAAAATGAAAGAAATCACTTTGATATAGCGTCACGTAATGCTGAAGTTAATGAACATTTTTAATTAAGGCTTTGTTATATAATACAGATATATATATATATATATATATATATATATATATATATATATATATATATATATATATATTTGCCTTCTACTACAGTGATATTTAACCACAGACTTTTTGAGGCTATTTATTATTTATTTTAAACTTTTAAATTTCATTTTAATGTTCAATGGTTGAAGGGTGAGTCGATTAATGTCATCTCATTGTGACACTTTAACATATTGCGTTCATAATGCCAGCCTTTCACTGTTTTACAGTTTAACGGAAGTTACGCCCATAATTCGCGCAAAGCGTCATGGGGCGTATGAATAAAGTTGATATAACCGCGAGACCGACGGTTATAGTTAAACACCATTATTAGAACTCTAACTGACAAAACCTTAAAATATCTTGCAGATAAGGTTATACAGGCTACTAATATCAGTGTTGGGGAGTAAAGGAATATGTACCGTTGTTACATATTCATATACAGAATTATGAGTAGCCTAACTGTAGTCTCCACGGGACATAAAATATTAATTTTATTTAATTTTTCGAGTTCGCATTTATGAGGAAAAACCAGTTACGGACGTGATAGTTCTCCGTTCCGGATCTGACTGCTCTGAAAGCATTAAAACTTCAAGAGACAAACAAAAAGCACAAAACCTTTATTTAAAGTGAATTTCGTTTTGTATTAATTGTATCTTAATTTTAATCAACCAATTGCCTGGATTTAATAAATAAGAAGTAAATATAGCAGACGATAGATGATCACAAAACATATCAACTCAAATGCAATCCGTATGAAATGTGCATTACTCTCTGTGTGACACTATCTGACACATTCACTACTGCGAAGATCGCGAACTTCATCTTTGGCCGACACTGACAAAGAAAACATTTGTTTATTAATAAACAATTAAAATATCTCCTTGCTATATTTTACATATTCATAATCATTACTTTTGCCAGTTCTTTGAGACAGCTTTCAGGTTCTTTATTGGCAGCGCCACCCTTACATGTTACATGAACACGTGCATCACTGCACCCACCAAAATAGGCCCGTTTTTTCTTGTAAAGGATTTGTTTACTGTGTGTGATTCATTTAATGGAAAACATTCACTGCTAGTTGTCTTGCTGTTAATTTTAAATAAACGTAGAGCAAGTAGCTAATCAGTGTCAGCTCCTTAATTCAAACCAAGTTGTCCAATAATCGACGAATTCGCAACACTCCGCCCCCTCCCCAGATGATGTTTATGTTACGAACAGTCACATTTGACTCACTTCATAATTAATTGTGAAACCGGCACACCCCTAGAAACATCCTCACTCGCAATACTAGCCGAGACTCCTTTTTTATGTTTACAGCTGTGACATAATGACGCAAAGACATGCTCAAATTTCCTGCGGATATCCACCAGTACCACTGAAATTAACAACATTACAACAAGCTTACCGTTTTGAATCGAGCTGAGGCAAGAAGATAGTATTGAACACTGGCTGGTTATGTACTTGCTCTATATATTTTGGATAATTTTAACCCAAAAATGTTACAGACCGCAGCTTTAAACCAAACTCACAGGCTGCCGTAAAGATGTTTTCTGTCTATATATATATGACGTGACAACAGTTGTTATCAAATAAAATGGTGAAATGCTCATGCAGTGAACTCTCAGAGAAGCTCTGGAGATTAAGTTGACATTGACTGTCCTCTTATAGTGAGATGGCAGATGCTGAAAACAGTATAAACACAACAACTGATGCTTCACCTTTCATAGGTTTAAAATCTCAATAATGGTTAGACTGTTGTGTAATAAGTCGCGTATTTTTCAGTCCAGTACTTTCAGTAAATTAAGAGCATCTTCAGTGCATACTGATAAACATCTCAGAAGATCTGCAAACATATTTGCACTTGAGATGACTGAAGCAAAAATACATCAAGCATGACTGCAAAAGGTGTTTGCCTCAGACTCGATTCACACAGAAGCAGGGGAAAAGGAAGTGAGTTGAGACAAGGGAAAGGTGGCACTTTCTTAATAACACTCAAACCACTCGCACACCTTGCCCCTTTTTGTGCCTTGCTGTAATGGAAATCAACTGATATGTGCAGCACGGTGGACAAAAATAAATGGTTACAACTACAGTAGCATGTCATCAGCAACTTCATTCACAGCCTTGACACAGCAGAGCTCTGATCCATAAATAGGAGTGTGAAATATGCACCGACTAGTTAACCATGTGATCGTTAACCCATAAAGAAGACATTATAATGACACTTCACAAGAAAAGTGGCACTTCACACGTGAAGTGAAAAGGCTTGTTTGACGGCAAAATGAACCCAATAAGAGAGTCAATGTTCAGCACTCAGGCACTTCAACCTCAGTCTGAAGCACAAATTTCTCTGCACTTGAATAGACAATAGTTGTACTTTTAGATCATTATAGCTTTGAATAATTTTGAATTATTCCCCAAAAATCCCATGAAAAGATCCTGACAAGATACCAGGGAAGCATGACAATATTCTGCCTGTAAGTTTCTTCTTCATAGATGGCTCAATGAAAACAGGACATGACCTTTCAGTGGTTAGTCCATGCTAACCATCAGGGAAGTAGTCAGACCTCTCAATTTACAGCACTTCATCTGGGAGGAAGCGAGGGCTTGTTGAGACTTGATTGAGGGGTCGTATTCACTCTCTTGCGCACTTTCAACACATCCGTCTCTCTTTATAGGTCTCGAGTACCTCGAAAAAACTCTAAATATGTCAAGTCATTGCTCATCAGTATTACGATGATGAAACTGCACAGCCTTACGTTAACAGTGACTTTCAAAACTGATGTCAGCTGTCATCTGAGCTCATCTTTCATTCTGTAGAACACCAAAGAACTCATGATCTCAATCTGATCCCCAGAAAAATAGCATCACTCTTGTAAAAACACCCTGACAGTTTGAAACTGATGAATAAGCAAATTTGTCCTCAAATGCTTTAAAACATTTATATTGAAGAAAAAGCATCACTGATTCAACAGCTCTTACTACAAGCACACGTAACTATCCTTAATTACAAATTCATGCATCAAACATCTGTTCACCTGAGACACTTAATTATTTTATTACTAAACACATTATTTCATGTCTAAACACATTGTTGATTGTCAAAATATATTATATAAAATGTAAGAAATATAATTCAGGTAAAAAATAAATTTTCAGAGAGAACTAGGGCTGGGTGATAAAGGTTTAAAAATTATCCATAAAGTTTTTGGTGAAATTCAACATCTCAATATTTATGCACTTGCTCAAATTAATTAAAAGTTTGTTGTTGTTTTTTTTTTGGTTTTTTTTCATAAAAAATAATTCCAGATTTATTTTATTTTTGTATTTATAGAATCCAATATTACAAAACACAGTAATAAATAGCCTAAAACTATTTTTACTGAAATAGGTCCATAGAAAATGCAAGTAATTTATTGTACAAAAATATGTTTAATAGTGTCAATTGAACTTATTCGTATTAAAGTTAAAAAAGATGATTCAGTCAAGAGCAATGAGATTGTTTGGTTCAACTTAGGGCCAATCCCAATTCTACCCCTTACCCCTTCACTTTCCCCTTCCCCTCCGTTTTGCGCGTCCACGTGAAGGGGTAGGGCTGTCCCAATTCTCTTTTGGTTGGAGGGGGAGGGCTAGGGAGAAGGGCCAGATAGCCCTTCAAACGAAGATTTTTCGGGAGCACACTTCAAACGATGGGGTATTAGAAGAAGTGTCACTGCTAACCCAGGCTGGCTGCCCAAGCGACAAAGGAGACCCATAAATTTAAGTATTTGTGGCTTTAATAAGTATTATAACGACAAATAATGATTTGCTTTATGTTACATTCAATATTGTGTTCATATTTACGGTCAGTTTCTTCACAGAAACGTTTGTAAAAAAAAAAAAAAAAATCGCTAAAATTACTGTAGTTTGCTAACGATAGTCCCGCAACATATTTTCGTCGTCTCCGTTGTTTCCTGCGAACTTCACAAGATGCAAGAAAACAGCTGCAACCCACGCGACTGAGATGACTGCAGCTGTCGACGGGATCTTGGAAGTTGTGATAAACATCGGCGCATCTCCTGTGACGTAGGCGCTAGCGACGACTTATAATGACGTTTAATGGAGGCGTAGTGGTGTCCCATTTCTTAGGGGAATATTTTCACCCCTACGCATTGCCACTCTGTTTCAAGGGTCAAGGGGAAGGCGAAGGGGTAGGGCTAGGGGAAAGGGAAGGGGTAAGGGGTAGAATTGGGATTGGCCCTTAAATGGCACAGATGGCAAGAGATATATTAGGCTGCAGTCACTAACAATGCACTAATCTAATATACTGAAACCTGTATGCTCTTTTTTCCCTCAACTGTTTTGGTTCACTTAAGACAAACAATTGTGACGAGCATTTTGACACATAAATGTGTGTATTTGACAGTTCAAGCCCAAAAAGGTGACACTGGGTGCGTCTTCACACAGTTTGGGCGTTTTTAGTTTGATTAAAACCAACCCAGGCACAATTAATCCCCCTTAATAATATATGTTATACAACAGTTATTTCTGGTTCTAGAATTTGATTGACTGAGAGCCTTTTCAAGCTTGATCGACTCATGGCAAACAAGCAAAATACTACTGTTGTTGTGTCACGAAATGTAGTTTTTTAGGTGAGAATAGTTATACAGAACTCAAATATGTGACTCAAATATAATCATAGTAGTGCCTATTTTACAGTCTGTTTAGACACTTCGCAGAAGCAAGCTCCAGGTCGCCAGTGACCGATCAATGCTCATGTACCCGCAGAGAACAGCGTCATCTCGGCCAGTCTTTTGTGAATTTGCAGCTAGCTCTTATGTAGATGGTGATTTAATATGAGATAATTAATTTGGGGTATTTTAAAGCTGCAGTGTGCAATTTTTCCTCTTTTTCACCATCTCTATCCAAAATCTACAATTGACCTTTCTCCGGCCCCTCCCCCAAAAATCACACATCATAGCAACCGTTACTATGTGAGCAGGTCTGTCAAACATTGACTCCAAACAAGATGGTGAAGCGGTGTGCGCACTGCCAATAGATTGTATTGAGTATCCCGATAGATACCCCGATAGATTGCCTGGAGGAGTTGTGTTCTTTCCGTTTCCAAAGGCAAAAACACAGAGTGAGCGGTGCCTAAAATAGATAAAAACAGTGTGGACGGCCCCACTCCCAGTTAAATTAGTCGAACACGGTTAACTTGAGTGCAGTGTGCGTAAGACTGAGACACTTACAAGCAGAATATATCAATTTGCAGACTGATCTCATGAAGTAGCGTGTGTATGACACGCCAATTCGTATTTCCATTTTTGGCGTGCTATCAACACGCATAATCGCTTTTCAGCGTGTTTATGAATGCCGTTGACTTAACGTTATTACCGTATATATAAATAAATGACTTACCTCAACCCCGTCCCTAAACCTAACCGTCACTGGGATTAATGGCATTTATGAGTCTTCCCCTACCATCCTAGGAAAAAAAAAAGATCGCTCCCCAGATGTAGATCTACATTTTGCTTCGTTTCGCGCGGACATTTGACGGCGTGTTCAGACACACGGAATCACTCAGACGTTAATGGCGTAGACATACACGCGGATAGCTCAAAATGCGTAGAGATAACACGCCACTTGACTCGAAAGTGGCGTGTATGTTTACGCAAAAGTCATGATGTCATGTTGCAATTTTAATATATCCCTCCACTGCACGCTGTAACCCTTTGTGCCTCGATCTGGAGGATATCGCAGAGGTATTGCTCCAGAAAAGGTCACTGACACGCACGGGTATACCTCCTCCCGTCATGGCAATCTGTCGGGCTGGTCGTGTTTGATCATTTGTTTGACAGGTGTAATAACAATAACTAGGGGGCATGGCTTTTGCAAACAGTCAATTGCAGTAATTCATGGAATTATCAACTTAAGTGAGTTGTGCCTCGACACGGCACAGCGCGGATGAATCAATGTTTGAGGAGAATGTGATCTGTCAGTCACTGCGCGGGTGTGGATACTATCATTCTACTTTTTGGAAGTATGACCAACATGAGAATTTTCACTGGAATGTGTCATCTGAACAAATAACATCCACTTTTGTTCTGGTTCTGACCAACTAAGGGAAAAAATAAATGGGGGAAAATTAAGTTTCATAACTTTATATTTAGGCTATATTTCACTTAAATCCTGTACTAGAGCACTGCTTTTGTGTTTTACTTAACTGAATTATTTGTTTCTTTATTTCCTATTGTCTTTTATAATGTTGATTGTTGTTCATGAAATATTATTTTAGATAAATAATATGAAGAGTTCAGATGCAAAAGCCTCTAAGTGCCATTTGAAATTTTCTTTTAGAATGATCATTTTTATCAAGCTTGTATATTGAAGTTCAGCGATTTCACTTAAATGGCAATGATAATTACCTATTAATTGTTATTTAAGTGAAATTACTGAACTTCAATATACAAGTTTGATGAAAATCATCAGTAAAGAAGAAAATTTCAAATGGCATTTAGAGGCTTTTGCATTTGAACAATAGAAGATACAATTTGAACAATAGCATTAGAACAATATTGCATCTTCATATGCCATATTTGGCATTGAGAAAGGATCGATATGGACTTCAGTGAGTTACATTATTATGACATTAGATGGTGGAAAAGACTGTCTTTATGAGTGAGTCGGAACAAGAACTGGTTTTAGCACTGTCAAGGATAAAGACAAACATATCGCTGATTTTTTGGATATATTATAGACATCGACCTGAAGAATGAATGCAATGTCAGATGTAGGTAATACACTTGTTTATACCATCTCTCTCTCATAACACTATAATAATCCACTCTACATAATACTATAAGCTTCAATGAAGCGACTCAATGTCCCTTCGTTACTAGTTCGTGAATCGTGATGTTTTAGAATCAGTAACGGAGGCTTGGGCTCAACTGTCAATTTTAGATTTAAATCTGTGGCGGAAGGAAGTAGTTGTGCACAAAAGAGGGTTTTTAAAGACACTCTGTTGTTGTTTCTTATTTATTTACTCCCTTGTGCCGTCAACAGTTTAAAGATTCATTGACAAACATTCTATGGTGTGTGCAATTATTTTCAGGGAAACGCACGGCTAAAGTAGTTCCAGCAGGTTTTGACCGCATTACATTCCATATCACTTTGTGTAGTTGACTAATAACAGGATACAATGGGCTATATGCACGCATAAGTTCCGCATTTGACGCAAGGATGCTCGTCCATTTCCGGTTGTGTAGATTAAAGCGGAGGAAAACCGGAGAAAACGGGATTATGGCAGATTCTTCAATATTTACTGTCCTCCCGTCTTTGAAACGAAACGTACATACGTTTAGATGTAATTTTATATATAGTTATGTTTATTTAATATAATTTTAAAAAGAAGCATAAACACAACGAGGGGTGTCTGTTTTATCTGTTTTTGTGACTAACGTTTCATTAGTATAACCATGGAGTTTAAAATTCAATATAAATTCTCGGTATTGCATTGGACTCTATGATCGGCGGAAGTTATCGAGCATCCTTAATCCTTCACCGGAAATAACGCCGTGCATAGAGCCCATAGAGTGCCGAAATAATGACGTCACTTTGTTGGCCAAAAAGTGGAAGTGAGTTAGCATTTTAGTCTAAATGTGACTCATATAGACTAAAATGCCCTAAAGTCTATGGGTTTTTTTAATGGGTTTTTGCTCGCCTGAAATAAGGTCTGTGGTTAACAAAGCCTCTAAATATTTTCACGTTTTGATTATGACATAAAACACACCAGTTATAACCTGCTTGTGTGGTTTTTTGTTTGTTTTTTACTTTAGGCTTCAAAATGTATAATTTTTTTATTAACTTGTAAAGACGTACAAAACGTGTAAGGTTCATAACTCTTTGTTGAACACAGATCTTATTCTTTGCAATTTTCCAAAAGTCTATGGGGAAAATGCATAGCTTTTCGATCGAGGGAACCCATGCGCCGCTAACTTCCGAGTTGTCCTACAAAGTGACGTCATAACTTCGGCAATCTATTCATAACAAGAAAAAAAACATGCAGCCCCATGCGCTTGATCTGTAATTTTTGATGTCTAACTTCACAATCAATGGAAACATGCAGTTTAATTTTAATAAATAAATAAAGTATATAGTCTTATCTATAATCAATAGAAAATTAAACTGCATGTTTCCATTGTATATGTATATTTCCATTGTGTGTATGTATATATATATACACACACACACACACACACACACACACACACCCAGACAACAAATGTCACGAAAAAATTACCATGAACATTTTTGAGTGAAAACGAAACAAACTAATAACTGAATCAGCATGCTTAATAGATTCCGTAAAATTGATTCACAAAAATGTATTAAAAAAAAATCTATAGAGACAATATTAAAACATCTGTCTTATATATCATGAGTGTGCTTATATATCATTATGTCTTGTATATCATCAGCTATCTGTGGCAAAAACTGTGGCGAGAACTGTACTTAATTGCAATAAGGGAGTCCTTTTTTAGTATATTATTAATATTTTTGGAAAGTGAGAACAGAACAAACTAGGCAAAGAAAGGAAGTTCTTGACTCCATATTCTGCCAGTCTGAGCTGTGAACAGCAGCATTAGTGTCCCACTTACGCTGAATTCATCCTCTGCTGCATCCTGGGCTCTCCGACTCGCTCTCACTCACTCACAAAGTAATCCCGCTCAGCTGCCGAGTCGCTGGGGTCTGTCTCGATCTCACCAGACAAACATCCCATTTGGTCGTCGCCATGTCCCAGAGAACCTGCTGTTCGACTGCGATCGCCACATGGCTCTTGAAGTCAGTGAGTAGAAACTATGTCTGCATGAGAGTGAGGGAGGGGGGATGGGGTGGGGGGGTTCTCTAGCTCACATACGGTCGGCAAAGTTTGAGATGATGTCCAAAAGAGAAATAATCCACGCCGGTTTTCACTCCTTCAATAGTACGATTTTAGATGCTGGAGAATGAAGACCTTTCCCTTGAATTTGCCCTGTCTGCCTTGACATCTTTACTCTGTGAAGGCGGTCACTCAAATAATGTAAAGTATGAAACGGCTCAGCAAAAGAGAGCAGCGGGAGGGAGGGGACAAACGGGATGCGAGACGCCAAGAACCTCCCAAGGTGGGAGGACACAACCTGACCACCACTCAAGAGGCTTAAATTCTTTATTCCCTATGATATTCGTCATGTCTGCAAATAATGGTTTAAATTTTTTAAACAATGGTGTTCCAAACCAATTTGTAACAGTAAATAATGATGTTTGAAAAATGAGTTTTCCATTTTGGACTATTTTTTTTTAATGAAATTTTTTCATCAGACAACCTTTATGATCAAATTCAAACTCTTGCACACCTTTCCTTTCCTTCAAACACCAAAATAAAATCGTCATACTCTGTAAGTGAGCAAGGTTCGGCAGGTTGGAACATCAGTAACCAACTGGTTTCTCAACGACCAAACATTATGTAAAGTGCCTGCAGCGATGTCATTTTTCAAGAGTTTCCACACTGGAAAAATAGGTGGAGGTGAACAGGGTCTGTAAGCAGCTGCCAAACAGCTTTGTTTTTCTTCACACATGATGGAGCGTCACCGCTTGTTAGAGTCAGCACACGGGGACTGTCCTCCAGCACACAGATGGATGACTAAAGAGCCCATCTTAAGCAAGCAGTTACTGTGCAGAAGGAGCTGAAAAGGGGTCACACGAAGGATGGATTACACATCCTCAAAGTGCTGTGCTCATGAATCTACTGTTAGTACAAATGAGCTGTCTTTTTCCAATTAAATGTCACTGCTATGTAAAATTAAGTGTTTTTAAACTTGGCATTGTTTACTAGTAATATAATTTGGTTACCTGCTAAACTCCTATCTCCTCCCAACTCATATATATTAAAATTTTGCTGCTCATTTTACATAAAGTCGATATTAAAGGTATGTTAGATATGTTAGTTCATCCCGAAATTAAAATTCTGTCCGTAATTGCTCAACCTCCAATTGTTCCAACCCCCGTAAGACTATAAATAAAATTTGTGCTACAGATACACACTTTCAAGAGATTGTGTATTGATATGGTATTTTATTGCAACACTGGTAAATAAAGTGCAGCTTCAGTTTCAGTAGAAATATATCATCCACAATGATAATAGTTCTAAAAATAGTCTAAAAAAAAATACTTCTAAGTCTAAAAAAATATCAAACATGATTTAATATCCTCCAACTAGACGGAATCATAGTCTGAACAAAAATCGGATTTTGTGCCCATCATACACTACACGTTTTTTTCTGTGAGATCCGTCAACTCAGACTGCTCAAAATCTCCAGACTGGCACAAACTTTAGGCAACTATTTTCGACAAATCAGGGATTTTTTTCAAGTCATGTATTCCAGCCTTTAGTTTAACATAGAGAGTTGCTGCCATAGAGTGTTGCAAATCAGTCACTTCTGAGGTTCCATTTCAGTTGGGATACTAGAAGGCAGACATCTAATTCATCTAAGAGAACAAGGCAGTTTGCTAAAGGCACTTGGTTTTAGAACAGATTTATTAGGCCTAAATGTTCAAATAAAAATATCTTGGAAAATGACAAGGCTGTTGGTAACTGTCAAATTGGACATAATTATACCCAATAACCAATTATCTCAAAATTACCAAATAGTGGTTGATCAATCTTCTTTCACAACGTATTGCTAATAGTCATGCAATATCATGAATATATCATGAAATTTAAGAAATGTTCTTTCTAAAAAAAAAAAAAAATATTACAATCCATAAAAGGATAAAAACCTTTTATAATACGGAAAAGTATCATATCAACTTGGCCTATATGACCTACATTCTTCTCAAGAAAAACCAACAGATGTCCAGAAACAGCAAAGCAATGATATTAAAGGGGAGGTTGATTGTGATTTCACTTTTTTCATTTTAAATATTGTGTAATGTTGCTGTTAGTGCATGAACATTATCTGCAAAGTTGCAGCACTGACAACATGACATCATGACTTTTGCGTAAACATACACGCCACTTTCGAGTCAAGTGGCGTGTTATCTCTACGCATTTTGAGCTATCCGCGTGTATCCACGTGTATGCGTGTATGTCTACGCCATTAATGTCCGAGTGATTCCGCGTGTCTGTACACGCCGTCAAATGTCGAAACGAAGCAAAATGTACATCTACATCTGGGGAGCGATCTTTTTTCTCCCTAGGATGGTAACAGTCATAAATGCCATTAATCCCAGTGACGGTTAGGTTTATGGACGGGGTTGAGGTAAGTCATTTATTTATATATACAGTAATAACGTTAAGTCAACGACGTTCATAAACACGCTGAAAAGCGATTATGCGTCTTGATAGCACACCAAAAATGGAAATACGAATTGGAGTGTCATACACACGCTACTTCATGAGAAAGTTCAGTGTAAGCAGAGATAGCCTACTGTCTTTTAAAAATCAGCAAGTTTAATGCCTACAAAAATGACTCGAATAGGAGAACAACGGGTTTTATAACTAACCCATACATTTACATCAACCCCTCCCTCTAAAATATGCAAAAAAGGGCATGGCCATATTTCTGCAACTCATCGAAAGTGTTATTTTCAACCAACTGTCAGGTCTTCTGTGTTTGGGCTTCCCACGGATAGGCTTGGGCGGTATTACGGTAATATCGTATACCGCGGGATCTAAAAATAGCAACGGTATCATTTTCAATATCGTCATACCGTCAGAAAAAAAAAAACAATGCACTTAAATAGGAGACAAGGAATCCTTGTCTCCTATATAAGTGCAATATTTTAAATACAATTTATTTAATGGCTAAAATGTTTATATCTTTTTCTCATGACGTGACAGTGTGGTGACGAGAGAGTGGGGGAGAGAGGGCAAAGATTGCAAGTTGCGCACCGAGTGACTTGGTCTCGAAGAAGAACACGACTTCTGCAGTTTGGCAGGGATGGGCATTTCAAGCAAAAATAATATTTAAAGATTGCCTGGTATTATTCGATTATTATTTGAAAATTGTGCCCCACCACCACATGCACGCCACATGCATGTACAGCGGGACGGACCGTGTGACGCTTAAATAAGCTAGGTTTGGAGAAAAAAACGTATTCCTTTCATATTTTTTTAATAATATGATGTTTTTCTATGTATGTTGATTTTATGAAAAGGGAACTTCATGAGATGACTAAGATAAGATCATAATGCGCAATATCGGAAAACATTTGGAATGGGTCAGTCAGACATGATTATGACCACTTATTACGTTTTGTTTTGTAGAAATCCTTTCTTTAAAACTAATTTCGTTTTGAATAAATTGCATCTTCATTTTAATTTTTTTTTCATCAACGAATTGCCTGGATTAATTAATAATAAGCAAATATAGTGATCAGGACACGTGCCGGCGCATGACTGGAGCGCGACTCATACATGAACTGAACCTCCCATATAAGAAACAAGATCTGAGACGTGTATATATATAGTAAGCTTGAAATGTCTTCTTTAACAATCTAAAAGAAATTGCGCTGCTCTCTGCTTATGTTTAGGCTAATTCATATGAAGTGTGCATTACTCTTTATTCGCGTTCACTACCACGAAGATGCAAGTTTGCATGCAATCTTTAGCAGCAATTGACATAGAAAACACTTTGGGTCAGTCAGACATGATTATGACCACTTATTACGTTTTGTTTTGTACAAAGCCTTTCTTTAAAACGAATTTCGTTTTGAATAAATCTTCCTTCCGCATCAACGAATTGCCTGGATTAGGCTAATAAATAAAAAGCAAAGATAGTAATCAGGACACGCGCCGACGCGTGACTGGAGCGCGATTCATATGAACTGAAACTCGGCATATAAGATACATGTCTTAATGATCTGAGAAGTGTATATACTGTATATGTAAGCTTGAAATGTCTATACTTTTAAACAAAACAATTACAAGCTAAAAGAAATGGGCTGCTCTCTGCTATAGGCTTATTCATATGAAGTGTGCATTAGGCTACTCTTTATTCGTGTTTTCATACCATGAAGATGCCAGTTTGCATCGTCAATGCAATCTTTATCTTTTTTATCAGCAACTGACATAGAAAACACTAGTTTATTAATAAATAATTTTATCTCGGCTCCACTCGGATCGCGGCGCCGAGTGAACAGAGCTCGCGGCGCCGAATGGACAGAGCTCGTGGCGCGTGATCTCCATAAATGCGCTCCCCTCTCTAGAGGAAATATCACCACTCTGCTCACATTCTCTGGTGTGAGACAATGTGTATCTCCTGTTTTCTAATAGTTGATTGACAGCTTTTAGATGCATTATTGGAACCGACACTCTCTGGTTGAACGTGTCATCATGTGTGATGCCGTCTGAGCCTTATCTCGTAATTTTTAATTAGTCACGCGGTAATACCGTATACCGCGGTTAAATAGGGAGGAGGTTTGACGGTATAAAAATTTGGATACCGCCCATGCCTACCCACGGACATTGTAGTTCATCAACAATTCATACAATTTATGTTTGATTATGTTCCTGAAAATTACAATAGTAATTTAGCTCTCTGTGCTGCACATTTTACGAAAGACAGCTTCCAGAATCTCCACGAATTCAATGACGGATTCAACAAGAAACTGTTACTAAAACATGAAGCAGTTCCAACTTTAAAACCACAAGACTTAATCATTTTAAACGTATTTGCATGTATAATGTCAGACGTAATGTTTTAGTTTTATCAAATGCCAGCGATGGCTTTATAGCCACTTAGTTATGCTATTCGTGTCTACTACAAATAAATACAAACATTTTTGTACTAATTTTGTAAATTAATTTTTTCATGTATATATACTTTATGACGTTATTTTTCGATTTGATCAAGAATGTAAACCAATGCCAACACTGTTTGAGTATATAGTAGCCAGTCAGTTCGATGCTATTTTGTGTAAAACAAACGTGTATAAAGTAAAAAATAAAAATAATAGGCAAATTACCATTCAGAAATGTTCTGTAAGAGCCGTATTTAGGGAGGTTCTGCTTGACTCTCTTCATCGCGGCTTTCTGGGTCTGATTCTCATACTGATACTGCAGTATTGACATCATTATGTACATTTGACAGAAAAACATCTGCAACTTTCACCCATAAAGGTAATGGGCGTGAAGTATCACAACACACCGGCCCAAACTAACCAATCTGAGCCCATTGCCTGTTTCTGAGGGAGTGGTTTCTTAGACTTAGGATGTAAACCGGTCGTTCAAATGACAGAGGAGAAAGCGGCTTAAAGGTGAAATTAATGAAAAACCATGAATACATGTTATATTGCACCCCATAAACACAATCATGCAAAGAAAAAAAGCAGTAAACCACCCCTTTAAGCATGTGCAATGCTCGAATGAATCCCTTTGCACAGATGTTTTAAAAGAAGGCACAGGGAGGTGGTTAAAAGCAAACGCAGAAAATATTTTAAGAGCAATTTAGAGATGGTTAAAAACAAACAGTCCAATAGAATTGTTGCTTTATACAAATATGGTCATGAACACAGTCAAAAAATAATAATTGGAGAAGTTGTTCCAGGCTATTTTAACAAAGAAAAAAAAGAGGAAAGAATACTTTTAGTATTTCTTTATTTATAGTATTTATTTTCTTTAGTGTTTCTAGTGCATATGACTCTTGAATGCATAAAGAACATATTTCAGTGCAGTAACCTGCAGTTTCAGCTCGCAGTGCCACTTGGCATTCCAAAGTCCCTGTATTTCTAACAAAAAAAAGGCAATTAACCAGCATGGGTGCTCAATTAGCCCTTGACTGGGAGTGTTTCTTGAGAAATTGCTTATCTAGCAGACACAATATTCACTTATGTTGATCTCCAAATCAAACTCTTTCCCTCTCTCTTTCCAGCTCTTGAGGGAAACCGTTCATGACTCAAAATCCCTTCTAATCTTCGTGGAAACAAAATCAACCTGCTCTTTCTCCACAGTGCTGTTTGTTTGCTTTCAAAGCCCAGTGTTTCAGAGGAGCACTACCCAGATCTTCATGCGCTCTCCTTTTTGTCTTTGTTAAACAGTAGAAAACATCTGTGAAATATTTATTCTGCTGCTGGCATCATTGTTTATGAATGAAGTGCACAGTAGTGAGGCGTGAACGATCATGGCTGTCTTCTCTGCGCGACTAAAGTACTAACTTTAGTCACACATTTCTGACAAGCAGGACCGCATCCAAACCGGAGAATGTGTGCAAACCACAACGCACTGAAATTCAACCTACTACTGTGAGAAAACATTGGAACAACTGCCTCAGTTGAAAAGAAAATTAAAGTGGATATGGAAATGTTGAAATCAATTTGAAATTGTAGCTATGCACTTTATACTAGTTATGTACTTCCTACACAAGAAGGAAGGTCTTTTTTTTTACAAATTTTGTCAGCATATAAACCAAAAATAAAACGACAGAGCCTGCAAGTTGTTAATGTCACCAGCACCGCATGGGACACTCGGGTGCTTCCTCTTCACTGCAAAGGTGTTGCACATTTTAGACGTGCACTGAGCCATAAGCCGACACAGCCTTCTATTATGTCACAGCCTAAGCTATTTAGAGCAGATATGGGCTGAAATGTGAATAATACCTCACCATGGCGCAAATTCAGCAGTCGCTGAGTGCATGCGGTAATATAAGCCTATGAAGCACCTCTGGTTTAGCATTGGCGTATCAGAAAGCAACTCTTCTCAGCCTTATAGGCAGTCGAGTCTGTCAGAGTCAATAATCTGGAAGCTCTGAAGAAAACTTTCATCCTAATTAGGTCACCAGTCTAAGAACAAGCCTGGAACACACAAAGCCAACGCCAATGAACTAGTGCTGATGAAAGTCGACTATGTTGTCACTTCGCGTCGGGGTTAAAAGCTGCACTTGAACACACCGAGAGAACTACTGCCGACTGTCAGCTAGAATGCACGTTCTGCGCCTGAGTGTAAATGAGACAACTGTCTATTTCTGAAGATATATTCGTCATTCAAAAATGGGGAAACCAACGCTGACGGCTGCAGAATACACAAACCATAAACAAAGCAGTGCATGCTTACCGTTTTAAATATCAATCCTGCTAAACACTTTCTTTATTCCACTCCGCTCGTGTTAATATTTAAAGTAATACCAGGTAACTTTTCAACCATAATACATTTTCAACTCTCTTGTAATAATACATCGACTTACAATAGGTTGAATGACACGTCTGCCATAGCCTGACGGGGTCTGTAGCATTTTCTAATCGTACTTTTAAACTTCGGGTTTCGGATAGTAACCGGCGAACAAAGAGAACAACAATATTCGACTGCTTTACGGCACATACGTCATTTCCACCACCACCCCCACTTCCTTAAAATCGTGCGAGCCAAATGTTAGTGTCATGGCAGAAGCAGTACAGAAAGCAAGGGTTTTATCGGAGCAAAGCAAAAAGAAAAAAAGAGAAAGTGATCGCGTTAAAGGCAGAACGAGGATCAACATTGGGCCAGTGTTTTCTCGCTGGCGTGAGCTGAAGGAGGAGGAGGGGTGCCCGAACGATGCGGACTTGGCTGTCATGTTTTTGGACTAGTAAGTATATTGCTTGCATACTATCTCTTTGTTTTTTTTTTGTCTGTCTGACTATGTTATGGAAGCTATCTTATCCTCTGTTTATCTTGGGGCTACATACTTGCAAGTAAATATAAGATGTACAAAATCATTTTTTAGGATACCTAACATGTCTGTGATATTCGTTATTTTTCTTACCTCAAGCTATAATGCAAATCGATTTGTAAAATTTGCAGATTCATTTAAGATAGCTTGATATTGTAATATTGACAATATATAGTTATCATCTACCACTCAAACATTGCATTGAAGTATATAGATTCAGTAAAACGGTAACCAATAGACTAGGCTACTATAATGACGCTGGCTTGTAAACGTGAGCATCGCGATCATTTGTCGTTAGATTAAAAAAAACATGAAATTATATAAAGACATTTCACACGTGATGCAAGCAGAACACCTGCATGTGACGTCCTCCTACTACAGTGTTCAGGGCTATCATGGTTGTCAACAAATGCACATGCATGTAGGATGACAGAGTTTACGACAGTAGTAGAGGACAATACTGTTTCCCAACTGTAGGGGGACCCCGAGAGAGGTGTTACTTTAAATATTCGCAAAAAACACTCAGGTAAGATGACATAACATAAGAACAGCCTTCTATTTGTAGAGATTGCTATTTTCATGCATTGACTCTTTCACTAAGCTGAACAGCCAATCAGACTTCCCTCTTTCACGACAGCCCGCCGCCGATTCAACATGTCGAATGAGTCGAAGCAAAGCCGACGAGGAACCTTGCAGAACACACAGAGGAAACTTTGTCGGCCGACGCACAAAAACTGCCCAACGGCTGATCGCCGGCTTGGTGTGTTCCAGGTTTAAGGCAATGATGTATCTCAAAAGTGAACTTTATGAGCAGAGCAGCAGTGCACAAACCACAGGTTCTTTTTTGCACTGCACAGTAAGCTTTAAAAAAAAGATTTCTGAAAAGTGTCAATGAAACTGAAAGCCTAGAGAAAACTAACTAATTCCCACACTTTCCGTGACAAGTTTCAGCACTTTCAAGGAAACCACTGACAACATTGTGTTAAATCCTAAGAACTAACATTGTGAAAATACATGATATAAATTTGTTTACTTTGAAAGAAGGGAGCTGCTGTCAAGAGCATCATTCTGGCTTGATCAATCAAATAAGCATGCATTACATTACTCAATGAGCTAAAACAACTGTGTACAATGTAAAACTCTAGGTCCGATTATCAACCTGCTCTTGAGCAAACAAAGAAATAAGAGAGCCATAATAAATGACACACTTTCAGATTAGGAACAGTGTCACCACCCTAACATTCTTCATTAGATTCAGCGACTGATCTTGTCACCAATATGATAATGGATGACACAGAAAGCAGTCACAAACATTTATTGTTTAAGCTGCTCTAAGCGACGTCACACATTTTTTAGGCCCAAACATTTTTTGTCACATACAGCAAACATCTCACTATCCGCTAGCTACCTGTCCCCTAGACACACTGTAACAAAACACGGTCTGCACACGACTCAGGCTCCACGAATGCCGACAAAAACAAACTGCAGCAACCCGCTCCACGAAACATAACAAACTGTTCCAGCCAATAACTGACAAGAAGGCCCTGGGGGTGGGGTTTAGGGGGTCAGTGCAGATGAGGAGGAGGGAGGGTCTATCTAGCCTCCGTTTTGTTTGAAAATACTTTAAACGTCAACAAGAAGTCACGTCACCCGACATTGCTTAGAGCACCTTTAACTGTGATTTTTACAATGTGTGCAGAAGGAAGCTGTAGATACATGCATTCAAAAAACTGTACTAATGCAAGGCAATAACTTTTTTTTTTTTTACCCAAACGCTGGGTTGAGCATGTGGAGTAATTTTGTTGTTTTAATTTTTCCATGGTTGGGTAAATTTTGTAGTGCCGAAGTGATGACGTCGCTTTGTAGGACAACTCGGAAGCTAGCGGTGCATGGGTTCCCTCGATCAAATAGCTATGTATTTTGCTCATAGACTTTTAGAAAATCACAAAAACTAAGATCTGTGTTCAACAAAGAGTTATGAACCTTACACGTTTTGTCTATCATGATAATCTTTACAATTTAATCCACAATTTATACATTTTGAAGCCTATATAAAGTTTTTAAAAAACACAAGCAGACACAATAAAGTTAAAAAAACAAAAACAAAAGCAGGTTATAACTGTGTGTTCAATGTCATAGATCAAAACGTGAACAAATTTAGAGGCTTTGTTCACCACAGACCTTATTTCAGGCGATTTAACAAAAACCCATTCAAGAATCCTTTAGCGTGAGGGAACCGGGAGTGCTAAAATACTAACTCACTCCGTTCCGTGTTTTGGCCTACAGAGTGACGTTGTAACTTCGGCACTCTATTGGGTTAGTGGCTGGTCAATCTTTGAAACAATACACCCCTCCCCCACCCGTCCTTAGACACAACAAACCAGCTGATGGGTTACACAGACAGCAGGCTTTTTGGCCCTCATTAGGCCACATTTCATTGGTATGGTTAATACACATTTTATTTCATCAATAAAGTCTTTACTGTGCTGTAAATCGTTTAATGTTATGCAATAGCCTACAACATACAGGGATGTCAGTCAGCTAAATGAGTCAATCAACATTGATCTTCTCGCATGATGGAAACAACTTTTTCCTTGAATAAACTGAGTTTTATTCGTTATCGAATATTAGTAATTTTGGATGTTAAAATATGCTCTCAGGATTCTGAACTTGTTTATGTGCAGGTTATTAGGAGGAGCCTGTCAGAAACAATAATGAAATAAATATGGTCAAATTTTATTAACTATTTAATTTATTAACTCATTAAATAATGCAATATTCAATATGTGATACAATAATGTTTAAATTATCTTTAAAATTATAACCTACTACATACGTGTTTCACATTCTTTTTGTGCAAAGGAAACATCCCTACAACTTCTTAAAAGTGAACACCTCTGTAGCATAAGAGGTGTTATTTTAAGTCATCACTGTAAACCATGGGGTATAGGGTTTCAGGAAGGCCTACAACAGAAACTGAATAAAAGTTATTAAGCCAAGAGCAGTGAGTGATTTTATATTTATCTTTTGTTCATGACCCAGTTATTGCAAGCCGTTGTGAAATGCGATATGTATATTGTGATACATTTGCGATATTTCGATATATTGTGCAGCCCTACTGTATAACATGAGCCCCTTTCACACAACGCGTTGATCCCGGGAAATTGCCAGAACGCCTTCTGTGTGAACGCAAACACGACCCGGGATTGATAACGGCATCGATGCCGGGTTAGGGACCTAGTAACATTGCCGGAATCAGTCCCGGAACGCACGCTGTGTGAACAAAAGCCAGGACCACAGCCGTAAGGGGTGTGTCATAGTTATGATGCTCGTGCCATCGCGCGACTCTGTTGCTCTAGAAGAAAGTTTGTGTTCGTCATCAACAAAGAAAGGACGAACAAATGTCTGCAAACTGGAATGAAGCAGAGACCAGGAGCTCCTCACGATCCGCGGTGAAGCTGAGATCGTTCACCAGCTTTGTGGAACAGTATGCACGTTTTCGACGCGTATGTAACACGTCTCATCCTGACGTCATGCGTCTTTCTGGGATCTTTACGGGCTGAGTGTGAACGCACTCACAGATCCTTTTTACTTACTGTTGTGTGTTGTTAATCTAGTAATTTTGTGTGAAATTTTAATTTTTCAAAGCATAATTTGATTAAAATGACTATTGCTGGCTTAAAATGAACCATAAAGTTCATTTTAAGCCAGTGATAGTCATTTTAATCAATTGTTGATTTTAATTAAAAAAACAACCCAGCACGTTGGGTCAAACATCTAACTCAACCATCTGGGTAAAACAACCAAATTGTGTTTTTAGTGTACAATGCATAGGTCGCAATTATTCTCTACAACTAAAAACAAAATTATGCAGTGCCGAAACAGAGTGAAAATACAACACGAGACAACATATCTCATGAAGAAAGGTGCTAAAGTTATATGGCAAGCCCATATTAAAATATAAATGGCATAACAGCTTGTCAGCAACAGAATTCCTTCCCTTCACATTCTGCAATACAAGGAAGTATATATCATCTGAAAGCTGCCTACCTACTGTCAAAAATATAAAGAAATAGTGCAAATGCTAAAAAGCTAATACCTGTATCAGTGTAAGTTACTGCAATAAACAGTAAGAAATATTATATAATATATATTATATAGAACTATATTTTATATAAATATACAAATGATTTAATGTATTAATTTTGCAAAATCTTATTTTAAAACTTTTTTTTATTTTATGAGTAAAAAGTGTGCATCACTTTACAAGGTATGAGGAAAAACCAATTATAGCGTATACTGTGTGTGTGTGTGTGTGTGTGTGTGGGTGTGTATTGCAGTGTTTTCAATATTAGTTAATGCTTCATTACATTATTTTACTGGCGTTTTATCTTTGAGTTGATAAGACAATGTATTACATCATTTTTGAGACTATCATGTGACCTTTCATTGTAGCATAAGGTTTATGACAATAGCTGATAGATTCTATACTATTATTTAAGACGTATAGTTATAAAAATAATCTAATCCTTGCAACTTCACTGTATTTTACGGTAGATTTCGATAAACAACTGCAGGTCATTAACCAACAACAGAATGACTGAAGAATGGGCCTACAGCCTCAACCCAACAGATAGTAGAAAGCTTACTAGGATTTGAGAAACAGCCAATAGGATGATGCTTTACCATCATGAATTACTAACATAAAATATAGATGTGTGCGAGATGAATGCTTACTGGTTGCTGGGCGGCGCAGAGAGTGGGAATACAACCTCCTCTTCCTCATATTCTGGCCCATCCTGTTGATCACTTTCATCCACACTTCCCTGCGCCCCGATTCCAGACGGCAGAGGGGGCGGCGGTAAAGGTGGGAAGACAGTGGGCCCGTCGGTGGGGGACATCCGGCTGCTGCCCGGCCCATCTGAGGAGGGAGACTCGCATCCAGCAGCTCCTCTCCCCGTGAGATCTTCTCCTCCAGCGCTCGGGTAGATCATCATGTCAGGAGCCGGCGCTCGCACAGGTTTGCTGTAAAGAGGAAAGTGGGTCGAGTCGGGGCCTCTGCTGCCGTCCGATCCCCTGTCCTCGCCCCTCACCTCCATGCAGGAATCTTGAAGACAGCCTGAGCTTCTTCTCCAAGTCGGTCAAAGCTTCTTCTGCTTCCAGTCTTTTAAAGCAACGGGAGAAAGTTTCCTGGAGAAGAGCACGCACACTCTCTCTCTCACACACATACACACACACACACTCACTCCGCGGCTAGCACATGAGTTTAGGTCTTCATTGTTTCCTGAGTTTCACTAATAGAAGACGGGCTTTTGAGAAGTGATACAGGAGAATTGTCCGATTAGATGAGAGGATGGTGTGTCGAGGCCCTGGTTCGGACTGGTGTCAGTTGTGGTCTTTTATTGTCAGTCTTTCGGGGTTGTTATTTTGTTTGCATTGAGTTCAGAAAACGCGCCGATCTGCTACTTCGGACGCTTCGCAGATGACCGCGGACGTCCGACACGTTTCTCCTCAATCGATTCCGCTCAAGGAGTACGTTAAAGAGTTTTCCTTTGCAGTAAATTGTCTTTTCGTCCCGAGATTGCTGGACTGGTGAAACATTTGCCACAGCTGCTCCCAGTCCCACTCCTCTCCCCAGCGCGTCCCCGCTCATGCGCAGACCAAGCTAGCCGATCACCGAGCCGATGCATTCACATCAGTGAGCTCGGCGATCTGGTAGAAGGAATGAAAGAAAGTAGATATTTGCCTATTTAGCCTTAGGCTATTCAAAACACGTCGTCTCACCTTCGATCCTGAAGTAAATTTTGACCGCAGCTGAATTTTTTATATATCAATAGTCTGCCATTTTAACCTAGGCTGATTCAGTGTGCTGATAAACTTGTTGTTGTTATTGTTTTAGCCTACCATAGCTGAGTTGTCTTATTTCTGCATGAAATAGCCTGTGTTTTGACACCGTGGATATTATGTTCAGATCCCTGATCCCTGTAAATGTCTCATTCATGAATAGCTTAGATATTTTCAATTTGTGATAGTATTTAGTTCCGTTTAAGAAACAAAAATTATACAGACTTATCCTGAATCTGTTTAATTGTTTACACGGTAGCCTATTGTAGACTTAGGCCTATAGCAGGCCTATGTTGCTCTTAAAATTAATTCGAAAACTGATTGCCCCATGAGTGAACTCCACTATGTGACAGCTTTTTTTCTGAGAGTCAATTTATTTTTCAATTTAAAATGATTTATTATTTTATTTAACCGTATATTAAAACAGGAATTAAGTAAACAGTTTTAAATATTATTTATTTACTTTATTTTTTTATGTTTGAATTATTATTAAATTGACAACTTTATTTCAAACTTATTTTTAAGCGTTAGTTAAGCGACCTATTCATAACACTGCATGGTGTTTATATTGTAATAACTGGTAGCTATCCAAATAAAAACGTGAGTCTAACCGGAGCTAAATTAGGCTAATAACACTTTTCCTAAGCTAAACCCTAAAATGAGATAAGAACACTCATGTCCCATACACCGCACGACCCAGAGTGTTTACACATCAACCAACAGGAGGCAGTAACACCGTTTTTCCACTTTTAATGCCGAACAAAGAAAGAACTACTCAGGCAGGGCCCTATTGCCTTACACATCTCTCTCAACAACGGTGAGGGACACATTTTTACATTAGGCAGTAAATGAACCAAGAACATCTAATCAACTTGAACATTACACACATAACTTTACTATAACAACAACTTAAAGATCTTGCTGTAATAACGCATAAATCAACTCTCAATAAACAATTACCCATAATGCACCCAGCTGCTAGCGCTGACTGCCAGGTCATTACAATAACCCCCACCCAAGAGGGTTAGTGTCCCCACAACCCTAATCTCCCACAACAAAATCTAACAAATGTCCCGGCCGGCGTCGAACACGCTTCAACCTCCCCTGTGAAACGCCAGGCTCAGCCTTGAGTCCATCATTGTCCGTTTCGGCGCTGGGAGGGGATTTTGGGGAGCGACTGTGGCCTTCATCAATCTTTTGCTCTGGGGCCAGAGGGTGGTATGGAGCCAATCGGTCCTTATGAAGTACCACCCGTCTACCCCGTCCAGGCATTCGGACCCGGAAGACCACCTCGGAAATTTTGTCCAAAACCTCCCCAGGTCCCTGCCAATGATGAGTCAGTTTGGGTGACAACCCCCGCTTCCTCTGGGGGCAGAACACCCACACTTTGTCCCCGGGCCCAATCGTAGGCCCGTGGGCCCGGGCATCGTATGCCCGTTTCTGGCGGGCTCCAGCGTCCCTCAGAGCCTCCCTGGCCATTTGATGGACTGTGCTCAGACGTTCCTTCAATTTCCTGAAGTAATCCAATTCTGGCCCGCCAGTAATCTCTGGCTCGGGGGGTGACCCGAACACCAAGTCCACTGGCGTGCGGAGCTCCCTCCCAAACATCAGTGCCGCCGGTGTGCACTGACTCGACTCCTGCACAGCTGTCCTATATGCCCACAGTACCAGAGGCAGATGCTGATCCCAGTCTCTCTGGTGCTGACTGGTCAAGATGGCAAGTTGGGTGGCCAGGGTGCGGTTAAACCGCTCAACAAGTCCATCGCTTTGCGGGTGGAGGGGAGTGGTTCTTGTCTTCTTCACCCCCAATCGCTGGCACACCTCACTGAACAACCGGCTCTCAAAGTTACGCCCCTGGTCACTGTGAAGTTCATCCGGCACCCCAAACCGGGCAAACATCTCGTCCACTAGTCGCTGCGCCGTAGTGGAAGCACTCTGATCTGGCACTGCATATGCCTCTGGCCATTTCGTAAAATAGTCCATAGCGACCAGGACAAAACGGTTACCAGCATCTGTGATGGGAAATGGACCCAAGATGTCCACACCAATCCTCTCCATAGGTGCCCCGACTAGGTACTGTTGTAATGGCGCATGAGAGCGTTGACTGGGTCCATTCTGTGCCGTGCAAATATCGCAGCAATGAACATACATCTCTGTATCCTGCCGACATCCCGGCCAGTAGAAACGCTGCCGCAGCCGCCGCACTGTCTTAGAGTTTCCGAAATGGCCGGCTCCCGCTGCCCCATGAACCCAACGGAGGACCTCCGGCCGCAGAGCGTGGGGAACCAGGAGTTGCAACCGGTCGATCCCCCACCCGGCGCCTGCCACCGCCTATAGATCACGCCATCGTGGAGCTCCAGGCTGCCCCACTGAGAATGAAGCGTCTTGATCTCGGGCCCCTGGGAGGACACAGCTGGCCAGTCTGGACATGTTTGGGCCTCTAACCAACCCCTGACCTTCATCAGTACCTGATCATTCGCCTGTTGTTGCCTCAGCTGCTCGGTGGTGAACGGCTCCCCATCTCCACGGGTGTCACCCGGCCTTACTGCTGCTGACGATGGCTCCAGACATCGTTCTTCCTGGCGACTGCAGTATCGACATTCGTCCGCAAAGCATGGACGTCTGGAGAGGGCGTCAGCGTTAGCATGCTGCCGCCCCGGTCGGTGTTGAACCTCAAAGTCGTACTCTTGAAGAATCTCGAGCCACCTTGCCACCTGACCCTCCGGCTGGCGGAAATTTAGCATCCAAGTGAGGCTAGCGTGGTCTGTCCTCAGTGTGAACCTTGTGCCCAGGAGGTAGGGCCTGAAGTGGCGGACGGCCAGGACCACCGCTAGCAACTCCCGTCGGGTGACGCAATAATTTCTTTCTGGCCGACTGAGGCTGCAACTATAGTAAGCAACCACTCGCTCTCCATTCTCCCCCCTCTGGGATAGTACGGCTCCGACCCCCACGTTACTGGCATCAGTGTCCACAAGGAACGGTTGGTTAGGATCAGGGTAGGCTAAGACAGGAGCGTCGATGAGAGCCGCTTTTAACTGTCGAAAGGCCACAGCACAATCCTCAGACCACCCAAAACGCCGGCCCTTGTTTGTCAGCTGATGTAAGGGGCTGGCAATGGTAGCAAAGTCTCTGACGAACCTCCTGTAATAGGAAGCCAGGCCCAGAAAGCTCCGCAGCTCAGTGATGTTGGTTGGTGGGGGCCAGTCCCTCACCGCGGCCACCTTTGTTGGGTCGGTAGCCACCCCGCTCTCACTGACCACGTGTCCCAGGAATTGCGTCTGGCGGGTGAGCAAGTTGCACTTGGCTGGGTTCAACCGCAAACCAGCACTACGGATGGCTGTCAGGACCTCCCGTAAGTTGTGGACAGCCTGGTCAAAGTCTCTGGCATGGACCAACAGATCGTCCAAGTAAACCACACAGCGGGTGCGGGGAATGTCTTTAAGGACCCGCTCCATGAGCCTTTCAAAGGTGGCTGGGGCATTACACAGTCTAAAGGGCATCACTTTAAACTGCCAGAGTCCTTGCCCTATCGTAAATGCAGTTTTGGGCCGGGCTTCTGCCGCCAGCTCAACTTGCCAATACCCACTGCGCAAGTCCAAAGAGCTAAACCAACAGGATCCAGCTACATAATCCAATGCGTCATCAATGCGCGGCAGTGGGTATGAGTCCTTGCGGGTGACCGCATTTAGTCGCCGAAAGTCCACACAAGGGCGCCACGCCCCAGTTTTCTTCCGCACCATGACCATAGGTGCAGCCCAGGGACTGTCTGAGGGCTCAATAATGCCGTTAGCTGCCATTTCTCGGATCATTTCTTCAGCAGCCTGGCGCTTGGCGAGAGGCAGTCTATGGGGGCGCAAGCGAATGGGAGCAGCAGGGCCAGTGTCAATGTGATGCTGCACCAGAGCTGTTCTGGTACAGTCCTCCTCACGGGCTGCAAAAATGTCCATAAACTCTCCCAACAGGCGTTGCAACTGCTCCTGCTGCGGTGTGCTCAGATGCTCACTGCTTCGCCGCCCCAACTCCTCAACAGCAACAACAGTTTCAGGTGATGGGGGGGCGGATTGAGCGTGCGGTGTTAGTGGTGAAGATGTATTGGTCTGGGCTCCAATACCCCCCCTGGTTTCCCCCTGAGTCTCTGCAGCTCTTGTGTGGCGTTTGGGAGTCGGAGCTTTTCCATGATGGCTCCGGCCCAATCGGAGCGGCACAGTCTCATTATCTAGGCATAGGGCGGCCCCGGCACGTCAACACGTGCTCCCCAGTGGGATAACAAGTCCAAGCCAATAATGCACTCATCTCTGATATCAGCGAGCCAGAACTCATGGTTCGTCTGGCTCATCCCCACCACCACCGACAACAGCTTCTTTCCAGGCATTACTGTCCTTTCACCTGTGACGGTGAGCAGTTCGGTACTGGTGGGGGTCCAGTCCTCCGGAAGAGGACCGGCCGTTCCAGACAACAGTCCTTTGCGCAGCAAGCAAATGGTGGACCCCGTATCCACCAGGGCGCTGCAGGGCTGCCCGTCAACAACACAGTCCAGGTACAGTCCTCTGGCAGACCCGCAGCGTCCCACAGTAGGGCAGTCATTGTGGAGGGGTACTGAAGAACGGGGTGAGGGTCCCCTCACTGCCTCACTCCGAGGTCGTTTCCCGGGGGTGACATTGCCCGGGGCCGGGGGCTCGGAGCAGGGCAGTCCCTGGCGAAATGCCCCGGTTCTCCACAGCGGTAGCAGTGGTCTAGCCTCGTCCTCCGTCGTGGGGTCTCCGCTGGTTGAACTCGGCTGACCTCCTCCTCGGATCGGGCCACGTCCACCTCCCGTTCGACGGCTCTCGTCAGATGATGCTGGAGTGAAGATCGACCTGTCGCCGGCCGAGCCTGTAGCACCTCCTCAGCTCTCTCAGCCTCTCTCAGCGCCTCACTGAGATTTCGGGGTGACAGTAGGCGGACATGTTGGCGGAGCCGCTCGGGTGTAAGACCCCGCAGGAAAGCGTGGAGGCTCAGCTCTTCCCTCGCTGCGGCCTGGAAGGTAGGGTAGCCCTTTCGGGTGTAAACCCGGATGTCAGCTGCGAAAGCGCCCACACTCTCTCCTTCACATCGACGTCGGTTAGCTAGTTCCTCCCTGCTCTGTTCAGCGGAGGTTCTCTGCCCGAAGCGGCGGTTGAGAGCAGCAGTGAGGGCCTGGAGATCACACCGCTCCTCAGGAGACAGATCGATAAGGACCTGGAGTGCGGGACCCTCCAAGGCGAGGGCCAAATGAATCGCCGTCTCCTCACAGCTCCATCCATCGTGGAGGGCGGCCAGGTCGACTTGTGCCAGATAGGGTTCCAGGGGTGTCAACCCACTATATCGTGGTAGCTTAGCGGGCGAACGTGTGAGGGCGCCGGGCTGGCCACTAATTTGGAGTGTCGGTGAGACGACTGGAAGTTCGTTCTGTCGGGGACCAGGAGAGTGGTACATGGCTCGGTGAATGCTGGCGCCGTCAGGCTGGTGCGGAGCCCTGCTCCTCCTCGGCGTCTTGCTCGTCAGACGCTCTAGCATGATGCTGTTCTCATGGATGGCACGCTCTAACTCGCCTATGCTTTGCTCCATAACGCCGTCTTTTAAACGACTTTTAAAATCCCACTTCTGACACCACTGTAATAACTGGTAGCTATCCAAATAAAAACGTGAGTCTAACCGGAGCTAAATTAGGCTAATAACACTTTTCCTAAGCTAAACCCTAAAATGAGATAAGAACACTCATGTCCCATACACCGCACGACCCAGAGTGTTTACACATCAACCAACAGGAGGCAGTAACACCGTTTTTCCACTTTTAATGCCGAACAAAGAAAGAACTACTCAGGCAGGGCCCTATTGCCTTACACATCTCTCTCAACAACGGTGAGGGACACATTTTTACATTAGGCAGTAAATGAACCAAGAACATCTAATCAACTTGAACATTACACACATAACTTTACTATAACAACAACTTAAAGATCTTGCTGTAATAACGCATAAATCAACTCTCAATAAACAATTACCCATAATGCACCCAGCTGCTAGCGCTGACTGCCAGGTCATTACAATATATACAGGTTGTTCATAAGCTAAATTATACCGATTGTGTGAACTTTTTCCAATCAGTCGACCCCAGCATACATATCACACAAGGGAAAAAGAGTGCATTACTGGTAAAATAAGACGTTTGAAATGTACGAAATGTTTGTTTTTTTTTGTTTAATGTTATATGTTGTATGTAGATATTGGGCCCCCTCTTAAAAGCTTTATTAGCTTCTTTGGGGTTACCCACACAATAACCTTCCTGTTACTATTGTAATTTTGTATTTAAAAAATGAAGATGTATGTGTGAAATAAATAAAATAAAATATACCTTTGCAGTTGAAACCATATTTTACAGCTGTGCTTGAAAGGAGGCAGAGATGTTGCTGGACATTTAATCAGGCAATGATTTGATGTCGCTTGCAGATGCATTTGTGTTCATTGTTTCTTATCTACTGTCAAAATATATCTGTCTTCAGTGCAGAGGATATATAAAGCTCAATGACATTTCTCAAATGTCAGGTGACTAAACACTTACCTCTGTTAAGTTGATATGCACACAGCCTGTACATTGTTCTGTTCATTGCTGTGGCAAAGTTTCATAGGTGTACTGATTGACATCTACAAGGATATTTTACACTCTTATAAAATTACATTTTTGAATTTTAATATTAACAGGAAAATGGACTGATATGTCAATACAACACATGTATTGAATAATTTAATTACAAGTTTATTGTTATTTTACTTCAGAATTGTTTTATGAAGTATAAATTTGATTATTTATATTTTATTCTTGTAAAAATGATTTTTAAATTGCAGTACCTACACCATTCAAATGTTTTGGAGTTTAATGTTTTGTTTCTCTTATGCTCCGAAGGCTGCATTTATGTGATCAACACAGCAATGGTGTAAAACATTATTACAATTTAAAATAACTATTTTCTAATTTAATATATTTTAAAATGTAAGTTATTCATGTGATGACAAAAATATCTAAGTTAGTAATGTAACCCTCGATTTCTGATGGAGGGAACGGAGCTAGACGTTATGTTGAAACACTGACAAATGGGGTCTCACTTAAGAGCCCCAATCACCTCTGAGTTTTAGAAAAACGGCCAACGGAATTGGTGAGTCCTGTCACTCAGGTTTTCGCTGAGGAGCCGAGATGGTTTCAGGTTTTGGGCAGGATAGACATAATGTCTCTGTTCCCTCCATCACGAACTGGGGATGGAAAGGGCAGGGCTTACCATGAAGATGGTCATAGCTGCTGCCAGATGTTCATTTTACATGTTGTTTCATGGGAATAGAGCTTCATTTCTCAATTCCCATTCTTTTTTTTTCTTTTTTTTTCCAGCCATGACCAGTGTATGTGCTGTTGTGGCTTTTTTCAGCCACTAAGGGGTATTTTTTAGTCTTAATTTGGCCGTAACTTTTTCTTTGTTTCAGCAAATGGAATGATTTTTGGTGACAAATCTTATTTTGACACATATTTTGGGAAAATGCTTTGAAATTTTTCAAAAACTCAACAGTACACTCTGGGCAAATTCACTACCCTTTCGTTATGTTCGTGGCTGAAAAAAGCCACTACTTTAAACTGCTGTAAAAATGTATCAGATAAATATTTTTTTCAATTTTTTTTGCATAAATCTATTAACCGACCTCAGTCCTGATCAAAACTACTAAATGTTTAAAAAAAAACAATTGCCAAATTCATAAATGATGTCACTGATTTGGGAAAAAAAACACAGAAAATGACTTATTTTCAATATAAAATATGATTGTGGACTGGATTTTTTTTCACCTTTTATCACAGTCTTGGACATGTCAAAGATTAGAAACAACATTGGTTTTGATGCATTGTTAGTTTTTGTGTAGCATCAGATTTTAACTTTTTCTCCCTCATTTACTGTTCGTGGCTGTTTTTGCCCCATTGACTTCCATTATAACCACATTTTTTGATTGCAAAGCCATGACACCATAAAATCATGCATTTTTGATTGTTGATGGTTTTCCCTGTTGGGAAGAGGTAAAATTTGTAATTTTTACTGTTGATAACCAGGTGGAACCATTTAACCCTTTAGACAGGCCTGTGCAAAAAAAAGCTTAGTTTCTGGCTTTTACATGCAGTTATATGGAGTATAATAGCATATTACAGTGTGTATATGTGTGTGTGGGTGTGCGTGAGTGTGTGAGAGAGTGTGAGAACTCACCTTGATGCGTCTGAGAAAATAAAAATATACACTTCAGCTCTCAAAACTACATGGAGTAAACAAAAACAAAGTAAGTGTATTTATGCATCTGCTGCCTTTTGATGGTGAGAAATGCAGACTAAACAAAAACAAAGCAAGTGGATATAAACACTTGTCATTTGATGGTGAGAAGAGCAGCAAGCAACATGAGAAAGGGCTTGACTTGTAGTGAAGTTTTAGAGATGATTATGCAGTCTGACCCCTCCAGCGAGCTGCAGGAGGTATTGTCTTCTCACTCTGACCGCAGACTCAGGACAGTCAGATCCTGGTGTGGATGTGGCACCCTCATCATCATCTCAAGCTTCCACTGAAGGCGAGGCGGATTCAGATGATCCTGGATCTGGATGGACTGGGAGAATCTTGAGAGGGACATGGTGGTTCTGAAAATCGCACGACCACTGCGATCATCCCACAGGCAACGTGTGGACTCCCCTCTGGATCTGTAGACGCTGGCCAAAATCAGTAGCCCCATGTTGGCACAGAGATCTGTGGAGTCCACCCCAGTCCAGTTTCTCATTGTGCGGTGCCCATGGAGGTTGGTCATGCTGACAATGAGGTCAGTCGTCTCCTCCGTAAAAAACAGATTGAACACAGAATCCATGTTCTGAACCATTGCGATAGCATAGCGTGTCGGCCCTCGACTCACGCCTCTTGCAGGCTGAAGAAAGGGAATTGTCTCCGCATTGGTGGAAAACCATACTTCACCATTTCTCCCAATCCACCCCGATCCAGGATCCACAGAATCCTCCTGCTTTCAGTGGAAGCTAGAGCTCCACTGAAGGCGAGGAGGATTCAGAGGATCCTGGATCTGTGGACTCCACAGATCTCTGTGCATGGGGCTACTGATTTTGGCCAGCGTCTACAGATCCAGAGGGGAGTCCACACGTTGCCTGTGGGATGATCGCAGTGGTCGTGCGATTTTCAGAACCACCATGTTCCTCTCAAGATTCTCCCAGTCCATCCAGATCCAGGATCATCTGAATCCGCCTCGCCTTCAGTGGAAGCTTGAGATGATGATGAGGGTGCCACATCCAAACCAGGATCTGACTGTCCTGAGTCTGCGGTCAGAGTGAGAAGACAATACCTCCTGCAGCTCGCTGGAGGGGTCAGACTGCATAATCATCTCTAAAACTTCACTACAAGTCAAGCCCTTTCTCATGTTGCTTGCTGCTCTTCTCACCATCAAATGACAAGCGTTTATATCCACTTGCTTTGTTTTTGTTTAGTCTGCATTTCTCACCATCAAAAGGCAGCAGATGCATAAATACACTTACTTTGTTTTTGTTTACTCCATGTAGTTTTGAGAGCTGAAGTGTATATTTTTATTTTCTCAGACGCATCAAGGTGAGTTCTCACACTCTCTCACACACTCACGCACACCCACACACACATATACACACTGTAATATGCTATTATACTCCATATAACTGCATGTAAAAGCCAGAAACTAAGCTTTTTTTTGCACAGGCCTGTCTAAAGGGTTAAATGGTTCCACCTGGTTATCAACAGTAAAAATTACAAATTTTACCTCTTCCCAACAGGGAAAACCATCAACAATCAAAAATGCATGATTTTATGGTGTCATGGCTTTGCAATCAAAAAATGTGGTTATAATGGAAGTCAATGGGGCAAAAACAGCCACGAACAGTAAATGAGGGAGAAAAAGTTAAAATCTGATGCTACACAAAAACTAACAATGCATCAAAACCAATGTTGTTTCTAATCTTTGACATGTCCAAGACTGTGATAAAAGGTAAAAAAAAATCCAGTCCACAATCATATTTTATATTGAAAATAAGTCATTTTGTGTTTTTTTTCCCCCCAAATCAGTGACATCATTTATGAATTTGGCAATTAAAGAGTTAAAATCCTGAATTGTTTTTAAAAAATTAGTAGTTTTGATCAGGACTGAGGTCGGTTAATAGATTTATGCAAAAAAATTTGAAAAAAATATTTATCTGATACATTTTTACAGCAGTTTAAAGTAGTGGCTTTTTTCAGCCACGAACATAACGAAAGGGTAGTGAATTTGAACAATGCACAAGGGTTAACGTTGGGGAAGCGTACCTTGTCCAATGGAGATGAACGGTACATAGGCCATATCCTACCCATGACCCATGGGACGAAAATGAATGAACTGGCGGTAACATACACCTTCAAGGTGGAGGGGGTCAGCCTCCGCTCCAACCCTTCTTGCAAGAAGGAAAGCACAGAACCAATCTGGCATCTCCGGAGGTCTTCCTGATGGGAAAAGCACCACTCAGCGAACAGACTCTACGTCAAAGCATAAACTCAGCTAGTAGAGGGAGCTCTGGTCTGAGTGATATTGTTTACCACCGCCGGTGGTAGGCGTCTTAAATTCTTCACGTCCCTTCCAGAAACCACATTTGGAGGTTCCAGAAGTCTAGACACGGGTGCTATATGGTACCCCGTCCCTAAGAAAGAAGGTCCTTTCAAGGAATCCGCCAAGGAGGGGCTGTCGCAAGGAGCATCAGGCCTAAAAACCAGGTCCGGATGGGTAAGTAAGGCGCAACCACCAAGACATGTTCCTTGTCCTCCCTGACACTGCACAGTGTTTGTGCGAGTAGGCTCACTGCGGGAAATATGTATTTGAGTAGGGGCCTCCATCAGGGAGTAAAAGAGCTGTGAGCTGTTGTGAGAGCGCCTTGACCGAACAGCTGAGCTCGCCTGGAATGTAAATGGCACAGAGCAACCTGATGCACAGGGGAGAACTTCACCACCTCCTGGTCGAGCACAGCTCCCCTCATACCTGGGCCGCCTGAATCAGGGCCGCTTCTATGTGGCCTGAGGGACGGGCAGCCCGTGACGGCCTGGTTTCACGACGAGGCAGGGTGTGCTTTGTCGCCTCAGTCTGCTTCTAGACTGCCAAGAACTGCTGGGCGAAGTCCTCGACAGTGTCGCCAAAGAGGCCACCTTGTAAGAAAACTCACTTTATTGGCTTCCCGCATCTCAGCAAGCTTCTGCCAGTCTGCCAGATATGATGTTCCTGGACCACCAGAGTGGACATCGTCTGACCAAGGGCCTACGCCGTGACTTTTGTTGCCCGGAGGATGAGGTCAGTCGGGTCATTGCATGCAAGGCGTTGGTGGCCTCTCCAGCAGCACTGTAAGCCTTAGCAGCCAGAGCTGCCATCATCTTACAGGACATGGACGGGAAATACGGATGGTGGTGGTAACTTTGAGCACTTTCCACATACCCCTTGTGCCTGCAAAGCAGTAAAAGGTGCCTTCCACAACTTCTGAACCTCCTTATGCACTTCTGGGAATAGAGGCACATAGCTGTGAATCGTGCACCGCACCCAGGAACCAATCATCCAATTGGTTCCAGCATGACTGTCAACTCACACCCAAAGGGCTCATCTTCATCTTGCTCTGCTGAGGGACAATAGCCCACACTCTGATGCAGCTATCGACATTTGATCCTCACCCGGAGCGCCAAATGACACTCTGAGTCCCCCGTGGGAAGAACCCGTGCCATCACTCGGTATCTCAACACCAAAAATTGGAATGAGTGGATGCGTGCCGACATCTTATTTACCCTTGGAGTGGCTCGGCATGCAAATTCCACTCGCCTATTCCATTGGCCATTTTTCTAAAACTCAGAGGTGATTTGGGCTCTCAATTGAGACCCCATGTGTCATTCTTTTGTCTTTCATACATGACTGACTAATAGGAAACTTTTCAGCAGCCATTGCAGTAGTCTTCAGTGTCACATGATTCCTTAGAAATGCTGATATATTATATTATATTGTCAAAAACAGCTGTGTTGCTGATTACTTTTGTGAAAACTGTGATAATTTGTTTTCATTCTTTAATGAATAGAAAGTCCAAAGTAACAGATTTTTTTTTATGGAAATCTTTTATAACATTATAAATATATTTTTCTGTCACATTGCTTTCCAATATATCTTTCAGAAATGTATAGGATTGCTAATGGATTTATCATAATTAAACCTACAACACATTATTTTATTTTGATTTCCGAATTTCATTGCATTCATTTCAATTCTTAGCAAATTTGTAGAGGATTTTTATTGGATACCATTAGGACCCTTTTAAATTATTTCTAGATTTTATAAAAAAAAATAAAAATAAATAAAAAGTATATTAAAAGTATATTAGCAAACCTGTACATTCTTCAACGTTTTTCCCCCTAGGCAGTCAGAACAAATTGTCAGGAAACTGCAAGAAAATCACCCCTTCCCATACACGCTGTTATAATTCATTCTTTTGTGCTCAAAGTAGGAGTGAGGCCGTGTTGTCTCAGTGGTGTGATTTGGCTGCACTGCGGGAAGCCAGCTTGTGTTGTGTGGATGATTTGTAGAGAAAAGGGATAGCTCTTTGTCCTGCTGCACAGGCTGCTACAGCCATGGCGTCTGCCAGACCCATGATAATGAGATTCAAAGCAGGGTGCAGCTAATTGTCCATCTTACACTGCTAGCCAAGTAGAGGAGCACCAGCAACTGTTGATGAGTATCTACCAACCCCTCACTTTGTTATTATGGACGTCTTTCTGTGTGTGTGTGTGTGCGTGTGTGTGTGTGAATGTGGCACTACTGAAGGTCCTAAAGACAATTGGATATAGTTCAAAAATATAGGATATAGTTTTTTTTTTTTTTGCTGATAAGTGCTATCTCTTGTACCACAATTACCATCCAAATGTCTGTATATCAACAATAACCAGTAAAGTCAAGAAGATCATGCTATGCTGCTGCCCTCCACTGTGTCTATAAATCAAAATAATATTATTAATAAATGTCACTTGGGTTGATGTTTTGTTTTGTAATATAATGACTAAAATTTAAAAATACATATTACATTCAAATAAATGTTTCAACCCATTTTGAACAAAAGGTTCAAATAATCTTTTGTGGAATGATAATATTATATATATATATATATATATATATATATATATATATACTGTATATATATATATATATATATATATATATATATATATACTGTATATATATATATATATATATATATATATATATACTGTATATATATATATATATATATATATATATATATAAATTACAACGAATCTTGAGCCTGATTGTCAAAAAAAAAAAAAAAAAAAAAAAAGCCAAAGCCAAAGCCAGGAAATGTCTGTAGGGAATTTTAGCATGATCACCATCATCTTCTCGAAAGTCTTGAATGGTGGAAAATGTCCAAAAGCAGTCAGTGCCCTTAAAAATAAATGATGTGAATTTTATATATCTAAAATGAGGAAATCCATGAATGTTTAAGCAATCTTCAAGCCAGCTCAATGCACTAGGGGATATAAGTGCTTTCATACACATAGACGAAACATTCTGGTTATGGATGAATTAAGGTCAACTCATGGACAGTGAGGTCTCATCTCCACCCTGCAGATATGCTTTGATATTTCCTCTATTTCCTCTATTTCCTTCTATTTTAATGTATACTCTTAGGGAAAAAAAAGCTTCAATGGGGTCATTTTCTCAATTTTCAATAATTTTTTTTTCTATATAAGAAATAGGGTGATACCTAAACATTTTTATATGAATGTTCACTAAAGGTTCTATACAGCATTTTCTTCTAAGAGGGTATGCGAAAATGATCTTAAGACCATGACCATGACCAGAATGTTTTTTTTTTCCTTTTCTTTTTTTTCGGAACACTTTTTTGCACTCACCTGTTAAATCACCCCCTTGTCAGATTTCAGTACCCATTACAAAGCATTTTCTGGGGTTTTTTTGTTTGTTTGTTTTTTGTTTTTTTGTTTTTTTAATTGGGCATCTGAAGCCACAGCCACATACTGTAGTTGTCTCGGTCCTCCCATTCTTGTCTTGATTCACATATGAATCATGTATAGAAAATATATGGACTATTCAGACCACACTTTTCAGAGTTCCCATGAGGGAGTGTGAGAAGCAAACAGGCACACATCCATGATCCATTGCTGCTTGGACAGCTCAGGGTACACATAGTGGTGTTCTTCTATTATATTGGTAATTAGATTTTTGGTCGCTCTTGCAATGGCTTAATTAAATATTTATAGGGCACACAGAGAGCTCTCTAAAGTATGGCTGTAAACAACATATAATGTAAAAAATAAAAACTGTAAAAGCAAAGAGAACTTTTGCCTGTAAGATGAAGTATAATAAAATTACATGACTCAATTGGCTTGAATCACACTGCCAATAATTTCCAACTATGGAGTGCTTTTAGTTATCACCTAAAATGTAACATGAACATAGTTTGATTCACTGTAAACAAAGATACCAACATAATTAATTAATTTGTTTCTGATTTATTTTTGTGGGTAAAAACATACGTAACAAAATACTGTGTGTGTGATAATCTAATTTATTGCCATATTGAGCACATAACATGTCTAATTTACATGGTGTTCAAGAATTATTACACTAAAGCAAGGTCAAGAAAGACATATGAGTTTGGTGTGGAAGAAATTGACTGGCCCATACAGAGCCCTCACTTCAATCCCATCGCACACCTTTGGAATAAATTGGAGGCCTTCTTGTCCAATCTTGTCAATGATCTTAGGAATGGGGAAAAAATCCCCACAGAAACACTCCAAAAAGTTGTGGAAAGCCTTCAATCAATCAATCAATCAATCAATCAATCAATCAATCAATCAGTTTATTTCTAAAGCACATAAACAACGCGAGTTGACCAAAGTGCTTTACAGACTCAGCATGTCAACAAAATTACTCTCAAACACCAAAACGCACAAGACAACCAACACCTTGTACCAATGAGCAGCTAAATAATAAATAAGTCTTCAACATAGATTTAAAGCACTCAATGGAATCACAGGAATTGATATATAAAGGGAGACTATTCCAAAGACCGCAAAGTATCAATCTTCAAACAAGATTTGGAACCTTAAAAAGCAAACTTCGAGAAGATCTAAGTGATCTGACACAATACTGCTGTAAAAGACCAAACATGTAGGCCTTTAAAGACTATTACGAGGACCTTGAATTGCATACTCCACAGGGAGCCAGTGCAAAGAGGCCAGCACCGGAGAAACACTGGAACATTTCCTGGTCTGCAGTCTAGCAGCTGCACTAGTTGCAGATGAGAAAGCAACTTCTTAGACAGACCCAGATATAAAGAATTACAATAATCCAATCTGGATGACACAAATGCATGGATCACAGTTTCCATATCTTTAAAGGAAAAGAAGCCTTTTAATTTGGCAATACTCCTCAATTGGAAAAAAAGATACCCCTTTCCACAGCATTTATTTCTTTACCAAATATCAATTCGGAGTTGAAAATCAGACCAAGGTTTCTCACCTTAGAATTAATGCAGGCTAAAGGGCCCAAATCAGGAGAAAACTGTATGGCTAGCTTCGATGGGCCAAAAATCACCACTTCATATTTCGGCTCATTCAGCTAAAGGAAACTTGATGCCATCCACTGCTTTATCTCATCCCGACATGACATCATGACTTTTACGTAAACAGACACGCCACTTTCGAGTCAAGTGGCGTGTTATCTCTACGCATTTTGAGCTATCCGCGTGTATCTGCGTGTATGCGTGTATGTCTACGCCAGTGATTCCGCGTGTCTGTACACGTCGTCAAATGTCCAGTCATAAATGCCATTAACCCCAGTGACGGTTAGGTTTAGGGACGGGGTTGAGGTAAGTCATATCTTTTTTTTTTCCTAAGATGGTAAGGGAACAGTCATAAATGCCATTAACCCCAGTGACGTTATAGGTTTAGGGACGGGGTTGAGGTAAGTCATATATTAATATATAGTAATAACGTTAAGTCAACGGCGTTCATAAACACGCTGAAAAGCGATTATGCGTCTTGATAGCACACCAAAAATGGAAATACGAATTGGCGTGTCATACACACGCTACTTCATGAGATCAGTCTGCTCATCCAGACAATCAAGCAAGACAATAGCCTTCCCAGAAGAGTGGAAGCTGTTATAGCAGCAAAAGGGTGACCAACTCCATGTTTTCAGAATGCAATGATATTATAGTCCATTTTGGTGTTCTGGTCAGGTTTCCCCAATACTTTTGTCCATAAAGTATTTGTACTCCAAGGACACTATGTTGGTAGCAATCAATTTTCCCAGCCCCGTTTGTGTCTTGTTGGTGCGCGCAATTCAATTTATTGTATGCAATCGATGTCTTGAACTATAACAAAAGCCTTACATGCATAGCCTACACTTGCACACACACACACACACACACACACTGAAGGAGTTTTGTCACTTTGAGAAATGCATTTTATGGCACCGCGCCTACAGCAGAGCAGCTTTAATGCAATTTACAGATGATTTTTTACTAGCTCGGCACAAGCAGCTCACCTCTCTTCCCGTCTGAGTTTGCCATGGTAAGACTGATAAGAGAGTCTGCTTGAGGACTTGTCTCTGGCAACCTTTTCCTCTTAAAATTTACTAGGCTGAAAGATCCATTACATGGCAGACTGAAAGGCTCTCATGGACGACAGTCTTCTGAAAAATAATGCCAGCTGGATGACATCATCAGAGCACTCTATAGTCAACATACATTCAAAATCGAATGGATATGGGATAATCATGCACTAGTCTTAGTGTGCATGATTATCCCAAGTAGAAAAAAAATATTTATGTAATCTTTATATAATATTTGTTTTTCTTTAATCAAAATTATCCACCTCTGAAATGTCTTTCTTTTTTGAATGTCACAAATTATTTTTTTAATCCCTATCCACTTCAATCTCCTGGCTAATTCTGGAATATAAAACCAACATTTCATGACCCATGGAACTGAAATACACCAGATTACGAAAGTGAAATCGGTTACGAACTGTGTTTTATATTTACTTTCCTACAATCTTAAAGGGATACTCCACTTTTTTTGGAAATAGACTCATTTTACCACTCCCCCAGAGTTAAACAGTTGGGTTTTACCGTTTTCGAATTCAGCTGAGTTTCTGATATTTAGAAGAATATCAGTAACCAGACAGTTTCTGGTCTCATTGACTTCCATAGTACATTTTTTTTCCTTATATGGAAGTCAATGACTAACCAGAAACTGTCTGGCTACTGATATTCTTCTAAATATCAGAAAATCGGCTGAATGGATTTGAAAACAGTAAAACTCAACTGTTTAACTATGAGGGAGTTGTAAAATGAGCCTATTCCCCCAAAAAAGTGGAGTATCCCTTTAAATGCACTTACAATTTTTTGCTTGTTTGTTTTGATATTATTTTATATAAACAATAAGTTGTTTCAGTTGTTTTAGTTGTTGCTGTCATCACTTCCAGTTAATATGCTATGCATTAGTTAGTTATCATTTAGATTAGTAATAAATTCATGATTCTGAGATGATCTATTTGAATATAAGTGAATATAAGAGCAAACTATTCAACTGTTCAAACTATCATTTTAGAATTACCACGTAATAGTCAAATATCATACGAATATGTCAATTTAAAACTTGAAAGACAAAGTCCTGATTGCTTATGAAAGACCTTTTAAGCATATGATTTGCATAAATCAAATGTCATGTCATGTTGTAATCTAGCAGCATGTGCATTGATGTTTTCAGTCTATAATCCCTGCCTTAGACGACACTGTGATGTAGCAGCACACTTAAAATCTTCATTCCACAGTCATACATTCAAAGACATAATGAGTGATATAAAGAGGTTTTAATTTTTGCTGCGTTAAGACACATAGGAGCCGCAGGGATTGACAATATAGAATCTTAACGAGATTGTGACAACTGTTCAGGGATACTAAGCTCTCCTATCCCCACTGTGGCCTTGAACAAAGCACTTAGTCCCAAGATACGGCAGAGCTTCTGCAGTTAGATGGATGACAAGCATTCATTAAATTAGCAGTAATGAATGTTATCTGCTTATGTGAATGGCGAACTCTGACTCCACTTGATATCTACATTTGGAAATACGCAGAAAGTATAATAAATAGGAAATACTTAAACTGTTCTTTATCTGCCGTTGCACACAAGCAACATTCTACCTTATTAAAACACTATTATACCTTAGCATGAAAATAACTGTAAACTCTGGAATGTCAATCATTGGAAATTACCTTTTAACTCAGTACTGGTTTCTTCATCATGCCTAGATGAGGTTTTACTATTTGTCCAATTTGACAACGTTTCTGACTTCTGGCAACAGGCGTAAAGAACCGATCACGCAGAACTCATTTTTGCTGAGATCCTGCATTATAGTATTTTTTTGATAACACTTTATTTTACAGTGTCTGCTACACATTACATGTAATTACTGTAGTAATAACTATAAATTATGCATAATTAGGCTACATTCATCTAATTCTATACCACACACTTATCCTAACCCTACAGTAAGTACATGTAGTTAATTATTATCACTCAGTTCTTAAATGTTTAATTACACTGTAACAAGGACACCTTAAAATAAAACCCAATTTTAATAACGCAGTACTAATCATGTGCGAGACCCTGAAAAAGCAGCAAGATGTGGCACAATGGTAAAAGAAGAACAATTTTTGTACTACATTACAAAAGAATGTGAAGCTAGTGGCCTCAATCTGAAACCCACTGTATATAAATTGTTTATAGAATAAGACAGTTCAGGTGCGTACAATGTATTACTGTTTGCTGACACGGATTTAGGTCATACTCAAGCATTTAGGAAACGGAGGAGAAATTAGAAAATTCAAGGACCTGAGCCTTTCTTTATGAGATAACTGAGCTCATCTTCTTTTCCCCAAAACTTTCTTCTCACCTCCAAAACACACAACCCATCACCCTTGGTCAGTGACAACATGCAATTCACGATCTTTGTGAATTCTCTCTTCCTTTTAAGCACCCATAGTTTTATTCATGAGCTTCTTATGGATGCTGTCAACTCACATTGAGTCCACAGGAAGGCAGAGTGTAAATAATAGAAAGTCCCAGAAGACATTTTCTGAACTGGCCTTCTCCTCTCCATAATATGCCTCATAAAGCCGAGTCAAAACTCAGTGCTGACCATTCTTAATGCTAATGTAGGTCTACTTTTAGTGGCGTGAGAACAAAATGTGGTGACACATCTCTCATACTTAACAAGATAAGAAATATTTACAGATATTGCCAGCAGAAGCATGTAGTGAAATAGAGTGGTTTATCATTTGTAAAATCTCCGACAACCAAGCTAAATCACGGAGTGAGTTGAAATCATGTGATGCTATCACTGGTAACAGTGATTTGTGCAGACGATCAATCACAGGACTTCTCAAGATGATTCAATAAAGCCACTAGTGAGAGAGCTGGATCAATACGCTTCCATCAGACGTCCATGGAGTGAGAGGATGTGAATCGTGCGTTTAAGATTTCCCTCAATGTGCCAGCGTATGACAATATGTTGTTACAGTACAGCCAGACAGTACTCTCACCACATTCATTTTGACCATATGTAAAGCATTACGTACAGAATCTACTAAATGCAATGACTAAGAAGAAACAAGGCGTCATCTAACTGACAATTTTGACCATGCTTCAATATCCAACGCTTTAGGCACCCTTTAGCGTCAGTTAGATGACACTATCCTAGGGCGTCATCTAACTGACACTTAGCGTCAGTTAGATGTCGCGGGTAGCTTTAGGTCTGGGGTAGGGTTAGGGTTAGACCACTAGGAAAGAGTCATCTAACTGATGCTAAAGGGTGCCTAAAGCATCGGATATTGAAGCATGTACCCTACCCCCACCCCATACCTAAACCTAACCGCGTCCTTTGACGTTTTAGGCGCCCTTTAGCGTCACTTACATGACTAACCAGCCCATTCTCACCCCCAAGGCGTCACTTAACTTAACATTTGGACATGCTTCAATATCTGACGCTTTAGGCGCCCTTTAGCGTCAGTAAGATGACGCCCTAGGATCGCGTGTACCCTACCCCCACCCCACACCTAAACCTAACCGCGTCCTCTAACAGACGCTTTCCTTTAGCGTCAGTTAGATGACGCCGTAGGATCGCGTCATGTAAGTGACGCTAAAGGGCGCCTAAAACGTCAAATATTGAAGCATGGTCAAAGGTGACGCCTTGGGGTGAGAATGCGTTGAAATATAAGAGGTGCATGACACTGCAAAATATTCCAACATGATGCAGCTAATGTGTTAGCATCTTGTGAGTTGTTGCTTTTAGCCAAAATAAAAGAAGTCCATAGATCTGACTTGCTTTACTTTGTTTTAGGCCTGTGATATGTTTTCACAATGTCCAGCATGCAAATGAGATTTGCAAGAACAGTAACCTTTAACCCTTGCACTAGCCGCACAATTTGAGGTTTCATTCATATCCATAGTTAGCACAAATGGTAACAGATAATGGTGAATGCACATACTATAGTGACGGTGTAAAATTGATGTTGTTAATATTGATGTTGTTCAAATCCCCCTCCATAATGATAAGCAAAATTGATTTACAATAAGGTTAATCTACTTTAACCTTAAAGCTTTAACCTTCTAACCTACGGTTATGTCAACATTAGTTTACTATACTTTTTGACGAGAACAAACAATGACTTTTTACAGCATTCATTCATCTTATTCTATGGTAATTTCAACATTTATTAATAAACTTTTAAAATCTAATTTTTAGTATCAGTATAAGTCATGGGTGTGTGTATATTGGATCCAGGACAGACGATGCGTGACACAGAATGAACTATTTACAAGAAACTTAAATAAACACAGAGGACTCAAAAACACTATCTACCATAAAGGTTAACACAGAACAATGAATAGTGAAAACTACTGTAATCAGAAACCATTGCACCAATTGAAGAGTTCAGATGCAAAAGCCTCTAAATGCCATTTGAAATTTTCTTGTTTAATGATGATTTTTATCAAACTTGTATATTTAAGTTCAGTAATTTCACTTAATTAACAATTAATAGGTAATCATCATTGCCATTTAAGTGAAATCACTGAACTTAAATATACAAGCTTGATAAATTATTTTTAAATTATTAAATTATCATTCTAGAAGAAAATTTCAAATGGCACTTAGAGGTTTTTGCATCTGAACTCTTCAATTTAGCAAATGTACAAGAACTCAAGAAAAGTGACAATAGAAACAATGACCTATAGAAACTAAATAGTACAAGACTATGAAACTAAAAGGAACAAGATAATGAACCTAAAAAAGACTTGATCTTACAGTCACGGTGAGCAGAGGAGAGGAGAGGTGAATCTTAGGTAAAAACAGAATTTATTAACAAAACACACAAACAAAGATAATTCAAAAAGGTAGATGACAATAATTCAAACAAGAAAACGAGAGTTCAACAAGGAAGACGAGCATTTCCCAACAGGCACACAGGAGACACAATGGATTTACAATGTGATGTAAAGACAACAACTAACCAATAAAGACATAAAGACAGCTGGGTATATAAACACAGGCTAAAAAGAGGAGGAACAGGAGATGTAGAAAATGAGGGCAACCATGGAAACCAACAAGGGAGCAAAAGAAACAAAGGAAACAGGAACTAATCACTAAATATACAACATAAAGGTCCTTGAACACAAGACAAAGGAGAAAATTGTGACACTAACCTTAACAAAGATGAATAGAGAATAAATGTTAACAAATGAGACCTGAAATGAACAAAGTGTTGCTGCAAAATTAATAGTGATGCTTTTATTGGCTAAGCTTATATTTTTTTAACGCCAATGTCATGCGTTCACACAAAACTGTGGTAAAAAGTGTTGTGAATGCACTGACGAGAAACCATGTTAAAAAGTGTCCACCTGGCCCTGCAAAATTTCTGTTGTGAACAGAGAGAAAACATCCATCCACTTCAGACTAATGTCAGTGTCCATTCACATGGCTGAAAAGTGGGGTCGATCAATGGACAATCACTTCTATCCTGTCCCTTAAAGCAAACCATTTGACTGAAGAAGCATAAATGACCAGCAGCACTTTACTGAGCTTATATAACTTGTCGTAGCAAGCATTTTAACAAGATTCCTCTGATAAGAAAGGGCAGAATATGTATTTTTCTGAGGGTGGGATTTACATGTGGAGACTAAATAGAACACACTTCCTCTTCCCTTTTTTTTGGTATTGAAAAAGCAAAAGAAATAGGCAAGATATACAGAAGTGCACACTGTACTTCTGTACATGTGAACACACTGTAGTGAGCAAGTTGTGTGTATACCACATCAAAACCATAATGATGATAAACTAATCTTATGACTATCTCAATTACTCGGCTAACGTTTTGGCTTCTCTTTATGGCCAAATGACTCATCAAAACACCTGTTGTAGATCTTGGCTTTCAAATTAAGAGAAGATGTTGATTTCCCTGCAGATTACAGAGGCATGCTTTTGATCTTACTGGCAATACATGGGCTATTTCCATCCAACTTTTCACTGCTTGTCTTGTTGTGCAGGGCAGAAAGTCTCTTCATCAAACTGAGAAATGAAACTCTGAGGCCTCTAAATATTTCTTCGCATTTAATAAATTTAATAATCTATGACAGATTCTTAAACATGCCCTTGTTGTTTTATGTCATTACTAAAGACACTGCATGCTCTATTTCTCTTTGTGAAGAAAAGCTAATTACTAAGTAATGCACAGATAATTTAACCCTTAAATGCATGAATGTTTCACCAATCATTTTTACATTTTCGGGTCTTTAGTGACCCGGATCTATATCTAACACGGATGGACCTTTCACAATAATATAAAACTCTCCTGATATTAGAGTAACAATTACAGAAGAATAAAATAAAGCATTTTTTGTTACCCTGTTGGAGCTTTTGGGAGAGTTCAGTTTGAGCAGATGTTTTATACATCATCATTGTACTCATCAGAGCTCATTTCCCAGTACATTCAGCATCTGGCTCAAACATTTGCAATCTCAAACATATTCTCAAAATCAAAATCAATATTTTGATTGATCTTCATCAGATTCGCCATTAAGTGACTTTGACACTAGTTGCATTCAGTTCTTGCTGTGTAATAAATCGCTGAGCATTTCAAGTTTTGCTGACGATACTTTCTATTTTTGTTTTCTGCCTGCAGTAACTATAAGTAAAACGTCGTCTTTGTGTATCAGACATTGCCACCTTGTGTATTAAAAGTAAATTGGACTTTGTAGAGCTCATTGTAGAGCTCATTCTTAAATCACTATGATATCAAAATTAATAATTCTTTGTCAGTTTATTAATGGAATATTGTAGTAAATTTATTTTGTAAATGATATATCTGTGTACATCAGTATTATTAGGGATAATGCAGATATTACGTCATCGAAAGGTGACAATGACCAGGGACGAGCTATTATTTAAAATTGGAATTTCTCTGAAATTAAAAATCTTTGGAAACGTTTGGGATATTGTAAGTAATTAATTAATAATTAATAATAATAATAATTCGTGACATTTATATAGCGCTTTTCTGGACACTCAAAGCGCTTCACATAGAAGGGGGGGGATCTCCTCAACCACCACCAATGTGCAGCATCCACCTGGATGATGCGACGGCAGCCATATTGCGCCAGAACGCTCACCACACACCAGCTTACTGGTGGAGAGGAGACAGTGATGAAGCCAATTGGTGTATATGGGGATGATTAGGAGGCCATGATGGACAGAGGCTACTGGGCAAATTTGGCCAGGATGCCGGGGTACACCCCTGCTCTTACGAAAGACATCCTGGATTTTTTATGACCACAGAGAGTCAGGACCTCGGTTTACGTCTCATCCGAAGGACGGTGCTCTTTTTGACAGCATAGTGTCCCCATCACTTTTGCTGGGGCGTTAGGACCCACACAGACCACAGGGTGAGCACCCCCTGCTGGCCACACCAACACCTCTTCCAGCAGCAACCTGGGTTTCTCAGAAGGTCTCCCATCCAGGTACTAACCAGGCTCAGCCCTGCTTAGCTTTAATGGGCAACCAGTCTTGGGCTACAGGGTGATATGGCTGCTGGCGTACACAACTGACACAAAGTACACAACTGTAGGAAATATATTACTCTGTGCAAGTGATTTTTGGATATTTTATTATAAAAATCTTACATTGTGCCTTTAACTCATTAAAAAATGATTATATTTGGAAGATACATTTCGTAAAACTTGTAGATTTGGAGAAGGCATTTGACTGTGTCCCTCGCAGTGGCCTGTGGAGGGTGCTCCAGGAGTATGGGGTCCTTTGTCCTTTGCTAAGGGTATGACCGAGGCAGGAGCTTGGTTCGCATTGCCAGCAGTAAGTCAAACTTCTTCCCGGTGCATGTTGGACTCCAGCAGGGCTGCCTTTTGTCATCGGTTCTGTTCATAATTTTTATGGACAGAATTTCTAGGTGCAGCCAGGAGCCAAGGGGTGTCAGGTTTGGGGACCACACAATTTCGTCTCTGCTCTTTGCGGATGATGTTGTGCTGGCCCCTTCAGACCAGGACCTTTAGCATGCATTGGGACATTTTGTACCCAAGTGTGAAGTGGCTGGGATGATAATCCACACCTCCAAATCCGAGGTCATGGTCCTCATTTGGAAAAGGGTGGCTTGCCCACTTCAGGTTGGTGGAGAGATCCTGCCTCAAGTGGAGGAGTTTAAGTATCTTGGGGTTTTGTTCACGAGTGAGGGAAGGATGGAACGGGAGATTGACAGACGGATCGGTGCAGCTTCTGCAGTAATGCGGTCGATGTACCGGTCTGTTGTGGTGAAGAAGGAGCTGAGCCGCAAGATGAAGCTCTCGATGTACCGGTCAATCTACGTTCCCACTCTCACCTATGGTCATGAGCTTCGGTCATGACCGAAAGGACAAGATCCCAGATACAGGCGGCCGAAATGAGCTTTCTCCGCAGGGTGGCTGGGCGATCCCTTAGAAAAAGGGTGAGAAGCTCGGTCACTTGGGAGGAGCTCAGTGTAGAGCCGCTGCTCCTCCACATCGAGAGGGGTCAGCTGAGGTGGCTCGGGCATCTGTTCCGTATGCCTCCTGGACGCCTTCCCAGCAAGGTGTTCTGGGCACGTCCCACTGGGAGGAGACCGCGGGGAAGACCTAGGACACGCTGGATGGACTATGTGTCCCGGCTGGCCTGGGAACGCCTCAATGTCCCCCCCAAAAGAGCTGGAGGAAGTGTCTAGGGAGAGGAAAGTCTGGGCATCTTTGCTTAGACTGCTGACCCCGCGACCCAGCCCCGGATGAGCGGAAGAAGATGGATGGATGGATGGACATTTCGTAAAACTTAGAGTCAGGACTTCATGATGGAATTTGGTGTGTGTTTTGTATTTTTAGGCTGCTTATAAGATTTTCCAGTGTTATGGACGTTGATAGTGTGTGAAATTCATGTCTATGCGAGAATAAAAAAGGTGATTTACATTGGTTCATTCAATCGCAACTCGAATATGGAATGTAAGTGTGAACTTTGGGACAGTTTGGGAGTCACACCTGTTATAAAATACGGTTGTCAATCCCAAATACTTACTGTGTGTCATGAAAAAATAAAACACGTTTTATGCTGGAACATACAATGCTGACTATTCTGAATATGTGTTCCTCTATTGGCCTACATTAGAAAACTTGGTGTTCTAGAAGTAAGAGAAGCATCTTCAGTGCAGATTATCTGGACAGTTGGTTGCAGGAAGCATTTGTGGCTCTGATGAGGTTGAGTGTACGTGACAGCTGCCCATCTGTGACTCCTGCCCGCATAGGAGCCCTGCGAGAGTACTGCTGTCCTAGCCTATGCAAGCCTTCTGCTCACACAACACACACACACACACACACACTCATTAACAAAACCAGAATCATCACACTCCCAGATTAAGCGTCATACAAGCATGTCTGTGCGCATAAATCATTTATGCTGTTCTGATGTCACATGTATCAAAAAGACTCGGTTTTCCTACCGGTTCAGAAACAAGCTGTTCTCTTATAAGTCTGCAGCGTTTGTTCTCTGATGTTTAGTCCGCTCCACTCAAGTTTTTCATTAGCTTTCTCTCTGAATGCCCTCAGGCAAGCCACATCCAAGCGCTCCTTTATGAGAGACTATAACAATGACAGAAGAAAAAAAGCAGCAAAAAAACTAACAAAAACATATTGGCTCAGAAGCCTCTAGGCCTGCTTCATTTCTGAGCTCCAAGTACTGACCTATTCAGTGAGACGAAGAAAGATAAATAAACAAACAAGCTGATTGAATGCTACTCTTAGGGCTTAGAAAGTGAAACACATAGGCTTTATTAGCTTCTGACAAATTAGTTGAACAAGAGAAACATCAGATTCCATTACAAATGTCCACATCCTGTTAGAGGCATTCAACTCTCATTTGCAGACTGCAGTGTGGTGGTGATGCTGTGTGCAGGGTCACACACCTTTTTCTAAACATAATACACATTATATTACTACATACATTTATAAATATTTGATATAGATTTTTAATTCTATTTTAGAGTTGTGGGTAACTAAAAAAATTAATGAATTAATGGACATTTCCGTACATTTTCTGTGATCATTTGTTTTTACATGTTGAAAATTAGATGTGGCCATCAGGTTTTAAAGTTATTATTATTATTATTATTATCATTATTATTATTTGGATAGATTTAACCCGTGAACTGAAGTCAATTCCATGACCTGCTGATTTGTTAGACGCAGAACCATTAGCCATTAAGAAAAGTCATGTTTAAGATAAACTGAGCCATATAACACAGGAATCTTAAGTGACATAAACATTGTGTTTGTGTTGCCCTCGTTTGGTTAAACTTGGTATTACATTACCATTAACATAAAACAAGTAGCTATTAAATTAGTACAATTAGTTTAAATCTATTTATAGCACTTTTCCCAATACATATATAGGTTCCAAAGCAGCTTTATGGGAAACAGTGCCTTAAACTCCTCATTGAGGCACCTAAAAGTGTCAGCTAAAGAATTAGATTCAAAACATGATTCTAGGAGCGATTGCAGTTCACTCGCTGACTGTCTTATCTAAACAGCAATGGCCTGCTGAAATCAGCAGATATTATTGTGGCACTATTGATTCCAATTTAATTTGTATATTTAAGCTCTTGGTCAGAATAAGTTGGTCACACCTCAGACATGCACACACACCCACACACACACAGTAACATTTAGGAAGTCATATAGCCTACGCAGTGGTTTCTAGCAGTTATTAGGATGTTCTTCTTGGTGTTTAAGGCCAAGCATTGTGTACTGTCAGCTAGATGTCCTGATATTTGCATATAAAGGGAGTGTAGCCTACACGGTGCATATATGGAATCAAACGTATTTGTTTTTTTGTTTTTTATAAAAATTTAGGCCTATTATTGAGGTGAAATAAACATTGGAGCAAGCCAGCATTATAGCTGTCTGGGTTTATGAGCTTGCAAAAAGCATTGGTACATTAAACGGAATGTTATTGTAAACTGTGTGTATGTTTATTTTATTATTTTTATTGAAAATTAAAGCCTTTTAATTACAGTTTTTCTTTCAAATTGCTTACACACAATTTCTGAAACTATAGCTCAATTTTTTTCAAACTCTACACACAAAACGTCTCGGTTACGTATGTAACCCTCGTTCCCTGAGTAGGGAACGGAGACGTTACGTCAGAAGTGACGGAGATTGGGGGTTTCGCATAGAAAGCCAATCCTCTTCGAGTATTTAAACACGAGCCAATGGCATGCAATGCCTTGGGGCTGCGGAAATTTGCATAGCGTACTCCGCCCTACTCCGTGAGTATAAAAGGAGGAAGTGAACGCAACCGCAGTATGTCTTCGCTGAGGAGCCAAGACTGAACTCGGCATCTACCCAGCGATACAGCAGAAGTGGCAGGGAGACGTAACGTCTCCGTTCCCTACTCAGGGAACGAGGGTTACATACGTAACCGAGACGTTCCCTTTCGTAGTCACTTCGAGTTACGTCAGAAGTGACGGAGATTGGGGGTCTGTGCCATCACGCCAACTTCAGGCTGTCTTCCAGTGCCCTGCGAAAGTCTGAACCCCCGAGCCTTACCTGTTTTCCTTAGGGGCTCCGACTTAGACACAGGATTACCAAGGTACACTGGGAAACATATCCCGAAGGGGACATGCTACCAGCTGCCTACCGAAGGGAGGACTTACGAATACACATATGGCCACATAGGAACACATATGGAATCACTGGAGCACCAACCGCAGGTGGCTACTAATTTCAGCTCCAGGGGTGGCAGATGGCTTGCCAAGGGAAGACACATGCTCAGAGAGGCTTACAGTGGATAATACACATGAGACGGTTACCAAGGGGGAACCGTACGCATGGAGGCACCTAGCCAGCATCCAGAGCCACAGCAGTGGTGCCCGCATCGTCGGTGCTGGAGGACTCAAGGCTTCAATGGAAGAACTGAGGAAATATCGCACTTATCCAGTCCGGGGAGTGGAGTGGCGAGCAAGCGAAGACACCTGAGCGGATCCAGAACTGGCCGAAACGAGTACGTGAGAGGATACCGGCTCAATTTGCAGATTATAGAATCTGGCGAAGGTGTTGGGTGTCGCCCAGCCTGCAGCTCTGCAGATGTCTGTTAGCGAGGCGCCGTGCGCTAAAGCCCAAGAGGAGGCCACACTCCGAGTGGAATGGGCCGTCACACCAAGGGGGCACGGAAGGCCTTGCTGCTGGTAAGACAAAGCAATGGCATCCACTATCCAGTGGGACAGCCGTTGCTTTGAGAGAGCCCTTCCCTTCTGGCTCCCCCCATGACAGACAAAGAGCTGGTCTGAGGTCCTGAACCACTGCGTTCTGTCGACATAGGTGCGGAGAGCACGTACCGGACAGAGCAGTGCCAAGGCTGGGTCTGCCTCCTCCAGGAGCAGCGCTTGCAGGTTCACCACCAGGTCCCGGAGGGGAGTGGTAGGAACCTTGGGCATATATCCAGGCCGGGGTCTCAGGAATACGTGAGAGTAAGCCGGCCCGAACTCCAGGCACACTTCGTCAACAGAGAGTGCGAGCAGGTCCCTTACTCTCCTGATGGAGACCAATGCAATCAGGAGTGCTGTCACATAGGACAGGGCAAAAACTCTACCGACTGCAAAGGCTCCAGGGGAGGCCTCTGCAGAGCACCCAGGTCTACTGAGAGGTCCCCAGAGGGCAGGAGGGGAGGGAGGCGGATTTAGCCCCCTCGCTCCCCTCAGGAACCTGATGACCAGGTCATGCTTCCCATAGACTTACCTTTCACTGCATCATGAGACGCGGCAATGGCCGCGACATAAATCCAAAGGGTGGAGGGCGACAGCCTACGCTCCAACCCCTCTTGCAGGAAGGAAGCACGACTCCGATCGAACATCTCCGGGGGTCTTCTCAGCGAGAAGAACACCAATTGACGAAGAGGTTCCACTTCAACGCATAAAGGTGTCTCGTGGACGACGCTCTTGCGGAAGTGATGGTTGCCGCCACCGCAGGTGGCAGCGAACTCAAACCTGCCTCGTCCCGTCCTGGAGCCACACGTGCAGCCTCCAAGATCGGGACAAGGGTGCCACAGAGTGCCCCGTCTCTGAGAGAGTACGGTCTCAGAGGAATAGGCCAAGGAGGTGCTGTCGCGAGGAGCATGAGTTCGGAGAACCACGTCTTGGTGGGCCAGTAGGGGGCTACCAGCAAGACCTGCTCCTCGTCCTCCTTGATCTTGCACAACACCCGTGCAAGGAGGCTCACTGGGGGAACGCACACTTGCGTGGGCCCCGTGGCCAGCTGTGCGCCAGCGCATCCGAGCCGAGAGAGCCGCGGGTCAGAGAATAAACTGGGCGCAGTGGGACGAGTCCCGAGAGGCGAACAGGTCTATCTGTGCCTCCCCGAACTGGTCCCAAATCAGCTGGACCGACTGGGGATGGAGTCGCCATTCGCCAGAGATGGAACGGGCCCGGGACCGCTCGACGGCTGCCCGGTTCCGGTCTCCAGGAATGTAGCTGCACGAAGGGACCTCAGGTGCTTCTGACTCCATATCAAGAGGTGGCGGGCGAGCTGCGACAACCGGCGCGAGCGTAGACCCCCCCTGGTGGTAGATGTACGCTACTGCCGTAGTGTTGTCTGAGCGGACAAGCACATGCTGGCCCTAGAGCACGCTCGGAAGCGGTGCCGGGCGAGCCGTGCTGCCAACAGCTCGAGGCAATTGATGTGCATGAGGCGCTGGGCTCCTGTCCAGGAACCGGCGGCTGCATGCCCATTGCACATGGCACCCCAACCCGTGGTAGACGCATCCGTGGAGACAACGAGATGCCTGGAAACTCGCTGAATAGGGACCCTGTCCGTAAAAAGCTGAGGTTCGACCACGGGAAGAAGGTTCGGCGGCACGTCGGAGTCACTGGAACTCGGAGCGAGCCGCGATGCCATGCCCACCTCGGGACTCGATCGCGAAGCCACAGCTGAAGCGGTCTCATATGAAGCAAACCGAGCGGCGTACCGCGGATGCCATATGCCCCAGGAGCCACTGAAATAGTTTCAGTGGAACCGCACTCTTGCCCTCGAACTGTCGAAGACAAGCCAGCAGTGAGTGCGCGCGCTCGTCGTGAGCTGCGCGGACATGGCGACCGAGTCTATCTCCATGCCGAGAAAAGAGATCCTCTGCACGGGGCAAAGTTTGCTCTTTTCCCGGTTGACCCGAAGGCCCAGACGGGCTTGGTGCCGTAGCACCAGGTCTCTGTGTTGGCAACCCGAGCTCGAGAGTGTGCTAGTATCAGCCAGTCGTCGAGATAGTTCAGGGTGCGAACCCCGTGTTCGCGAAGGGGAACAAGGGCTGCCTCGACGATCTTAGTGAAGACGCGAGGGGACAGAGCTAACCCGACTGGGAGAACGGCGTACTGGTATGCCTGGCCCTCGAAGGCAAACCGAAGAAACGGTCTGTGTCGAGGGAGAATGGAGACATGGAAGTACGCGTCCTTCAGGTCGATCGCTGCAAACCAATCCTGATACCGAACACATTTGAAAATGCGTTTGGCCGTGAGCATTTTGAACGGTAGTCGATGGAGAGAACGGTTCAAAATGCGCAGGTCCAGGATCGGTCGTAACCCACCGGTCTTTTTTGGGGACAATGAAGTAGGGGCTGTAAGCCCGGACCTCACCTCGGCTGGAGGGACCGTCTCGATTGCACCCTTCGCCAGCAGGGTCGCAATCTCCGCTCTCAAGACTGGGGCATTGCCACCAAACATCGCGGAGCGAACTCCCCTGAAGCGGGGAAGAGACCGTGCGAACTGAATCGCGTAGCCGAATCTGATCGTTCTGATGACCCAGTGGGATACCCGGGAAGCGCTAGCTAGGCTTCCAGGAAGTGAGCCAACGGGGTCATGCGAACCACAGACGTCCCCCGGAGGGGCAGCGAGGCGGGTCGACCGGCATGCGTGCAGGAGTTACCCCGTCCGGATGCACCGTCGAAACCCGCTCCCCGACAGAAGAGACCAGGGAAGGCAGAGCGTTCCACGGGGGTCTGTTCTGCCGGGGGTCTGGCGACAGAGGGGGAAGGGATTGGCGTAGCCCGGGGACGACACACGCACCCTTCCGCGCCCTCCGAGACAGAGAGGAATGAACGGGGCGACGCAATGGACGTCGTGCGCGCTCATGCCAGTCTGTGTGCTCCATGACAGTGTCAGCTTTTCCTCAACCAGCTCAGGGAGCTAGCTAGAACAAAAGATTCTCCACCGGCCCTCCACCGGGGAAGGAGGGGCCCTGCCACCGCCTCCTGAGAAAAACCATGACACTATCACTGAGCGGCCCGCCTCAGGAACATCGCTTCGCCTGGCGTTTAGCGGGGCACACGGCCTGAGGGGGGGGGGGGGCGCTTACCTGTGGCCTCCTCCGCGACGCGAACCGGCTGAAGGCTGCTGCTGGGGCCGCGTGGGAGGGAAGGGAGCCGCAGGGGGGCGTCCTTGGCGGCGAGCTGGCGGAGGCGTCCGAGCCGACGGCTGGTTGGAGGCAGCAGCTGGCCGTCGGGGCAGAGAAACCGCCTTCGTCTGCTCCTAGGCGGTCGAGAAGTGCTGGGCAAAGTCCTGGACCGCACCGCCGAACATATGATGCTCCTGGACCACAGCGGTGGGCATCACCTGACCAAGGGAGCGAGCGACCGCCTCCGTGACCCGTTTAAGGACAAGGTAGGCGGCAGGCTCGCAGCTCGCTTGGTCCGTCACCTCCTCGTGCACATTCCTGAGCAGCTAGCTTTCTAGGTGCTCATCATATGCAGGGCGGAGGCTGCCTGTCCCGCCGCTCTACAGAATCGCGCCGCCATAGACGACGAGAACCCATAGGCTTTGGAGGGGCATCTGAGAGCAACCGCCGGTTGACCGGGGGAGCCCCAGCGTACCCACAGACAGCCGCATCGCCGAGGGGAGGAAGGGCGGGGAACTAAAGCACGCCTTCTTTTTTTTTTTTTTTTTTTTAAATTATTTATTTATTTATTTTTTAGAGCGTGTCAGTTCCGCATGCAACTCGGGGAAAAAAGGAAATTGGGGTTGGCCGTGGCCGTAAGGCGGCAGCGTTACCCAAAAACCAATTATTCAGCCGCGAGAGATCGGGATGGGGCGGAGTTCCACCCCCACCCGATGCTCACGGACGCCCGAGATAGCACGGCCCTCATCGCGGGATCAGACACGGCGGCGCTGACGCTCCCGAGGGAGGCAACGCGGCCGCATCCTCACTTCCCGAGGAGTCAAGCCCGCCTAGTGATGCTGTGATCGACATCGCATCATCATCTGGAGCGCTGCCCAAAGCAGCCGGTGCCACCAAAGAAGCAACCGACTGAATCGAACTAACGCTCGCTGGCTCTCGCACTGAGGCGGGAGGTGTGGCCCGAGGAATCGTCGGGGCTTTGCCCACACCATCACCGTAAAATCACCAGGTCCCCGGGTCGACGGGCCCCCTATGGAGGAAACCGATCGAGGACTCTCACTCAAGTGAGATCATTGAGTCTCGACCTCAGTGTAGAGATGGTCATGTTCCCACAGAAGGAACATGAGTCATCCACGAACGCTGCTGCTGCAGGCTGAAATGCCCAGGCATACAGAGCAGCGATCGTGACCATCAGATGACGACAGAAATCAACCACACCCAGAAGAACACGGGCGAACCGTCTTTAAAAAGACGTGCGCGTGCAGCTCTTTCAATGAGAGGAGGAAATTCACTCTTTCAGCGCTGAAGCGACCAGGGAGAAGCGCAAAGTCTGGCAGACCACTGCTCAGATCGCAGGCGATGCAGAATCTCGCTGGGTACCGCCGTCACACCAACACTGAAGAGGACGCTCGTCTCGAAGAGTCTTGAACAGTGCTTTCAGGAGTGAAGAGGTTCTCTTGGCTCCGAAGCGAAAACATACTGCGGTTGCGTTCACTTCCTCCTTTTATACTCACGGAGTAGGGCGGAGTACGCTATGCAAATTTCCGCAGCCCCAAGGCATTGCATGCCATTGGCTCGTGTTTAAATACTCGAAGAGGATTGGCTTTCTATGCGAAACCCCCAATCTCCGTCACTTCTGACGTAACTCGAAGTGACTACGAAAGGGAACATGCAAAACAGACATCTCTCAAAAGCAAACACTTAATTCAAACCTATTTTAACTCTTTCAAAAATGGTGTTTTTCCATTGTAACATACAAACATCAAATTATTATCCACATATACACCAAATCTACACACAGATGTGAAAAATGTAAAACTACGATCTTGTGTAATTTGATTGTTCAGTGTGCAGAGGAGTGTACAGGAGTTTGTTTCACGCACATGTATTTGCACATACAGTATATACAGTATGTGTGCACACTTGATGAATATTTAAGTTATTGTACTGAAATTAATCCACACTGAAGTGACTTGAGCTGAATAATGACACTTTTGGCTTGTTGGAGCTTCTTTACAGCAGAATTTGAAACTGTTCCCATTGTGAAGCTTTGAAACAATCTGTATTGTATGAAGCAATATAGAAATAGGCTTAAAGGTCACGACATACCGGTATGTCAGCATTAATTTGCAAAATGCAAAGGTGAAAACTATATTTGTTTCTCAAAAAAATGTAGTTTTGATTTCTACGTGACCAATTTATAGTTCTCTCCAGCAGGGGGCCCTCTGGCTATAGCAACAAAGGCAGCTCAGTCATCCAAACAGCAGATGATTCAGTTCTCCTGATATAGAGTAAGCGTCTTTTCATTTATGTGGCATACTGATATATTCCCACTGAAGCCACAGACAGTCGGAGTACAGCAGTAAAAGCGACGGGACAGCAAATTTGATGAATATTTTATTGTGAAGGACAATGCCAATGTGTTTCCCAATTCACATCACTAAATCTCAGTAAAGCAGTCACATATGGCATCTTCCATTACTGCCACAGAAAACACTAAACTGGCAGCAAAACGTAACTATGACAGGGCATACTTAAATGTGAAAAGTTAGCCTCTGTTTCACCTCATTATAGATATATAATACTGTCACCTGTGGCGTGTGAGAGATTTGGGCTGAATTTTTCCAGATTTCCACTTTCATTCCAATTTCATTCCTCTTTTCTGCAGCTTTGGCTTACATCCTTCCTGACAAATTTGGGCTTTTTCAATAACCTGATCCTTTGGCTGCACCAGAAACCAGCAGTCTTACAAATCAATGACGTTCAGATTAAAATGTGATGTTTTCTCATGCGTGACATGTATGACCGTGCAAGAATTGTGTCCTTGTGTTGTAGGAACAATGAGAGAGAAAGAAAAAACAGTCCCCAGACGCCAGTAACGGACCAATTCTCTCAGTCTGGCCTCTGCACTCGTAAATAAAGGTAATTACAGAAATGCTTAATTAAAATGCATAAATCCTGTTTACAGTTTTCAGCCACAAGAAAAAAAAAAAAAATCAGTGGGCATTAAATATGTGCTGAAATGACACTGCCTCTTTCGCTCTGTCTCCCTGGCAAATTCATAAAGTTAGTGTTGCACTGGGGCTGAATTATGTTTCTTGAATTAGGGACCCCAAGGAGTGATTTATTGATTTAATTATGGTGATATGACAAAGGTGCCTGACATTGACTTGACTCCAGTGCCAAGCAATGAAACCAATTCTATCAAGCCAACCCCTCTGAAATCACTAGGCATGTGATCACAGCAGTCACATTCTATGTGTACAATGACCAAACAAACAAACAAAATCAATCAGCATTAAAAAAACAATTGAGCTCAAATTTGACTTTTGACCACATTTTTTAAGTTACTGTACTCTGTTGTCTGCAAAAAAAGTGAGAAGTCACACCAAGGCAAATGGCAGTAAGTTATCAATATTTGGTTGCTGATCACAGTTTACAAAATCATTATAGAAACACGTATAAAGTATAGTGAACATGGCATTTATTTTGGATGATTTACAATTTACCTTTGGCTAAGCCTCACCCTAGAATGTAGATTGATCACAGCGCAGCAAAGAACGAGCTCCCACAGAGGTCCGACACTTTTTCACAGCACTCCATTGACTTGGCATCTGATATTTTTGGTCTCGGCAGGCTATTACCGTCGTAATTTTATCCAAAATATGGTTAAACGTTGTGCCTCGGGCATTTGTAACACAGATACACGTTTTCCAGAGAGGCTGGAGGGGGTGTCCGTTTTTTTCAAGTAAAAAACGGACACCCGTGGCTCAAGTATAAATTTGAAGTATAAAACAGTGGCTCAAGTATAAATATATACTTGAGCCACTGTTGTCACATGGAATATTTAAACATTTTCTTCAAAGTATATTTAAACATTTTCTTCAATTTTCTTCAATGTAGCAGTGATTCACCTCTCAAATTTAATAAAAAAATATCTTCATTTGTGTTCCGAAGACGAACAAAGGTCTTACGGGGTTGGTACAGCATGGGGGTGAGTAATTAATGACTTAATTTTCCTTTTTGGGTGAACTAACCCAAAAAAAGACAAATGCTTGGAGGATCAAGCACCCACAACTGGCCATTTTAAGACAACGCATTCTCACCCCAAGGCGTCACCTTTGACCATGCTTCAATACTTGACGTTTTAGACGCCCTTTAGCGGCAACAGTTTTTCCCTTCCCAAAACCGAAGTAAAATCCTGACAAGACGTCGTTTTTGGATTAAACTGTATGGATGTCCTCAGTCGGCTAAACCCCGCAAAGATCAACAAGCACATCCTTTTTTACTTCTAACCTTACTGTGAGTGTGAAGTTATACTAGTTAGACCGTTTTATAATGTTTTAGGTTATGATTTCGGTTCTCATACCGGTTGTTGATAAGCTAGCACACGTTGCTAATAAATATACTCGTGTAGTCTGTTTGCTTTGTAATAACGATTATAAAAGTGAATAGAGACCTACCCAGCTTTACATGAACAGTGTTGCTCCCTGATATTGTTGTCCAGCCTCCGTCTCGATTAGTAGGAAATGCGGTGGTTCATTTTTTGACTGTGACCGGTAACGTTATGCTTTTGCCTCTATTTTGGATGGCTTGTTGTTTCTTGCATTTCACCTGTATGTCTCTTCGAACGCATATTGCAGCCCCTTTTGCCTACTTCTGTCGGACACTTTATTTGCTGCTTTATAAAAGTTTGATAACATTTCAGCAGGAAGAGCTGTTACAGCATAAGCCATGTAGATGAAGTTTGACGGATGTAGCAAGAGTAACTAAGGGGGGAGGGGCTTAGCCAAAGGTGAATTGCTTTGTTATATGGAACAGTTTCGTATCCTATTCATTGGATAGCTGGGTAGTCTATGTATGGCTGCTAGCTAGCTAAATAAAGTATTACGATCTAATTTGTTTGTGCATCTTTTGTGTTACACAATTTATGATCTTGACCTTGATGTCTGCGTTTCAAAACCATCTCAACCATCATTTTCCTTCGACTTTAATGGGCCTCAACTATCTTCTTTACCCACTTTTATTCAGGTTTCGTGTGTTATTTGTTTTTTTCGAACAAAAAGTATTCTCGTCACTTGATAAATTTATACTTGAGCCACTGTTGTCACATGGAATATTTAAACATTTTCTTCAATGACTTTCTGGGCAGTCAAGTTTCAATCCCTCAGGAAGCCTATGTAGCTGTGATCCACCTCTCACATTTAATAAAAATATCTTCATTTGTGTTCTGAAGACGAACAAAGGTCTTACGGGGTCAGTACAGCATGGGGGTGAGTAATTAATGACTTAATTTTCATTTTTGGGTGAACTAAACCTTTAATATGAAAAAAAGAAAAATGCTTGGAGGATCAAGCGCCCACAACTGGCCATTTTAAGAAGAACGCCTGACATTTTCACCTGACTAAAAACACTTGGACACATGACCTTAAACTAAGAACAGGCATTATTATCCATTTTGTTGCATTATGAGCTAATATTGTTTTTCTTTGTAAACGTGCCAGATTGTAGACAGATACATTTCAACGTTGACCGCATCTCTCTGAATGCTTTTTCAGCATCTCACCCATGAGCAATGGCATGTTAAGTTAAAGTTTAAAGCACATATAAACTTTTAAAGCCGGTTTCAAAACATTTGATTGTGTTTTTTTCCTTATTTTGCTCAGTTCTTAGTGAACTTCTAGTTTCATAAAAGACGTCCGTTTTCCCTTGTGACCCACCATCAGATTGTGGGATGAATATAGCACAAAACACATGAATAAATTCAGTAAATGATGTCTTATTTTGTCAGCAGCTTCAGCATGGTCATTTCTATGATTTGAATTATTTCTACACCATTAGGTATGGATAATGTGATTAATAGCGTACAACAGGAGCAGTAACCCAGGAACTGATGAGCCATTGTGTGCAAAATCAGAAACCGTACACCCACACACAAACACGTTTCCAATGCTGAGGGGCTTTTAACTGTGTGGAGAGATCTCTCTCTCACTTCATATGCTGTTCGTCCCTCCATCAACCACTTCTTTCTGCTTTTACACTGAAGTCACTGAACAGTAGCTCTTGATTGATTGATATTAAATTAAGCTTCCTTTTGAATTCATTGAGTTCATGTAGTGTTTCGTGCCATTAGCAGCATTCAAAAAGATGAATAGAGTGCATTACCAAATACCTACGTTCATTTATTATTTCTGCAGTATAATAGTTGTAGCTTTCATTTTTGCAGATTGCGATTTGGACTTCAGGCCTTAAGTTTTTCCCATCTCTCCAGCAATCTTTTCATATCGCACCACCTGTATTATATGATGTTGAGACTCAAAGTTGAATAAAGCTTATGTGTCATTGGACTGTTTTAATTTCTTCTAAAAACTGAAAAGTTATTCTGTACTTTGTATTTGTTACGGAACAGACTCCAGAGTACACAGGGGAATTGATGATAACCAGCTTTATTGGTATAACAGAAGGTAAGTCACAGAGGGAATGGATGACAGTGCTGGACGGCGGAAGATGGATATGCCAATCGACTGTCCTTACTGGTGATGAGGAAGAATGGTGTAGGTAATAGAAGGATCTCTTGATGCTTTAGGAGAGGAACGGAGAGATCGCTGGAGATCGTACGGAGATCGCAGGAGCTTGGAGTGATGTATGGAGTAATCGCTGGAGATCAGGGATATCGCTGGAGATGCTGGAGATAATGGAGATAATGCTGGATAGCTGGTAAGATAGCAACGACGTGAGTCTGTACATCTACAAACGAGACCAGACAAAGTGACTGTGGCTAACGAGTGCTTAAATACATCCTGTGAAGAGTGTCTGATGTCGTGCAGGTGTGTGAATAATTAATACTCAGGTGAAGGTGATCTCTGTGATGATGTGGTGATGGAACCTGGCTGATCTCTGACAGTACCCCCCCTCCACGGCCCGCTCCTGAGGGCCGTGGACCCCGACGTCGTGGTGGTCGACCTCTTCCTCGGGGTGCTGGGCGGTCTGGGTGAGTATCGTGGAAAGTGGTGAGGAGGGTCGGATCTAGTATATCCTCCCTGGGTGTCCATGAACGTTCCTCAGGTCCATAGCCTTCCCAGTCCACTAAATACTCTAGACGACCGCCACGACGTCGGGAGTCCAAAATTTCCTTGACAGTGTAGACTGTTCCATCCTCAAGTACCAATGGCAGGGGGGGTTCTTCCACAGGTTCAGGTTCTGTTGAGGGAATAGGAACAGGTGAGTAATAGGGCTTGAGAAGTGATACATGAAAGGTAGGATGAATTCTGTAGTGTGGGGGTAACTGTAGTTGGTAAGAAACTGGATTAATTTGCCGTGTGATGATGAAGGGACCAATGTATCTGGGACTCAGCTTCTTGCAAGGCAGGCGTAGCTTGATATCCCTTGTAGAGAGCCATACCTTCTGTCCAGGCTGGTAAGTGGGTGGTTCAGCTCTTCGGGTGTCTGCCTGGACCCTTTGTCTGCGCACCGCCCTCTGGATGTGATGATAGGCGTTGTCCCAGACTCTCTCACTCTCTCGGAACCAATAGTCAACGGACAGAACATCAGAGGGTTCTCCTGACCACGGAAACAATGGAGGCTGGTAACCAAGTACGCACTGGAAGGGAGTGAGACCAGTAACAGGCTGACGTAGTGAGTTCTGTGCGTACTCGGCCCAGCCTAAGAATTGGTGCCAGGAGTTCTGATGACCATGACAGAAGGTTCTCAGGAAGCGTCCAATTTCCTGAATCTTTCTCTCCGTTTGCCCATTGGTCTGAGGATGGTAACCTGACGACAAGCTAACGGCCACCCCCAGGAGTTTGAAGAAAGCTTTCCAGACCTGGGAGATGAACTGCGGCCCTCTGTCTGAAACAATATCCTCTGGAATTCCGTAATATCGGAACACGTGGTTGAACAGCAATTCGGCTGTTTCCAGGGCAGTAGGAAGTCCTCTTAATGGGATGAGACGGCAGGACTTGGAAAAGCGATCAACAATTACAAAGATGCAGGTATTACCTTCTGAGGGTGGTAGGTCAGTAGCGAAATCAACTCCTAGATGTGACCAGGGGCGTCGGGGAATGGGCAATGGAAGGAGCTTGCCGGATGGAAGATGACGTGGGTTTTTGGTGATAGCACAGTCTGAGCATCCCTGGACGAATCTTCTCACATCCCTTGCCATGTTGGGCCACCAGAAGCGATCTTGTAGCAGTGAGAGGGTGCGATTTGCCCCAGGATGACCAGTGCCCACGGACGAATGTGCAGAGTGTATAAGGTTATTGCGTTGTGACCGAGGAACAAAGATGTGATTGGGTGGACATCCTGGCGGAGATGGGTTAGAGACACTGGAGGAGGTGATCTGTTGATGTAGAGACCATTTAATGGGACTCAGAAGAATCTTTTGGGGCAAGATGGGTTCAGGATCCTCTGTGTTTTCCTCGGGATTGTAGAGACGAGATAAAGCATCTGCTTTGAGGTTCTTTGTACCAGGACGATATGACATGTCAAAGTTAAAACGAGTGAAGAACAAAGCCCATCTCGCCTGCCGGCGATTAAAACGTTTGGCCTATCGGAGATATTGAAGATTTTTATGATCAGTGAGAACTGTGAATCGTTCCTTGGCCCCCTCTAACCAGTGTCTCCATTCTTCCAGAGCAAGCTTGATGGCTAGTAGTTCTCTATTGCCAATGTCGTAATTCATCTCCGCTGGGGAAAGTTTCTTTGAGAAGTAAGCGCATGGATGAAGACGGGCCGGGTTTCCCTGCTGCTGTGAGAGCACCGCTCCCACCCCTGTAGTAGAGGCATCTACCTCTACGATGAAAGGCTTGGTAGGATCTGGATGGGTAAGGAGTGGTGCTTGTGTGAAGGAGTCCTTTAAGCTTTGGAAAGCTAAGGTGGCTGCAGGTGTCCAAGACAGAGACTTGGGTTTCTTTCGGAGCAGGTTTGTTAGGGGTGACGTGATGGTACTGTAGTTGGTGATAAATCGGCGGTAGAAGTTAGAAAATCCCAGAAAGCGTTGTAACTCCTTGATGGTGGTAGGTGTTGGCCAGTCCCGGACTGCATTTACCTTCTCCTCGTCCATCTGAATACCATGCTTACTAATCCAGTAACCGAGAAACTTTACGGATGGTTGATGGAAAGTACATTTCTCAGCTTTGAGGAAGAGCTGGTGTTTTCGGAGACGTTGGAGGACCTCCGCAACGTGATGGCAATGTTCGGCCAGGCTCCGGGAGTATATCAGAATATCATCTATGTAAACGATAACGGAGTGATGAAGGAAATCTCGGAGCACCTCGTGCATGAAATCCTGGAATACGGAGGGGGCGTTTACTAAACCATACGGCATGACCAAGTACTCATAGTGGCCAGTAGGTGTCACGAAGGCGGTCTTCCACTCGTCTCCCTCACGTATCCGGACGAGGTTATAAGCGCTGCGGAGGTCCAATTTAGTAAACACGGTGGCCCCACGAAGTTGCTCAAGAGCTGTTGGAACCAGAGGAAGTGGGTACCTGAACTTGACAGTGATGTTATTGAGTGCTCTGTAATCTATGCAGGGCCGTAAGCCTCCGTCCTTCTTAGCTACAAAGAAAAAACTAGACGCAGCAGGGGAAGTGGAAGGTCGGATGTAGCCTTGTTGGAGTGCTTCTGCAATGTATTCTTCCATAGCCTTCTGTTCCGGAAGAGAGAGGGGATAGATTTTACCGTGGGGCACTGGTTCATCTGGCAGGAGATCTATGGCGCAATCCCACGGTCGGTGTGGCTTACCGATTATTGATTGAACCTGGTATTGGACCGGATTGCGCCTCTTCGGGAGGTTGAGCTGGCGGCAGAGGGAGCCGGAGATGAAGTTGCCAGCTGACCCGGAGTCGAGAAGGGCGTAGACTGGAATCGAGAGATGGGAAGTAGAAATGGTTACTTGAGTAGTAAGCGGTTTCATACTGCTGGGGAAGCTCTGGATTACACTCACCCATGGACGTGGTGGACGAATGGGGCAGACGGAAATGAGGTGTCCTGCATCGCCACAATACAAACAGAGACCCTGGGTCATCCTCCTCTGTCGCTCAGAACGTGAAAGACGGGTACTGTCAACTTGCATGGGAACTAGTTCTTGAGAACTGGTTAGTTCGGGTTGACGAGATGGAAGAGGTGAAAACTGACTCTGCATATCTCCTAGGCATGGTTGCATACGACGATCGGTGCGGATGGCGAGATGCATGAACCTTTCCAGACCAATGGCGTCGTCGTAGGCGGCGAGATGTAGTCGTAGCCCTGGATTTAAACCTTGCCGATAGGTAGTAAGGAGCGAACGCTCGTTCCACCCACTGGCTGTTGCTAGGGTTCGAAACTTAAGAGTGTAATCGGAGACTGAATCAGCATTTTATTTGAGATGATATAATTTCTCACCCGTGGTTGAATCACCATCTGGAATTCCGAAGACCTCTCGGAAATGATCAATAAAGTTGTTGAATGTACGTGTGACTGCAGTCTCTTGATTCCAGATAGTTTGAGCCCAATGCAGAGCTCGCCCCCTCAATAAGGAAATGACATACGCGATTTTCGCGCGTTCTGTGGGATAACGCGGAGACTGCATCTCCAAAGCCAGTGAGCACTGTAGTAGAAATCCCTCGCACTCCTCCGCCTGCCAGAGAAGGGCGCTGGAGTGGCTATGGGACTGACGGTGGCGTGTGGCGAAGAAGGATCGATGTCGGATTATGCGGAAGCGGCTGAAGACAGTGCATGTTTGAAGACGTCCACCAACTCTTCGAATGATTCAGGGGAACTCATATTACAGCTGTTCTTTTATAAAGGGTCTGGTCTTCTGTTACGGAACAGACTCCAGAGTACACAGGTGAATTGATGATAACCAGCTTTATTGGTATAACAGTAGATAAGTCACAGAGGGAATGGATGACAGTGCTGGATGGCGGATGATGGATATACCAATCGACTGTCCTTACTGGTGATGAGGAATAATGGTGTAGGTAATAGAAGGATCTCTGATGCTTTAGGAGAGGAACGGAGAGATCGCTGGAGATCGTACGGAGATCGCAGGAGCTTGGAGTGATGAATGGAGTAATCGCTGGAGATCAGGGATATCGCTGGAGATAATGGAGAGAACACTGGATAGCAGGTAAGATAGCCACGAAGTGAGTCTGAACATCTACAAACGAGACCAGACAAAGTGACTGTGGCTGACGAGTGCTTAAATACATCCTGTGAAGAGTGTCTGATGTCGTGCAGGTGCGTGAATAATTAATACTCAGGTGAAGGTGATCTCTGTGATGATGTGGTGATGGAACCTGGCTGATCTCTGACAAGTATTTTATGATATATAGTGTCGAACGCAGCGTTAAAGGAACACTCCGACTTTTTGGGACTTTAGCCTATTCACCTTACCCCCCAGAGTTAGATAAGTCCATACATACCTTTTTCATCTCCGTGCGTGCTATAAGTCTGTTTGACGCACCCACCGCTAGCCTAGCTTAGCACAAAGACTGGATGTGAATGGTTGCAGCTTTCATACTAATCCAAATGAGTTACAAAATAACGCAAACGTTTTCCTATTTACATGTTGTGGTTTGTATAGTCACAGAGTGTGCAAATATCAAGGCCATATGAGACACAGACATCTTTTGACCGTATAAATACTATATTTTCTGAAGGGGAAGCACTGCTACTTGGGCAGAGTGATAACAATCACCTGAGACGCACCGTGACGAGGAGCAGAGAGTTCGCTTCGCTCAGCGTTGGAATAAAGAGTCAGCAATTACTAACGTTAGATAGAAAAGCATAGTTTATCATGGGTGTTTGCTTTATTGTATGAGCTGTGACAATAAACAGGGGAGACCAGGTAATACAGTACCATGTTTCATTGATTTCCAACCAAAAACGCACCCAGATTTATAAATATCACATGAATAAATAATTATTATTACAGGAATCAATATATTTTAAATGCAATTTATTAGCAGAACCAAATGTATTCAACAGTAGCCTATATAATATACAGTATTGCATTACTATAGGATAGAATAAGGGGAAAGTAATAGCACAAATTGTTTTTGCACAATGAACTCACAGCCTATCGTACCCTTTTGCACGCTCAAGTTCGTTATTTCCATGGTTATTTCAAATTTAGGCTACTAGGCGCGCCGCGCGCAGGGTGCAAGTTCAACGCGGTGAACGCGCTCGTTTTTTTTTCCCAAGCGCGTCCGCACCGCATCAAGATAAAAACATATTCATACCCTAATCATATAATAGTCTCACTAACGTTACATTAGATCTGGCTAAAGGCACTGTTACAGTAGGTCATCTAAAAACATAACGGAACACTTACCTCAGCCGCAGGTGATCCACTTGTCCTGTCTGTGCTATCGATGGGATGGCCGTATCCTTCAGCACATTATGGTCCGTGTGGCAAATTCCATTTTTTCAAAATAGTCGTCCTCATTGAAATGTACCGAGCAAACATAATGTCCCTTGATAATCTTAGGTGTGTTTGGATAAATATCCAGAGTAAGTTAGCCATTTCTTCATCCAGTCAGCGATTTTAGTTGGAATTCTGTGAAACATGGTTACCTCCCCTGTTTACAGTCGCAGCTATTTACAATAGAGCGAAAACCCATGACTCTAAACTACGCTTTTACTATTTATAAATTGCTGACTCTATTACCCAAACACCGAGCGAACTCTCCGCTCCTCACCACGGCGTGTCTCCGGTGATGCGGTTATTACGCCGTCAAAGTAGCAGTGCTTCGCCTTCAGAGAATAGTTCCCAGGTTTTATACGGTTAAAAGATGTCTGTGTCTCATTTGACTTTGTTATTTGTACATTATGTGACTATACAAATCACAACATGTAAATAGGAAAACGTTTGCGTTATTTTGCCACTCATTTGGATCAGTATGAAAGCTGCAACCAGTCACATCGAGTCTTTGTGCTAAGCTAGGCTAGCGGTGGGTGCGTCAAACAGACTTATAGCACGCACGGAGATGAAAAAGGTATGTATGGACTTATCTAACTCTGGGGGGTAAGGTGAATAGGCTAAAGTCCCAAAAAGTCGGAGTGTTCCTTTAAGATCAAGTAGGACTAGTATTGAGATACAGCCTTGGTCAGAAGCTAAAAGTAAATCATTTGTAATTTTAACTAGCGCAGTTTCTGTACTATGATGCGGTCTGAATCCTGACTGGAATTTTTCATAGATATCATTTTCTTGCAAAAAAGAGCACAATTGAGCGGACACAACTTTTTCTAGTATTTTGGACATAAATGGAAGATTTGAAATGGGTCTGTAATTTGCCAAGTTATTTGTATCTAATTGCGGTTTCTTAATGAGAGGTTTTATTACTGCCAGCTTGAATATTTTTGGAACATGGCCTAAAGATAAAGACAAGTTAATAATATTGAGGAGAGGCTCTTCCACTACAGGTAATAGTTCTTTCAGTAGTTTAGTGGGTATTGGATCTAATAAACAAGTTGTTGGTTTAGAAGCAATGATAAGTTTATTTAGCTCCTCCTGTCCTGTCGTTGTAAAGCGGTGTAGTTGTTCTAGAGGGGCCATAATTGAAGCTGAATCATAAGACACCATAGAGGATTGTACATTTATAATTGTGTTTCGGATGCTTTCTATTTTCTCATTGAAGTAATTCATATAATCATTACTACTAAACTGTAACGGTATATTTTGCTCTGGTGATGTCTGTTTATTTGTTAGTCTAGCCACGGTGTTAAATAAAAACCTTGGATTATTTTGGTTATTTTCGATTAGTTTGCGGAGATGCTCAGCCCTGGCTGTTTTTAGTGTCTTTTTATAACGTGACATACTGTCTTTCCACGCGATTCTAAAGACCTCTAAATTAGTTTGTTTCCATTTACACTCTAAATTGCGAGTTTCTCTCTTGATAGCATGCGTAGCACTGTTGTACCATGGTGCTTTAGTTTTCTCTCTAACCTTTTTTAATCTAATTGGTGCAACAATATCTAATGTACTAGTAAAAATGGTGCTTAAGCTGCTAGTCATTTCCTCTAATTCATCTGTTTGTTTGGGTTCACTTAGCAGCTTAGATAGATCAGGTAAGCTATTTGAGAATCGATCTATAGTGGTTGGAAGGATTGTTCTGCCTGGTCTATAACGTGGCGCAACATGACATATTTCAGCAGTACGTATTATGCAAGTCACCATGTAATGATCAGTGACATCATCGCTTTGCGGTATAATATCTATATCAGTTGGATCGGTTCCATATGATATAATTAAATCTAGTGTATGATTTAGACGGTGAGTGGGACCACTGACGTTTTGTTTGACCCCGAAGGAGTTTAATAAGTCTGTAAACGCAGCCCCTAAAGCATCATTTGTATTATCTACGTGTATGTTAAAATCTCCAGCAATTATTGCTTTATCGACATTCACCAATAGATTTGACAGAAAGTCTTTTGGGAATTCAGCATATGGCCCTGGAGGTCTATATACAGTAGCCAGGGCTAGAGATATGGATTTCCTTCTTACATCTAAGAGCGTAACATTTAGCACAAGTACTTCAAATGAATTAAACCTGTGACCTGTTTTCTGAGTAATATTAAAAATATCTTTATAGATTGTTGCAACACCGCCGCCACGACCGATCAGGCGAGGCTCATGTTTATAACAGTATCCTGCCGGAGTAGATTCGTTTAGACCGAAATACTCATTTGGTTTAAGCCAGGTTTCAGTAAGGCACAGAACATCAAAGTTATTATCTGTGACCATTTAATTTACAATAACCGCCTTAGGTGTGAGCGATCTAATGTTTAGAAGACCTAGCTTTAGAAATTGTTTTTGTTTACTGATATTTAGATTTTCTGGTTTGATTACAATAAGATTTTTGCTAGATCCTGCACTAGATTTATTATTTGGCTTCACTAAACGAGGAATAGACACAGTTCCTATATAATGTTCCACACTATGCATATTAGTTAAGTTTGGACCGCAAAGGCTGTGATTTGGACTTTGACTTACTAGTCATCTGGTGCATAACGTCTTGGAGATGTTGTCCGACAGCACAGCCGCTCCGATTCTGCTGGGATGGAGTCCATCTGCACGGTACATCCTGGGTCTCTCCCAAAACAAATGCCAATTATTTACAAAGAGCTGCTTCTGTTCATTACACAATGACATTAACCATTCATTTAATGCAAATAGTCTACTGAACCTTTCCTGTCCTTGTCTGTACGTGGGAAGCGGTCCAGACACGATGATCGCTGCTTTAGGCGCTGTGCCGCGTACTGTCTCGATCAGGCTCCTGTAGTCCTTCTTGAGAACCTCCGTCTGCCGCAGCCTGATGTCGTTCACTCCCGCGTGCAGCACAACAGCTCCGACACGCTCGTCACCATTCAAGATCTCGGGAACCTGTGCAGCGACATCAAGAACACGAGCACCAGGAAAGCAGTGAGTGCGCACCTTACCTTTCCCCGAAGTAGTAGCGCGGACATGACGGACCATGGATGTGCCGATGATCACGGCGTCGTCGCGTTCCGGCTCGCGAAGAGGGGAGAAGTGGTTCCGGGTGGAGATCTCGAAGACCGGGAGGGGCGGAGAGGCAGCTCTGGTCCTGGCTCGTGTCTTCCGCTGTGTGATCCATGGTCCATGTTGCTGTTTCGGTGCCGGAGTGAATGAAGCCCGAGATGATCGCGATGATCGCTGTGGCAACGTATCAAACTTTGAAATTATTTTAGGATGCTTTTGAGACTCTTAGCATGCTTGAAATTGCATGAAACTCAACAGACACATCACATTTTCAGCCAGTAGACGTGCAAAGTTTCAGAAACGGGCGTGGTGCAGGAACTAAATAGCGCCACCTTTTGACAAAAGTGGGGTTGTTATTTTTATCTACAGTTACAAAAATCGGTATATACATTGTACTCCTCAAGCCGGACAACTTCTAATTCATAGTCATTAGCTCGGACCAAGAGGAAGTCATATATTTTGGTTTGAATATGGTGAGCTTCTCTCTGAGCCCATGTCCCTGTATGGCAAGCCCCATTAACATTTAAAAGCTAAGTTTGCCTATCCGGAATTAACATTGTAGATATCAACAATGTGTTTCTGACTAGTCGTAATTACATTTTGGATAGTTTGTATTGTCATTTAAGATATCTGTAACGTAATTGTGACTAGTCGAAACGACAGATAGAGTATGGCAAGCCGTTTTAAAATTTAATCATTTTAACCTACTAGTCTCTATTTTCATGCTGCCATTGTAAAGAACGATACTTAACCCTAAAATAAACATAACCCTAAATCGCCATAAGGTGTCGCTAGGCGATCGTCTTAATGAACGAGTCATGGTTTCATTCGTTCAAAATGCTGAATCATTCAGTAATGAGAAAACACATTGATTTGAGATTCGTGATGGTTTGCTGTGATCTTTGTCTAATAGCTGCTGAAACAGAAAAAAGTCACTATTGCATCTAAAATGTAAGTGATGTGTCTTGTGTGTGTGACTACATTTGTTGCAGTGATAAGAGTTGCACCCCTGTTAAAGTTTAAGGCCTTGTCTTTCTGGATATATATCTACTTTTTTTTTTTTTTTTACAAAATATGCATACAACCCATATATTTTAGATTTATTATTTGCTTTAAATTAAATTAAGATTGTATTTTTGGTAATTGAACCTGAAGGAATTTAAAATGAATGTGCTATATTTCAGATCATATATTTGTTTTTCTTAAAATTTGAACTAACCTTAACTTTATTCTCAGCTGAATTATAAATAATTTGTTTCTGTATAAAATAAAAACACATTTGATTTTTCTTTTTTAATCAATGTAGAATGTGTAACTGAAAAATAAACAGATTAGGGCTCTGTTCGAGGACAAGAAATTAAAACCAATGTGACATGATGAATGTCCTAAAGATGGCAGAGAGAGAGAGAGAGATTGAGAGAGAGAGATTTTGGTTGCTTGACAGTTGTAGGTTGCAGTTTGACGAGAGTTTATAGTTTGACACAAGCACAATGTTGTGTTATATTGCAAGTGTACACAAATATATATATATATATATATATATATATATATATATATATATATATATATATATATATATATCCAGTTTGAATAATTTCCTGTATGAACAAAAGGACAGAGTACAGTATGTTTTTATGTCTCCATTGTTCAATCACGCCTCACACAACCAGACATTATTGTTCTAATCAGATCAGGCAAGTAATATCCTGTCTTGTCCCTTAAATATAAATAAAATATATATACAAGCTTTTTTATATATTTGTTATTTATATATATAGCTGCGAGCAGCGACGAAAGGGCCAAAGCCGGCGGCACCGCCACCCCGGTGCCTTTAAAAGGAACCGGGGTTGCGGTGCCACCGGCTTGGGCCCGTCATCGCTGCTCGCAGCTATATTTATTATTATTATTTTTCTTACAACTATTCGGGCACTTTTGGGGCCCTTAACATGCTCGAAAACTCTTGAAACTTTGCACATGGGCTAGAACTCGCGGCCACCAGAGCCGGGCTGAAGATGGTACCCAGGCGTGGCAGGGGGGCTTGACAGCGCCCCCTTGAATGGGGTCCGAAAACTTGGTCCATAAATCAAACACGCTTGCATGTAATAATATGAAACTCGGTACACATATAGATCTCATCGTTTCATATATACTTCATACTATAACTTTTTACCCCAGCCCAAACAGGAAGTCGGCTATTTAGGGTTCTTTGTAAAACACACGCAATGGAATTTGAAATACTCCTCCTAGAGCACTGATCCAAATTCGACAAAACTCGGTCAGCGTGAATTCAAGACATTGAGGATGAAAGCTTGTGTGGGGATTTTTGATATCTCGAACGGTTTGGCCGTGGCGAGGAAATGAAATTATGGCGAGAAACGTGAAACAGGAAGTGTGTTATAACTTCAGCATACATTAACTGATCTTGATGAAACGTCAGCAGTTTGTTCACTGTAAGAGGCCGATCACATGGATGTGACTTGTGAGTCAAAGTTATAGCGCCACCAACTAGGAAGTGTGTCACTTTCAAAATGCTTTGAAATCACCCTCTTATTTTTAACCGATTTGCTTCAAACTTCATCTGTATAATGTAAATACACGGCAGATGTAGACCTGTGAATGGATTCTTGATATCTTTGATACTGTTGCCGTGGCAATGCATCAAACTATAACATTCTTTTTTGATGCTTTTGGGACTCTTTGCATGCTTGAAATTGCTTGAAACTCGACAGATACCTCACATTTATTAGCCAGTAGACATGTGCAACTATGGCAAAAGATTAAAGTAATGTCAAAAAAGTAAACACTAAAAGCCTAATTTATTCTAAAAATGTAATTATACATCATTTGTTTCTAAATTAAATTATACAAATATCATAACTAAACCAATTTTTCCCTTTTTTCCATTTAAGAATTATGTTTACTTTCAAAAACAGCCAGAATAGTTGTAAAATTCAGAAAAAATAATAATAATAATCTGAGTCATACGTAGCGCTATACTGCCCTCTTGTGTTTAATATCAGGTAGGCCTATTGTGTATATTCCCACCGGTTAATCAACGTGTGACTCTGCTGGGACTCTGGAACTTTTAAATAGCTTATTTAAAACCGAAAGTCAAAATACGGATGCCCGCACAAGACATTAATGGTGTGGAGTAGAGCAAGCATTTCAAATAAATTCTTATTAAGTAGGACTGAACTAAACAGAATGAATGTTCACTCTTTTGTGTTGGTTCCTCACTGGTGAATCATATGATTATTTCGTCATAATCTATGACAAAAATTCTATTAGAAACTATATTAGTGCTGCATAATACACATTGCTTTTTGTATTGTTGAAAAATACATTCATGAAAAACAAGATAACAAAAATCAAAAAGATCAATTATTTTAGATATAGCCCTGGCTACTATAAAATTGACCCATATTTTAAAACATGTTTTAAATGTATAGCACAGATGTTTAATGAGGCAGCAACATATAATTGATAGGACAGAACAAGAAAGACAGTTAATAATCGGTCATTGTGTTACTGCATTATGATATTAAAGGCTCCAATACAGTGCAGCACAAAGCGCTTATGTGCATCCCAAGCGGAGAATGATGTGCTTGAAGCCACATGGAGTTACAGCGCGTCAAGTCTGCATTGAAAAGTTCAAAGCACAAAGGAAATACATATTTATGGACAGTGTATTATACATTATCTGTCTATGCAATAGTTTATTGAGCCTTTTCTTTTAACGGTTTTAAATTTCAGTTACTGTGTGCGTGAAGAACAATTATAGTTCTCTGACTCTAGTGTTGTGATCTAACCGAAAGTGTCCGACACCTGGTAGAAAGTAACACGATTAAGATACTCATGCACAAATGCATGTGTTTTTCCTACTATGGTAAATTGCATAGGGATTTTGTATTGAACATAGCTCTGAATCACAGTGACATAGAGACAGGGGGGCGGGCTCATTTTACTCAGATGACCAATCAGTCTCTCAGGATCATTGTGAAGCTATTAAGTCACAGCCCTTGCAACCATTTTGAGCACCTTAGCAACAAGTTCCATAGACTTCCATTGAAAGAGATTAAAGGGATATTTCCGGATAGAAGTGTCATAGAAACGCGAGGGTGGTCTCGTTTGACTCAGGGTAGCAAACAGCCAATCATGAATCCCCTCAACAATTTCTGGCCATGCCTTAGCAACCATTATCGAGCACCTTAGCAACCAAATTCTAAAGAGGGATATTTTCATGAAATTCATAAAAGTTGATTTATATCATTCATAATGACAAGCAGCCATTGGAGATTCATCATTGGCAGCTGCCAAGCCACTTCCTAGCAACTATACATAGTACCCTAGCAACCATTAAGCAAGATTTATATATCTGCATCAGAACATCGTATAGAGATGGGGGTTGGCTCTTTTGACTCATGCTAGCAAACAGGACTTCCAACATGTTACAAATGCTAGCTGTGAATAGCTTCATGCTAACAGTGATTAGATAAGTGTTAAATCATGCCAAGAAAATGCTAAAAACTCCATTAGTAACCATATCACAACTACCAACCACCTAGTGACACCATAGCAACCACCCAGAACACCATAGCAACCACCCTGGCAACTGCCTAGAAAAGCTAATCATGTTAGCATCTAGCTAAAAACATGCAAGCAACATGTTAATCATGCTAGCATGATACTAGCAACATGCTAATCATGCTAGTCATACTAATCAAAGTACGAGGATGCATTGGCCCAAACCTGGCCCAGCCCCCCTCTTTATGCTTTCCCTCTGGTCTCTTTGTTACCACAGGTAATCAAGAAGATCAGGGAAATGCGCCACATGGTGCTCCTTATTGCCCCGTGATGGGAGAATCAAATCTGGTTCCCGGAACTGATGCAGCTGTTACACAAAGCCAATTGGCCGATTCCGGTGAGGAGAGATTTCCTCTCTCAAGCCCGCGGCTCAATCTGGCATCCCCATCCAGAGCGCTGGTCTCTGCAGGTATGGGTAATCAACAGATACTCGTTGTCCAGAAAGAAGGAGTGATGAACACGATCACGCAATTCAGAGCTCCCTTTACGAGGCGGCTTTACGCATTTAAAAGGTCAGTGTTCTCCAATTGGTGTGCTGATAGAGATCTGGACCCACAAATATGTGGGGTCCTGTGGTTGCTTGGCTTCCTTCAAGAGCTGCTGGATAAGGTCAGGTCCCCATCCACGCTTTAAGTATATGTGGCGGCCGTTGCAGCGTTCATTGAGTCGACGCGCGGTCAGTCAATAGGAAGAAACAAGCTCGTCATCTGCTTCCTTACAGGAGCCAGAAGGATGAACCCCCGCGACCCTCGTCGGTTCCCATATGGGATCTTTCTTTGGTCCTAGAGGCACTGAAAGCTTTCCCCTTTGAACTAATGGACTCCATGGACCTAAAGTACCTCTCGTTCAAAGCCGTTTTTCTGACAGCTCTGTCATCAGTTAAATGCATAGGGAATTTACATGCGCTGTTAGCGCAGCATGTCTTGAGTTTGGGCCAAATGACTCAAGTCATCCTCAAGTGATCCTATAGTGATTATATAGCATCCTATAGTGAGGGCGATATTAACCATCTCTGCCCTATCAGGGCGCTGAGGGCCTACATTACGCTTCTTTCAGGTGTTCGGAGCAGCTCTTTGTTTCATTTGATGGGTGCACCAAGGGTCTCACCGCCTCAAAACAGAGCCTGTCCAGATGGATAGTGGAAGCTATCACATCTGCTTATAGGTGTAAAGGTCTGCAATGTCCCTTGGGCATCAGGGCGCATTCCACCAGAGGCGTGGCCTCGTCGTGGGCTTAGTCCAGCGGAATTTCCATTCAAGACATATGTGAGGCGACAAGTCACGCAATACTCGTTCCCTCTTCTAGAGAGAACCGAGGTTACGTATGTAACCGAGTATGTTATCACACACTTACAAATAATGAAGTTGTTTTAGCATTTAATAATTTTACTATACAGACCTGATCTGTATGAATAACATTTTATTTTCTCCTCAATGAAATGTTTTCACCCATTTCAGCATAAATGTATCATTGTTTTGTTTTAATTGACTTATTCAGTTTAGTGAGATTAGTCATTTAGGAGATACTTTCTTATCCAAAGTGCACATATCTTTCATTTCTACAGTATCTGGCCACTAGAGCGGACAACATAACTCTTCTAATAGAAGAAGTATTGCAGCGCTACTTTTATGACGAGTTGGCAGAAAGGCGAAAAGTACATGAAGAAGAGATGAAAGAACTGTCAAAGTAAGTTGGCTTTGGATATAGTGCTTTTCCTAACACTTTTCTGACCTTTGCTGTAACATGTCTACACACTCACTTTCACGCATTCACACCTAGGTTTTGACCACTTCTGAAAAGCTGTTATCTTTGTTATACCATGAACAATTAATGATTTATCACAAAGCTATTTGTTATCTATATTGTAATTGTTCTCCATTGCTTGCCAGGACATTGGTATCATCTATTTCGGGTATTGCACTTTCTTCTTGTTTCAGCTTGAACCAGGAAGTGCCCATCTTTGTTTGCACCATGGCATTTCCCACCATTCCCTGCCCACTGCATGTTTTTGAGCCTCGATACAGGCTAATGATACGCAGATCTATGGAAACGGGAACCAAACAGTTTGGCATGTGCATTGCTGATGAACTAAAAGGGTAAGAGGCCTTGCATAAAATTTTAAGTGTGGGTCTACATTTATTTACTGGTTAATAAAGGGAAATCTATTTGGTATGGTATTGCAATTCAAAAGGTGAATACATAAAGTAACTAGTAAGAGTTTGTTCACCTATTTTTCACCTTTCACCATGTGGTCGACCAATTAAAGGGTCATGAAATGCCCTATTTCAGAGCTGTCTAGTTCTCACCAGTTTGGAAAAAGGCGTGGTAAGTGGAGCGGAAGGTGAAGAAAGGAGACTTACACTCCTAAACCCTTTTCGGACAGGATTAGTTTAACTTGGAGAGGTCTTCTCAGTGATTGAAGTCCCGTCCAAATGTGCCATCTCAGCCCATAGTCTGTAATGCCATTTCATTACAGGGTAACACGTTATTTGAAGGGGTGTGCATAAGACTGACATGACACTGTCATAAACATGACATAACACCGGTCATGAACATGAAGTAGTCTTTATGAATGTTTATGACTGTTGTCATTAAGTGTCATTCGGTAAATTATGACACTTTTAATGCAAAGTTGACATTGTTTAAAATGTCTTTGTTATGACAACTTGACATTAACAAAGACAAAAATGTATTTGTTATGACAACTTGACATTAACAAAGACAAAAAATGTCTTTGTTATGACAACTTGACATTAAAGAGCACCTATTATGCCCCTTTTTACAAGATGTAATATTGGTCTCTGGTGTCCCTAGAATGTATTTGTGAAGTTTCAGCTCAAAATACCCCACAGTTAATTTATTATAACCATTTGAAAATGTCATTTTGGGGCCTGCTTAAAAATGAGCTGTTTCGGGGGGTATACGGCTTTAAATGCAGATGAGCTGCACATCCCCGCCCTGCCTTTGGATGAGGGTGTAACTTGATACCAATGGAAGTCGGTACTGAGAGACTGAAAGAGACCGCTGTTTTGAATGTCATTCAGTCCTTCCAGAAAAACGCTGAGTTTTTTTGTGATTGTTGCGGGCAAAAATCCTTGATTACGCGGCCCGTTTTCTTTAAAAATGCGATGAAATATGCGGGACATTTATGCAATTTTATGCGATGAAATTGCGGGAACTTGCAAAAATTGCGGGAACTTGCAAAAATTGTGGGAACTTGCAAAAACTGCGGTTTGATGAAAAAGAGAAAAAAAGTGATTCCCCCAACACCCTGTTCTTACAAGGCTACTACCTTAATGTAAAGAGTCATTTCTTATTACTTCATTTGGTAAGCAAGCATACTACATCATAGAAAGTGCTGGGAATATTTAATTTCTCATCTTGTTTTATATTTAGGCCTATTGAATTTTGATATCAAGTTCTTGACATTTCTTTTACACATTTTCTGATAAGTATAACATCTGATAAGTAAAATTTGAGACAACAATAATTTGGGGAAAGAAAGAAAGAAAAAAAATAAAGATAGAGGGGATCACAGACATATATTAAATTCCTTTAGCAGAGATACAGATCTTTGGGCTTTTCGATTTTTTTTTTACATTTTACAGACTCAAAATACATTTTAAAGGCTGTTTTGAAATTAGCAAAGTTGGGTTTTGAGTTACTACACTTAGTTTGATGAATATGACATTTTCCTAATAATAGAAACAATTCGATAACATACATTTTTCTCAAAATCATATGAAGTAAGACAGATGACAAATTTAAGACAAGGTTGCAATTCATTTTAAAACCTAGAAAACCTAGATCTCATTCCAAAAGATTGAAGATTAGGATCATTCAAAGAATAAGTGCACAATAGACTCTCTTTCAAAATTACAAAAACAGCAATGTTTTATTTCAGACTGTAACGAGTGAAAATAAGGTGTGGCCCCTTTAAGAGCTGCGCGCTCCCTGTTGAACTGTGTGTGCCTCGAACACCCCATGTGTGCGGGTAATTTCTGTTTGATGCTTCTTCTTTTATCTTATGTTGTTTATTAAGTAACGATGTGACGGTAGAACATGTAACAGACAGTTATACGAGTTAGATTTGTGAGATGTCAATCGCCTCCGTGAGTCTGTCTGGCCTCTGCAATAACTTCAGCTGTGATTTATCCCGTCGCGTAATTGCGTCACTTCATAACGTTCCCATGGAAACGGGGGGAAATGGCTGCTCTTGTGTGAAGCAAACGCAACATTTTTCAACTTTCTGCTAAGATATGTGACTTTTTTTGCAACGAAAATGCGAGGATTATGAAATCATGCAAACCCCGCATATTTTGCACGGAAATCGGCAATTTATGCGGCGAAAGTGTGGCGTATTTGAAAAAATGTGGCCCCCGCAAAAATATGCGGACTTTGGCTGATTTTGCGTTGAATTCAGTGATCGCATAATCGTGTTTTTCTGGAGGGACTGGTCATTCAGCAAACGTTTGAATCGGAATATATAAATAGTACGAAGAGACTCCGGGAGAATAAACACAAATAAGAATGGACCAGTACGTCTCGGTATGGTTATTTGATACATTTATGTACTTTTCATTCGTCTTCATCATTCCCCTTTGAAATGATGGCATGTGCAACACGCACACACAGACACACACACACAAACACTAATACTGGCGCAATTTTTCTGAAATTACATACACATACTGTGAAGTTTGCTACTACAAGCGAAATTACATTTATGTGAGGGACCTGTGGCGTCATGCTTACTTGTCATACAGGTGCTTCTGTGGCAAATGTAAGGAGATGGCTAACTTACAGAACAACAACATATATGCAGTTTTTAATACAATATCTTTAAATATATATAAACGTGTGGTTACACACTATACAAACAAGGTTTAAATTATATAGCCTACACAGACATCCTACGACGACAACAACTTTAGACGCATTTGTTGTTGAATTGGCTGACATTGACTGAAAAGACTATTTGCTCAAAAATCATAAAATGCACTTACTGTTACTGGAGGTGACGGTGGATCGCAAACAGTAGATGACGATCCACAGTTGAGGATTAACTGTTAAGCTACAACAACAGGATTAACCCACGAGTCTACGACAGAACATTTATGTTTCCAAGAGACATTACCGGCTGTCGTTGAAACAATGGAGGATGTACAGATCACCGAGGGCGGGGTCTATGCCACAACCACACTGTCAATCAAACTCCTTTCTCACTTTCTACGTCACAAAGAGCTGGATCTCAGAACAGCTCGTTCTGAGGCAGTGCATATGATTTATTGAGATCCACTGGGTGGATTTTTATCATTCTAGGGTGGTTTTGCTCACACACTGCCAACACACATTTATGTTCAAACACCATGTAAAAGTGAATTTTCCATAATAGGTACCCTTTAACCAAGACAAAAATGTCTTTGTTATGACAACTTGACATTAACCAAGAAATCATAACCTGTCACAAATATGTCATAACAGGTCTAATTATCAAACTTAAAGAAGTTATTTATCTTTGTGTTAACATTACCCTATCATATGTTATGGTTGGTTTTAACTTTGGTTGTCATGACACCAATATAAGTGTGACATGAATATTTTATTTGTCCTCAAGTAAAGTGGAACACATTGTACTAATTATAAAGGTGTCATTAAGGGTTATTGCACTGTCAAATGCTTTAACAACAGTGTCATTAATATTTCCCCTTACCTCAAGTAAAGTGGAACACGTTGGACTAGTTATGATTTCTTGGTTAATGTCAAGTTGTCATAACAAAGACATTTCTGTCTTTGTTAATGTCAAGTTTTCATAATCAAGACATTTCTGTCTTTGTTAATGTCAAGTTGTCATAATCAAGACATTTTTGTCTTGGTTAATGTCAAGTTGTCATAACAAAGACATTTTAAACAATGTCAACTTTGCATTAAAAGTGTCATAATTTACAGAATGACACTTAATGACAACAGTCATAAAGATTCATAAAGACTCCTTCATGTTCATGACAGGTGTTATGTCATGTTTGTGACAGTGTCATGTCAGTCTTATGCACACACCTTCAAATAAAGTGTTACCCATTACGGACTATGGGCCCTAATTTAATGATCTAACCGCATGTCTAAAGCGCACTGCGCAAGTACAGTTAGGGCATGTTCGAATCCACTTTTGCTAATTTAACAACAGGAAAAATGGTCGGCGCCAGGCGCATGGTTTAAAAGGTTTGTTCCTTTTCTCTTAACCCTCTGGGTTTTCGCGTTTTGCTCAATTTGCTCTTTTTTTTAGCAGCCAAATAGACTTAAAATACTCTGTCATTTATGGTCATACAGAAATTCAGACTGTTAAATGTCTACTTTTTATGTGTCCACTTACAAGCGAAACAAAACATTGTGCTTTTTTTTTCACAAGAAATAAAGAAACATTACAGGCTACAGGTTGTGCTTTCTGGCTCTCAGTCACCGTGAACTTTTTTTTTGGAGCACGTCTTTAAACTTAAAGGTGCAATTTGTAATATTTCTGAGGATCTATTGACAGAAATGCAATATAAGATTCATAACTATGTGTTCAGTGGTGTATAAAGACCTTATTCAATGAACCGTTATATTTTTAGTACCTTAGGATGAGACATTTATATCTACATAACCGCGTCTATGAAAGGAACACTCCGACTTTTTGGGACACCACTGACAAGGGAAAAGTCACTACCCACAGTGTCTATGGCTAGCTTCTAGCTTTCTACGGCTTCTCTTTCAAGGTATGAACGAAATGTTCATACCTTGAAAGCGCTTTTTGTTCGCTGTCGGCTACGCTAGAAACATGACGTAACAATATGTCGACCTTCAAGGAACACTCCGACTTTTTGGGACTTTGGCTTATTCAGCATATCCCCCAGAGTTAGATAAGTCCATACATACCTTTTTCATCTCTGTGTGTGCTGTAACTCTGTCTGACGCACCCACCGCTAGCCTAGCTTAGCACAAAGACTGGATGTAAATGGTTGCAGCAGCATACTAATCCCAAATAAGTGACAAAATAATGCAAACCTTTTCCTATTTACATTATGTGATTTGTATAGTCACAGAGTGTACAAATAGCAAAGTCATATGAGACACAGCCAACTTTTAATGGTATATATATTAGGAACTATATTCTCAGAATGCGAAGCACTGCTACTTGGGCGGAGTGATAATTGCATCACCTGAGACGCACCGTAGTTAGGAGCTGAGAGTTCGTTCGGAGTTGGAGTAATAGAGTAAGAAATTACTAGTTTGTAAAAGCATAATTTACAATCATGGGTGTTAGTTGTATTGTAGCTGCAACAATAAACAGGGGAGACAGTTTTTTCAAACCAAAAACGCATCCTGACTAATAAACATCACAGAACATGATTAAAGAATTATTACAGTAATCAATATATGTTAAATGCAATTTATTACAGCTGAACCAAATGTATTCAACAGCATATAATACAGTAATGTTAGATAATTGCTAGGGGTGGCACGGTACATGAAAAAACACCCGAACCGTTCGGTTCGCTTGTCTCGGTTCGGAGCGCGTGTGCGTCTCACGGTTCGACGCATGCGCAATGTAACCTCGTGCCCGTATGTGACGTTTTTTCTTTTCGCGCGACATAAACTTGTTCGACTTGGACCGGCGCTGCACAGAGCGATCGGTGAATAACATCAATCTAGCGCGAGTCGGCTCCGTATGCATTCATCACTTTCGCGGTATTTGATGTCATTACCGATCGCTCTGTGCAGCGCCGGTTCAAGTTAATAAACAAGCCAGTAAAAGTGGAGTATGGAGCGCTGCAGGTCACGGCACGCGGAGAAATGGCAAGTGGGAGAGATGAGGGAGTTGGAGGACGCGCCAGCGTTGTATAAGTCTATGGTATAAGTCCGGTGTGTGGGAACATTTTGGATTTCATGTTATGATATTTTAATTTAACTACAGTGGCACTTTATGTATAGATAAGAGCTTCAGTCATACGTTTCCAAACCCTGCACTTTAATTTTAAGTGGAAAAAAGTACCCTCACATTTTGGGAATAGAAGCATTGTTGATACTGTTTTTGTGTTGAGGTTGAACTTAAATTTCACTTTATGTTTATGGCCTTTGCTATTGCTATAGCTTAATTATCTATAGGCAATGAGGTTTCATGTATATTGACATTTAAAAGACAGTGTTTTAAGAGTTGCTCTCTTTTTCTTTTAAAAGATAGAATTTTGGTAAGAGCTACAAAAGTTAGCAGTTGATACATGAAAGTTAATTTCTTTGTGTAAATAAGATTTATGTGATAAAAATGCACAAGTTCTTGTATGATAGTGATACACATTCTCCTTTTTTTTGCCAAATAAACAAAAAGCATGTCAATTTCTTCTCTCTTGCTGTATCTAAATCTCACCTATCTTTCCTCTGAGATAGTCCCAAAATGTGCTTAAAGTCAAAGAGTCAAATTCAGTTTGTGCATGATTGCATGAATATAATATATATATTTTTAATACTGTATCCTAAAGTGTGGATAATTAAGCTATATATCACATGCTGAAGTACATTTCTGGAGTGTTAAAGATTAAAAGAAAAAATAACAAGAACCGTACAGAACCGAAAACCGTGACCCTAAAACCGTGATACAAACCGAACCGTGGGTTTTGTGAACCGTGCCACCCCTAATAATTGCATTACAATAGGCTAGAATAAGGGGAAAGTAATAGCACAAGGCAAATGGTTTTTGCAAAAAAAGTTACAGCACGCACAGAGATGAAAAAGGTATGTATGGACTTATCTAACTCTGGCCAAAGTCCCAAAAAGTCGGAGTGTTCCTTAAAGGTCGACATATTGTGACGTCATGTTTCTAGCTTAGCTGACAGCGAACAAACAGCGCTTCACAGGACATTTCGTTCATACCTTGAAACAGAATCTGCAGAAAGCTAGAAGCTAGCCATAAACACTGTGAGTAGTGACTTTTCCCTTGTCATGTAGTTGGATTGTTTAATGTTACTTAGTTCTTCTCCCTTGCTGTGTTATGGCTTTGACAATCAGCTGATTAGTACTATTGACCGTAAAACAGTAACGTTACAGGAGTGACCAACCTGTTGATCACGGTCAACAAGTCGATCTTGGATGCGTTTTAAGTCAATCACGAAGAGTTTTCAAAACTAGAGAAAGAAAAACTACTCGGTTACGTATGTAATCCTCGTTCCCTGAGTACAGGAAACGGAGACGTGTTGTCGGGGAGTTCCCTGGCGAATTGGAATTGTGATCACGCTAGGGAGCCTAATTGCCTCTGATAGAATTAAAAACGAGCCAATAAAAATTGGCATGCAATCTTTGCATTCAGCGAGCCGCCTACTAGCGCGGATATAAAAAGCGGAAGTAAACATTGCATTGACGCTTTTCGCTAAAGAGCCGAACAGAGTCTAGACCTCCGCGAAGGTACAGCAACATGGCGAAGGGATGACACGTCTCCGTTCCCTGTACTCAGGGAACGAGGGTTACATACGTAACCAAGACGTTCCCTTTCGTCCTGGGAACTCCAACGTGTCGTCGGGGAGTTCCCTGACGAATTGGGATCCCTAATAAAATGCCATGGTGCTGGCACCTTCCAACGCCTAGCTACGCTACCCACGCAGTTTCAGAACAAAGGGAGCTAGCTAGGGAGTCACACTGCTGTTCCGCAAGACCCAATCAGTGGACATTGGATAACACTGGGAAAGCATGCCCAACCGAAGAAAGGCCTGGAATACACATGTACTAACCCAGGGGGATAGTGAAACATATGGCAGTCCCTGAGGTAGTCCTAATCCAAGGGAAGTGGGAGCGTACTCAACAGGGACGACAGAACGAGTCTGTCAAGGGGAAGACACAGCTGGACTGTACGTGGTATAATGGGTCACCTAAGAGACCATTGGACATAACACCCGGTCTACACAACAACTCCCTTAGAGGTAGTAGACCTGGCGGTCTGCCACGCCTGGCACCGGAGGGGTGATGGAGGAACTCAAGAGGCTAACCAACGCAGGGAGGAAAGACGCACGTATCCGGCTGAGGCACGGAGTGGCGTAGCAAGCCGACACAACCTATTCCCTCGCACCACTGGCCGTAGCCAGTACTCGGGAGGAAACAGGTTCCACACGTAGGCTATATAATCTAGCGAACGTGCTCGGTGTCGCCCAGCCTGCAGCTTTACAGATCAAGGTCAACAGTGTGGGGTTACTTTGACCCGGAACGTGCCGCTCTGCCACGCCCACCTCGGGACTCGATCGTTAAGCCAGTGCTGGAGCGGTCTCATATGTAACAGGCAGAGCAGCGTTACTGCGGCTGCCATATGCCCCAGGAGCCTTTGAAATTGTTTCAATTGTTTCAACCGCTGTCCTGCCGTCCTGCGTTCTGTCAATGTAAACCCGCAGGGTGCAGACTGGAAAAAGAAAAGCTAGGGCTGGGTCTGCCTCCTCCTGGGGCAGTGCTTGCAGGTTCACTACCTGGTCCGCGAAGGGATTGGTAGGAACCTTGGGCACATATCTGGGCCGGGGTCTCAATATTACGCAAGAAAGGCCCGGCCCGAACTCTAGGCACGATTCTTCGACTGAAAAAGCTTGCAGATCCCCGACCCTCGTAAAGAGGCCAGTGCCAACAGGAGCGCTGTCTTAATGGACAGGATATTCAGCTCCACTGTCAGCAAAGGCTCAAAGGGAGGACTTTGGAGAGCTCTCAGTACCAGAGCTAGGTCCCAAGAGGGTACAGATTGCAGAATCCGAGGCGAATTTAACCTCCTAGCACCCTTAAAGGGTACATATCATGCTTTTAAATCATTCATTATATAAAACATAACTGCAATGCTTGGGTCTGAATTCCTCATTATTATAGCTCCACAGGCCCCTTTTCTACCCCTTTTATGATGTGCGTCTTTGAGCGACCCGTTTCAAACGCGGCCCCTTTAAATAAAAAGGAGATGCGTCATACCCCTCCCGCTCTCCAGGTTAATGAGTTCACGGTCAGTTCAACTCCCCACGTTCGGCCATTATTGTAGTTTGATTAGAGATATACGATTATATACGATACCTTCAAAGAACATTTTTATTCACACGTTAATAAGATGTCAACAACAGAAGACTTGTCCATCAAGCCTTACATATTCGAGCCAGAGTGAGCGAGTTGATAAAGAAGACGAACCTGCATATGAACTTGCCGAACCATATGGATGTATTGGTATGAGTTAACTGTTTTGTGTTATTAGTGAAAGTCGACTATTTCTCTTGTTAAAACAAGCACACTGACAAGATAAATGACTACGGTCTAATCTTACCACAAAAAAATCTGTATTGACAATATGATACGTTTAGAAAAGCATCAGAAGGGGGGGCGCCACTGAGCAATGACGGAGTAGGACGCGTCTTTAAGAGCTCCGTAAGCCAAATCCATTAAAAACTACTTTCAAGAGCCAAAAACTATGTAGATTTCATGCTTTCAGAACGCATTTACTTTTAAAATAATAAGACTTCAAGCCCGACTGGATATTTCAACATGAGCAAACAAAAAACCAAGAAACAGAAATCGATTCAACCAGGCCTCAGCCAACCCCCGGCCTTGCCTGGTAACGTTACACAGACTCCAGCGGTGATGAAGATGATCCATCTAACCGAGCGCTACTCGCTGCCATTACAGCACTCAGAGGTGAAATGACCAAGATAAAGGACGACATCTGTGAGAATTTGGACAAACGCATTGAACGTGTGTATAACGACTTCGCTCAGGTGTCTATTGCTAATCTTGAAGCGAAATCTCAGATGCAACAAGCTAAACTCACTGACATAGAAGAGGCCACCACTACACACTCTGATAGCATTAACCAACTTGAACAACAAGTGGCTAATCTCAGTGCAAAAGTTGTCAGTCTTAAACAGAAGAATGAAGATTTAGAAGGAAGGTCTCGTAGAAACAACATCAGAATTACGGGTGTACGAGAGGGCTCTGAAACAACAAAACCGAGGGACTTCATTGCCAACTTGTTGAAAGACCCACTATCGTTGGACGAGGCCCCGCTCATTGACAGAGCCCACAGAACCCTTCGACAACGCTCGAACCCCTCCGACCCACCGCGCCCATTCGTAATACGCCTCCATTACTACCACGTCCTGGAAGACATCCTCCGTAAAGCTGCCGCTATGAGAAACCTCCAATATCAAGGTAAAGCCATAAGCATCTTCCCCGATTACCCTCCTTCAGTGGCAAAGCGAAGAGCGCAATTCAACAGAGCCAGGCAACTACTGCGCAATCAACAAGGTGTCAAATATGGCTTGCTTTACCCAGCGAGACTCCTTGTGACTCACAACGGCTCCCAGTCATCCTTTACAGACCCGCAGAAAGCCGAGGAGTATGCTGAACGTCTCACGGCAACAACACAGGGATCAACCGGAGGAAGTTAGGTCAGAGGGACTACTCTCCAGTCCTCTTGTTGTCTCCATGGGGGTGCCTCAGGGTTCAATCCTCGGGCCGACTTTATTTTCTATATATATCAATGACGTTGCTCTTGCTGCAGGAGACTCAATGATTCACCTCTATGCAGACGATACCATCCTTTATACAGTTGGCCCGGTGTTGGACACTGTGTTAAACAACCTCCAAAAAAGCTTTAATAATATACAACACTCTTTCTGTTCCCTTCAACTGCTTTTAAATTCTAGCAAAACAAAAGTTATGCTTTTTGATCGATCTCACACTGTACTTGATTGTTCAAAAAGTATCATAACTCTAGACGGGTTTGCAATAGAGTGGGTAGATACCTATAAATACCTAGGGGTCTGGTTAGACTCTTCACTCTCCTTCCAGACCCACATCAATCAGCTTCAAGCTAAAATCAAATCTAGGATTGGATTTTTATTTCGTAATAAAGCCTCCTTTACTTTCCCAGCCAAACTTGCCTTTGTGAAAATGACTATTCTTCCAATTATTGATTTCGGTGATATTATTTACAGAATCGCTTCAAATTCTCTCCTTAGGAAACTGGATGTTGTATACCATAGTGTCATCCGTTTTGTCACCAATGCTCCATATAACACTCACCATTGCAACCTTTACAGTTTAATCGGCTGGCCTTCATTACATACCCGGCGTCAAAAACATTGGTATCTTTTTATCTATAAATGCTTACTGTGTAAAACCCCACCCTATCTACAAGCATTAATTTCGAGAGCGATCCCCACTATGAACCTTCGTTCTAGCAGGTATATCACTCTGGTGGCTACTAAAGCTCGTACTTCGTTTGGACGCCTCTCCTTCCAGTTCTCTGCTGCTAATGATTGGAATACACTTCAAAAATCTTTGAAACTTGAATCCACTGTCCCACTAATCACTTTTAAATCATTGTTAGCAAATTTACTGTCAGACCATTGTACATGCTAACCTGATCTGTGCACTTGATCTACGGATCTGTATTAATCTTCTATGTTAATTATGTACTACTTTGTCTTGTAATTTTATGTGTAACTTATGTTTTTTGTACCTCGACGCTTTTTTGGCCAGGTCGCCATTGTAAATGAGAATGTGTTCTCAATGTGCTCACCTGGTTAAATAAAGGTTAAATAAAAAAAAAAAATAAATAAAATAAAAGTTAAAAGTCCGATAATACATCATGTACCCTACTCCAACAGGGATCCTTACAAATTGTGGTAAGATAACATGACAAGGAAGACAAGTGGAGAGAGACTTTTATATCGTCAATAAGCTACGAACGTTTATTAAAGTTAAAATTTTCTTTTCCCTCTATGGAGTACCTACTCGGTTCAAGTGGTATCCAGTAAGATTAATATATAAGAATATATTGTTAAGTTTACAAATCCTCTACAACATACGATTACTATACAGGTTTTATTTATTTTCTCTTTTTTTATTTTCAAATATAACCTTCAAACATTTTGTTCTGTGTTACAAATGGCCATGGCTTCATAGTTAGGCTTGAGGGGCTTCCCCCAAAAGGAGTAACAGCCTTTATAAGTTAGTTACTCATATAGGGAAGCTTCGTTTTTTTTTTTTATATACTTTTATTTTTATTTATTTTTATTTCTTTCCCCGTTAACTGTTTTCCTGCGGCTACTTTATTAGCCTAATGGCCCATACACACCGGGACGAATATCAGCGCGCGTTATTCGTCAGCGTTTTTCAACGCGTGTTTTGTGTTCACACCCAAGCGTTTTTCGCTGACGATGAGCTGAGTGAACATGCAAATTCATTCCCTGACATTAGATGGCGCTTAATGTAAAACAGAAATAATAATAGAATACTATACTAGGGTGATCATATTCATGTCTCAATGTAATGTTTTATTATGACAGATAGAAAAAAACGAATGAAATAATGATAGAAATAATGTCTTCTGTATTAGAAAAATAAATATATAAATAATAAATAACTAAAAGAAATGCCTCCAAATGTAACAAAAAATAGCTCTCACAAACTTACAAAAACGAACTAACAAAATCTATTTATAAATATAAATATCTTTAGTTTTCATCCTCTTTATCTTGTTTTTCTTCCTCGTCCACCTTTTTTGCCCATCTATATTTTGCTGTTGAACTGATCTTTCCCAGCAGTTTTTTTTTTAAACCAGGACATTTTCATCACTTAAAAACAGTCAGGACAGGACGTGGAAACAGGACATGTGTAACGCAAAGTGGAGATGTTGCCCAGAGATAAAAACATACCAGTTGTCGGATGAACAGATGCACGAGAGACGAGAGTTGTCGTATTTCCCCACGTTTAATAAAACCACTCAAACGTTACACTTGTCCTCCTCATACACGGGGATCGAGCGAGAAAAAAAAACACAAACAAACATCTGGTCACAATAGAAAAATAAAATAAAAGAAAGAATACAAAGAGTCGGCAGAGGTTATCTATCTCCTCTCCTCACTTGTCAAAAATCTAACTGACACACGCACATATGCGCAGTTCTCATCTCAACTCAGATTTCTATAAAGCACAAAGTGACCGTTTTACACATGTCCTGGGAAAAAACAGGACTATTAGTCACCCTATACTATACTATTATTACAGAAATACTAATATAAATATTATCATACAGCTCTTTATGCTCCGAGACCAGCAGCGCAACATTCATCTTGCCCATAGGTATCTTATCTCTTCTTCGCCGTATGTGTGCTCGGCAAGACCGTTTTGTGTTCGCGCGCCCCCAAGTTGTGTTTTACTGTAACTCCAGAAGTACCAGACACGTGAGCAAACCCGCCAATCTCGTTGGTCGGATAGGTTTTGACGCGGCGCGTCAAACCAAAAAAACGAACCCGAGGCGTTTTTTTTAAAAATGACGCTTTTACGCGTGGCGTTTTTCGCGTCGGTGTGAACACTCACATTGGCGCCCATTGTTTAGTCACGAGGCGTTAAACGTCGACGAATAACGCGCGCGAAATTCGTCCCGGTGTGAACAGGCCTTAAAGGGTTAGTTCACCCAAAAATGAAAATTAAGTCATTAATTACTCACCCCCATGCTGTACCAACCCCGTAAGACCTTCGTTCGTCTTCGGAACACAAATGAAGATATTTTTGATTAAATTTGAGAGCTGTATAACTACCACATTGGCTCCTAAAGGACTGCCTCTTGACGGCCCAGAAAGTCAATGAAGAAAATGTTTAAATATCCCAAGTGACTACCGTGGCTCAACTATATGTTTATCAAGCGACGCGAATACTTTTTGTGCGAAAAAACAAACAAAAATAACGAGTTTATTCGACTATTTCTTTTCTTCCTTGTAGGCCAGAACGAGACTTCCTTAGATTTCCACGACGCATGCGCGAGATTTGCGATCTGCTCACATCAGCTTACACCACTTCAGATCGCAATTCTCGCGCATGCGTCGTGGAAATCTAAGGAAGTCTCGTTCTGGCCTACAAGGAAGAAAAGAAATAGTCGAATAAACTCGTTATTTTTGTTTGTTTTTTCGCACAAAAAGTATTCGCGTCGCTTGATAAACATATAGTTGAGCCACGGTAGTCACTTGGGATATTTAAACATTTTCTTCATTGACTTTCTGGGCCGTCAAGAGGCAGTCCTTTAGGAGCCAATGTGGTAGTTATACAGCTCTCAAATTTAATCAAAAATATCTTTATTTGTGTTCCGAAGACGAAAGAAGGTCTTACGGGGTTGGTACAGCATGGGGGTGAGTAATTAATGACTTAATTTTCATTTTTGGGTGAACTAACCCTTTAAGGTATTTAAGTTCATGTTGTTCATTTATTTGTTGTTCAATATGTGTGTGTTTGTAAGTACAAACACAAGAATTACAAATTTTGTGCAGCAATAGAAGATGGTTTCTTTCACTATAATGCATATAGATACTTGATTTATTATTTCACTCATATGCCTATTTTCCTTCCTGTTACATATGACGGATGTACTGAATGTTAAAAAGGGACTGACATTTACAAGTTGGAATATACGGGGTGCAAACAACCCGGTGAAGAGAGGTAAAGTTTTGAATCATTTAAAGTCACTACACTCAGACATATCCTTCTTACAAGAGACACATTTAAAAAACAATTTTCATAACAGATTGAAAGCTAAATGGGTAAAAGAGGTATACCACACGTCCTTCTCCACAAAAGCAAGAGGCGCAGCCATTATAATAAAGAAACGAGTCCCCTTTATCCATAATTCCACCATAGCCGATAAAGATGGTCGCTATATCATTGTCTCTGGAGAGATATACAACACATCTCTAGTTCTCGTCAATATATACGCTCCCAATTTGGATGACCCTGCATTTTTTAAGAAAGTCTTCAGTTTACTCCCCAATCTGTCACAGACTATGTTAATAATAGGAGGAGATTTTAACACACCTTCAAGGCCTGTTCACACCGGGACGAATTTCGCGCGCGTTATTCGTCGACGTTTAACGCCTCGTGACTAAAAAATAGGCGCCAATGTGAGTGTTCACACCGACGCGAAAAACGCCACGCGTAAAAGCGTCATTTTTAAAAAAACGCCTCGGGTTCGTTTTTTTGGTTTGACGCGCCGCGTCAAAACCTATCCGACCAACGAGATTGGCGGGTTTGCTCACGTGTCTGGTACTTCTGAAGTTACAGTAAAACACAACTTGAGGGCGCTCAAACACAAAAAGGTCTTGCCGAGCACACATACGGCGAAGAAGAGACAAGATACCTATGGGCAAGATGAATGTTGAGCTGCTGGTCTCGGAGGATAAAGAGCTATAAGATAATATTTATATTAGTATTTCTGTAATAATAGTATAGTATAGGGTGACCAACAGTCCTGTTTTCCCGGGACATGTGTAAAACGGTCACTTTGTCCTTTATAGAAATCTGAGTTGAGATGGGAACTGCGCATAGTGTGCGTAATGTCAGTTAGATTTTGACAAGTGAGGAGAGGAGAACCGCTCTGCCGACTCTTTGTATTCTTTTATTTTATTTTTCTATTGTGACCAGATATTTGTTTGTGTTTTTTTTCTCGCTCGATCCCGATGTATGAGGAGGACGAGTGTGACGTTTGAGTGGTTTTATTAAACGCGGGGAAATACGACAACTCTTGTCTCTCGTGCATCTGTTCATTCGACAACGGCTATGTTTTTATCTCTGGGCAACATCTCAACTTTGCGTTACACATGTCCTGTTTCCACATTCTGTCCTGGCTTTTTTTAAGTGATGAAAATGTCCTGGTTCTCAAAAAAACTGCTGGGAAAGATCAGTTCTACAGCAAAATATAGATGGGCAAACAAGGTGGACGAGGAAGAAAAACAAGATAAAGAGAATGAAAACTAAAGATATAAATAGATTTTGTTAGTTCGTTTTTGTTAGTTTGTGAGAGCTATTTTTTGTTACATTTGGAGGCATTTCTTTTAGTTATTTATTATTTATATATTTTTCTAATACAGAAGACATTATTTCATTCGTTTTTTTCTATCTGTCATAATAAAACATTGAGACATGAATATGATCACCCTAGTATAGTATTCTATTATTATTTCTGTTTTACATTAAGCGCCATCTAATGTCAGGGAATGAATTTGCATGTTCACTCGACTCATCGTCGGCGAAAAACGCTTGGGTGTGAACACAAAAAACGCGTTGAAAAACGCTGACGAATAACGCGCGCTGATATTCATCCCGGTGTGTACAGGCCTTTAGACCCATTTCTTGATCGATCATCACCCCGTAAAATACCCAAAAATAATTCATGTGTTCTTTTAAATTCACTCCTTAAAAGTATGAATTGAATAGATTTATGGCGTTTTAACAACCCATCTGGCAGGGATTATTCCTTTTTTTCGGCAGTCCACAACTCTTATAGTAGAATTGATTACTTTCTAACTGATGCCCGGCTAGTTCCATTCACAACTGATGTGAAATATCACACCATATCAATCTCAGACCACCGCCCATTAACATTCAATTTATATTTGGAAGGTATGGAGCCACCCAGTAGATCTTGGAGATTAAACCCTTATTTATTGACAGACAAGGAGTTTTGTGAATTCATTGAAGCTCAAATAAAATTATATTTTGAAACCAATGATACCCCAGAGGTCACATCATGCACTTTATGGGAGGCTTTCAAAGCCTATCTGAGAGGTTGTGTAATCTCATATGAAGCTGCCAAAAAGAAAAAAGAAGTAATTCAATGTAAACATCTTGAAGAACAGATACAACAACTAGATAGACAGAATGCTTTAAATCCCGCCCCCGACTTACATAGAGAAATAACTCATCTGAAATATCAACTCAATCAACTTCTCTCTAAAAAAATTACTTCAGCTTTCTTATTCAATAAACAAAAACACTTTGAATTTGGAGAGAAACCTCACAAATTGCTAGCTCGTCAACTTAAAAAAATAGAAGCCGATCGAACTATTCACAGGATTAGAGATGACAAGGGACATATATTACTTAACCCAAAAAAGATAAATGCGCGTTTTTTACAGTTTTATTCAGACTTGTACACCTCAAAATGTAATAGTGACCCTAATACCATTAATACATTCCTAGACGAATGTAACTTATCACAAATCTCACCTGAAGACTCGGAAAGACTTAATACAGATATTCACCACACAGAAATACAAAAGGCAATAGCCTCCCTTAAAAGCGGAAAATCCCCAGGCCCCGATGGCATACCGGTTGAACTCTATAAAAAATTCGGTAATATTCTCACACCATTTCTCCATAGAATGTACAACCAGGCCCAATTAGATGGCACCCTACCACCAGGCAATAATCACGGTTATTCATAAAAAAGGTAAAGACGAGCTAAATGTTGGCTCATCCAATTTCCCTATTAAACATAGATTATAAAATATATGCAAAAATCCTGGCCAATAGATTAACTCCTCTAATGAATAAAATAGTTCACAACGATCAAACTGGCTTTATATCAAATAGGTCCTCGACTTCTAATTTACGACGACTGTTTGATATTCTATATACTGACAGAAAAATTCACAAAGACCTAGCCATATTGACCCTCGATGCAGAAAAAGCGTTTGACCAGATAGAGTGGGAATATCTGTTCGAAGTACTTAAACGATTTAATTTAGGTATGAGTTTCATTAAATGGATAAGACTCTTATATACAAACCCTAAAGCACAAATTTATACAAACTGCAATAAGTCTTCCTCATTTAATCTGTTTAGAGGAACACGGCAAGGATGCCCTCTGTCGGCATAAATTTTTGCTCTTGCTATTGAACCACTTGCACAAAGTATCCGTTTAGACCCCCAAATATATGGTTATCAGACTAAGACCACAATAAATACAATTTCGCTATATGCTGATGATATTCTGTTATATGTGACCAAACTTCCCCTCTCTATTCCATCCATTCTTAAAAAAATAGAAATATTCGGGAAATTTTCAGGATACCGGATAAATTGGACCAAGGGTTTACTAATGCCTGTTCATGACATCCCTCAAACAACGTTAGTTAGTTTCCCCTTTAAGGTTACGACTGATAAATTTGCATACTTAGGCATAGAGGTTACAAAGAAATTTTCCTCTCTCATGCAATCTAACTTTCCGCCTTTATTGGAACAACTTAAAAACAAAATTAAGTTTTGGAAAACCTTGCCAATATCACTACTCGGGAAGATAAATGCCATCAAGATGATCTTTCTACCACAAATTCTATACTTGTTTCAAAATATTCCTGTTTTCTTAACAAAATCCTTCTTCAAGAAAATTGATTCAATTATTCAACCCTTTCTGTGGGATTACAGAACTCCAAGAATTAACAAAAAACATTTAACCAAATCTAAAATGAACGGAGGTCTATCCCTCCCAAATTTCATGATGTATTACTGGGTATGCACTTTTAAAAGTATAAACTCCTTCAACACCACTTATAACACACTCCCCACTTGGTTAGCTATTGAAATGGAAGAGTGTGATCCATATTTACCTGCAGCCCTAATTCTCTCACCAATGGCGCTTGACAAATCAAAAGACGTTCAAAACCCAATCATACATAATTTATTTCGTATATGGAAGCAAATCAAGTCGCATTTTGCCCATAAGACATTGCCTCTTTCTTTACCAATTGCAAAAAATCCATCCTTTGCCCCTTCCAATTTAGATCTGACATTTTCTGAATGGAGAAAATTAGGATTATGTTCTATTCGTGATCTATATACTGAAGGTAAATTTGCTTCCTTTGCACAATTGCAGACAAAGTTTAAACTAAATAGCAATAATTTCTTTAGATACCTACAAGTCAGAGATTATATCCGAAAACTCATGCCAGGTTTCGAGACACAACCACAATCTATGCTAGATGAATGTTTCACTATACACCCATATAAAGATAAATTTATCTCTATTATATATAACAAACTACAAACAATGTCTTCCCCCTCGTCCAACAAATATAAAGATAGCTGGGAGAAGGACATGGGTATCCATATCCCTGATGACATCTGGGAAGAATCTCTGAAATACATACACTCCTGCTCTAATAATACGAGACATTGTCTTATACAGTTCAAAATAATACATAGGCTTCACTTCTCAAAAGTAAAGATCCACAACATTTTCCCGAATGCTTTATCAAACTGTGATAAATGTCAGTCCCTCAATGCAACACTTTTTCATGCTTTTTTTTCTTGTCCTAAAGTTGCCACCTACTGGTCTGATGTATTTAAGGTATTGTCAAGAATTTTTAAGATTACATTATTACCGGAACCATTGTTGATTATCCTTGGCACATCACAGTTCTTTAGAAATTTGACTTCACCCCAGCAGCAGTTCATTTCCTACTCTCTTATTACTGCTAAAAAGTTACTCCTGATGTCATGGAAAGGGCCAGAAATACCCACGGACAAAATGTGGCTTCGGGACATGTCCAATACTCTACATTTGGAAAAAATTAGATATTTGTTGAAGGACAATCTCTCAGGTTTTTATAAGATCTGGCAACCCTTTACAGATTTCTTACAATCAGTATATGTATAAATATGTATTTCCTTTTACTTTATTTATATAAATTATTATTGTACTTTCTGCTACCAAACTTTATTCTACTTCTGCTTTGTCTGTTTTTGTTTTTGTCTATATGTACAGTTATATAAAAATATTTGAGCCTCTCCTGTATTGTTGATCGAAGACTGTATAATGTATATATGCTCAATAAAAAACTTAACAAACTAAAAAAAAAAAAAAAATTAAAAGCATCAGAAAACAACGCAGCTAAATGACCATTGATGAAACTCAAGAACAATAATACTGCAGACGTGTAACGTTACTTCAAAACCAAAACAGAGAAAGACAAAGGTATTGCTAAACCATGACCACCATGTGTTTTAAGAAAGTAAAGTACTTTATTTCTATTAACGATATTTACAGCTTATCGAAATGCTCTGTTCGTCGTCTCCAAAGATAGAAGGAATTTACCTCTCATTCAGACGAAGTCAATCGGCAAACCCTTCTTTATACTGGCGGAGGTTGTTGAAGTGGGAATCCTTGAAGTGCTTCAGGTCACTAACGTACATCCAACAACCGAACATTTTGACTTGCCCTCTCGTAACTTCTGCATCATTGAGCTAAGACTACAAAATCGGAACGAGAAATAATAATGGTGGATTGCTCGAAGTGTTGGACCAGTAGTCAATGTCCTTATTTGGCAGTGCCGCTGCAAATACGGTGACGCACTTGCTCAAAAAACGTCATAGAAGACAGAAAAATCTGAACAGGTTAAAAAATATGACCAAAACAGAATATAAAGATATAAACGAAGCACCTGAAGAGAATAATTTCATCTTTTCTGTACTTATAAACTCTCCAAATATACAACAAAATGCATTTAAGGGCTAAAAAAGTGGATTTTGCATGATATGTCCCCTTTAAGGAATCTGATGATCAGGTCGTGCTTCCCCACGGACTTACCTTCTACTACATCGTGATGTGCGGCTATTGCGGCAACATACACTTTGAGGGTGGAAGGGGACAGCCTACGCTCCAACCCATCTTGTAGGAAGGAAAGCACGACTCTGATCAGGCAAGGTAAAATGAAGGTAAAACAGTAGCAATATTTGAGAGCACGTAGATGTGAATTTGAGAACTTGTACAATAAATATTTGTACTTGTATGTGAACATTTACACTCACAGCTCCGATGTGAAAACCTGTAAAATAAAAATCTGAAGTTGAACGCTGAGATTTGCACTCACAGACAACAGTCACAAACCTCTATTCTGAATCTGAAGCTGCAGACAAGCAGTCACAAATGTGGAAAATATATTTGCACTTCTTCTAACATTCAAATTCGCAAATTCAAAATTACAACCTCAAATTGGCACTTGTAACTTCTCAAATCTGTCACTGCAAGTTCAAATTTCGCGCATTGACTTTTGCTACTCTTTTCACGATATATGAGGTGCAAAACTGATTTGTGCACTTGTAGCTTAGGGGCGGCGAGAGAGAGAGGGGGGCGGAAGCGGGGTGTTCAAACGAGCCGTGTTATTGGTCTGCCACCTAGCCAATGAAATGGGACTTCTATTGTACACGAAGATGTCACGAAACCCGCCTCCTCGTGGATGTTCTGAAACGCTAACATTAATGCATTAGACTGATATTAAAAGAAATAAATGATATTATCACACTTAGTAAACCACCATACTAATAATGCATACTACAGAAAAGCAGATGAACACAAAATATGAACGCAACATGTTAGATTAAGACAGTGGTATTAATACACCAAACTCAGGAAACACCATAAATAAAGCATACAGAAAAACAGATGAGCAGAATATGAATGCAACTCGAAAACCAAGAAAACGCTTAATGAGGCTTAATGGACCAACAGTTATAAAAATAAAATAAAAACAATTCACATAATTCATTATACATTATTAATAAAACACAGGCAGCTGGTTTATTTGCACTGAACACAAATTTGCTTTCTTTCGTCATATTCTGTGTTCATCTGCTTTTCTGTAGTATGCATTATTAGTATGGTGGTTTACTAAGTTTGATAATATGATTTATTTCATTTAATATCAGTCTTTGTTTTGTGATTACATGTTTATTATTACAAACTCTCTGGAGACAACAGCAAAAAAAAAAAAAAAAAACAGGCCAGGCATCAACAAAAAGCAGATTGACAATGAAAAAATAGATAAACAACAAATAATACATAAAATAAGGCATAGTTTTCAAATAAATAATGTGTTACAGGATCAAAAATTCTTTTTTTAAAACAGTTTACATTTGGCAATCGTTTTTTTCCATTTATTTTTGTGAATGTGTTATTTACCCACAATGATGATAAGGTTAATCAAAATTGAAATGTCCCTCGTTATTTTAGAGTTATAAATAAGAATATCTTCGATTGTAAATTGTTCAAGTTCACTAATTTTATTTTTCAACCAACTGTGGACCTCTTGCCAGAACTTCCTGCTAACTGAGCAAAGGAAGAATAAATGTTTCGTTCGTTCTGGGTTTTCATGACAAAAGGTCAACTTCAAAACCAAATCTACCCCTCAGTGTCTCCGCAGATGGATAGTAGTTGTTAAGAATTTTAAATTGCATTTTTTACTTTGGGTGCAATTGGCCGTTTTATAAATTTCCAATGTTTTTCTGTAATTGTTGGATTATCTTCCTATCATAATCATGATGTATATAACCTTTGAAAGCTTTATTTAAATATTTGTTATCACATTTTTGTCCGTCATGTTTAATTCTCCTATCGTTAAGTTTGGAAGCTTGATTTGGACATTAGAAAAAATAATTGTGTTTTTTATCTGCTGTATCAAATTCACTGGGATAGCTTTACAGATTGTCCTATATTCTTTAAGAGAACATTATTAAATTTGTTTTTGTTTTTTAGATCTTGCAGCTGTAAGATTTCACTGTTTATAAAAAGTTATGGTTAAAATAAAAGTTAAAGTTATGGGTAAATACCATCTTCCAATAATGCAAAACCTGTTTGTGAAACTCAGATAATTTCTAAGTCACATTTCAAGAGAAAGTTTAACCCGCCAAACATCTTGAAAATACTTTTTGGAATGTGTTAATATCAGTCTAATGCATTAATGTTAGCGTTTCAGAACATCCACGAGGAGGCGGGTTTCGTGACATCATCGTGTACAATAGAAGTCCCATTTCATTGGCTTGGCGCCAACCAATAACACGGCTCATTTGAACACCGCCCCCCCCCCCTCTCTCTCGCCGCCCCTAAGCTACAAGTGCACAAATCAGTTTTGCACCTCATATATCGTGAAAAGAGTAGCAAAAGTCAATGCGCGAAATTTGAACTTGCAGTGACAGATTTGAGGTTGTACTTTTGAATTTGCGAATTTGAATGTTAGAAGAAGTGCAAATATATTTTACACATTTGTGACTGCTTGTCTGCAGCTTTAGATTCAGAATACAGGTTTGTGACTATTGTCTGTGAGTGCAAATCTCAGCATTCAACTTTAGATTTTTATTTTACAGGTTTTCACATCGGAGCTGTGAGGGTAAATGTTCACATGCAAGTACGAATATTTATTGTACAAGTTCTCAAATTCACATCTACGTGCTCTCGAGTATTGCTACTGTTTTACCTTCATAGTCCTCCTGGCGGGCACCTAGAGGCACCTCATAGATCACCTAGAACCTCTGCGTCCCGTCTAGGGATGGGTATCGTTAAGGTTTTATCGGTATTACTACTCTTACCGATACCGCTTATCGATCCGGTACTTTAACGGTATTCTTATCGGTTCTTTTTGGTGTTTTTTTTTTTTTTTTAAGAATTAAGAACATAATTAAACTCTATATTTTGAAATGTAAAATAGAAAAAGCAAAACGAAGAAAAATATATTTTTGTTATGCAGCAATGTGCAGGCTTTTTTGTTTTATATACAAAAAGGACACATAAGAAAAAAAAAACAAGTACAAACACAAGAATAAAATCAATCAAAGATACAAATTATATACAAAAGTGCTTTAATTTCAGGAAGGTGTACTAACATATCTTTTCAGGTAATTGTTTCTGTCTGAAAAGAAACCTAATTTAGTAATCAAATATAAAATAGCACTGTATAGTTTATCATAGATAGATTAATGCTTATTAAATTAAGTTACTTATTCAAAAGCTGTGAGTGATTTTCTCTGCCTTTTGTTGTTTGATTTGCATTAATGGCTGAATCGTCAGCAGGTTTAGGCTATTAGACTGCTGCCCCTTTAAGACCGAGAGCAAATCTAATCGGTAACCGGTAACTGAAGCGCCATCAATTTCTCCCTATTATTTACGTCCATTTAAGACATAATTGTGTTTAAGTGAATAAACTGTGTTTAAGCGAATCTCAGAGCTGGTCATTTTGACATTTGTATGTATATTTGATAGTTAAGGAGGACACACAAAGCCCAAAGTATAGGCTACTTTTCTTGTCTCGTTGCAGTCCGTTTCGGAGCGCGCACCGCCTTGTGAACAGGCTCTTGCGCAGGCTTTTGTGTTTTTAATAGCCATTTTTTGATCTTGCAACAGTAGAAGCCAGCATTTTGCAACAATCGCCGATCGTGCTGATTCTGACGGTACGTTTGGGTTTTAGGAAGAACTGACAGCGATCCGCAGTGCTGTGAAGTTAAGGAAGTTAAGCTGGACAGATCATGCGTGTTGTTTTTTAACGGTTTTATCTCAAATATCTTCTTTTTATAATCTTTGGAAGCCGAAATACAAAATATATTAGAATAATATCCCACATCTAAAGTGTAACCACGTTGAATGTTTAGTTCTGTCCTCATTGTCACTCATTAAGCAGGGCTGTCATGTTCCGCGTGCTGTGGCTTTGCGTGAGAGATCGCTCTCTCTCTCTTCTCTCTCTCTTTCTCTCTCTCTGCTGAACTGCGAATTTCAAATTTGCATCACAGACAAATGGTTTAATTAAAATATAGTTTATATATAGAAAAGGCTGGCGATATAAACATGTTCAAGATAACGTCTTTATAGGAATGATAAATAATTTCTCCAGTACCGACAGCAGAACCGATAACGTCCGAGCTTATCGATACAGCGGTCTTTCAAAATTCAGCACCGGGGCCCGTTTAATACCGGGTTTCGGTACCCATCCCTAGTCCCGTCCAGGGACCAGACATGGAGTTTCCAGAGGTCTGGACGCAGGTGCCATAGAGTGCCCTGTCTCTGAGAAAGAAGGTCCTTCCTCAGAGGAATTTGGCCAAGGAGGGGCTGTCGCGAGGAGTATGAGTTCCGTGAACCAAGTCCTGGTGGGCCAATACGGTGTCACTAACAGGACCTCCTCCTAGTCCTCCCTGACCTTGCACAGAGTCTGTGCAAGAAGGCTCACTGGGGGAAACGCATACTTGCGCTGGTCCCGGGGCCAGCAGTGAGCCAGGGCGTCCGTGCCGAGGGTCCCATCGGACAGGGAGTAAAACCACTGGCTGTGGGTCGTGTCCGGAGAAGCAAACAGGTCTACCTGTGCGAGTCCGAAAACACTCCAGATCAGCTGAACCGTCTGGGGGTGGAGTCGCCATTCTCCTGGTGAAAAAAACGTGAAAGCTCATCTACCACGTGGTTGAGCTCCCCTGCACCATGTGGCACAAAGCGACTTCAGATGCTTCTGACTCCACAGGAGGAGGTGGAGGACGAGTTGCGACAAGCGGTGGGAGCGTAGACCACCTTGGCGGTTGATGTACGCAACGGTCGCAGTGCTGTCCGTACGGACCAGTTCGTGCTTGTAACTCTAGGCAGTTGATATGCCAATCCAGCTGGGGCCCCGTCCACAGACCCGAGACTGCATGCCCTTTGTACGTGGCCCCCCACCCCATGGCAGAGGCATCTGTGAAAACCACAGCATGCCTGGAAACCTGAACTAGGGGCACTCCAGCCCGAAGAAACGCAGGATCCGACCACGGGGGGAAGGTTTGGCGACAGTGCGGGGTTACCTTGACCCAGAACGTGCTCTGCCACCCCCACCTCGGGACTCGATCGTTATAAGCCAGTGTTGGAGCGGTCTCATATGTAACAGGCCGAGCGGCGTTACTGCGGCTGCAGCTGCCATATGCCCCAGGAGCCTTTGAAATTGTTTCAATTGTTTCAACCGCTGTCCTGCCTCAAAAGGAAATATGACTCTCGCGATGCTACGTTCAAGACTGAGATCCCTGAAAAATGGGGGAGTCCCTTCAGATAATGTCCGATCTAGTTCGTCTGCCGGTTCAGTTCAGCAGTCGGCTACTTCGGTGATTCCTCTTGGTGAGCAAATGAGGATCACCGTGAGAAACGCCTCACGCCTCTAGCTGCACGCTGCCATCGGCGCTTCCGGTGGAGCGGCCGGAGCCCCCACGGGCGGTTCCGGTTGTTTCCTTTGGCGCGCCACCTGAGGATCAGATGTCTATCGCGGCATAAGAGGAAGAGCGGTCCTCAGGCAGGTGAGCACTGACTGGACGTGTCCGTGAGGTGCAGGAGGGGAGTGAAGGGGCACCCTGCCAGGTGGAAGCGGTCTTCGGACACAGTTCTGTGGAACTGTCTTCCAGCGAATATAAAGACCTTAACTAAACTGTCCACCATCAAAAAACTAACAAAAGCCTGGTTCATACAGCAGCAGCAGTGTGATCATGCTATATGAAATTGTATATTGTTGTGTATGTGAGGTGTGTATCTGTGTGAGTTTGAGTGAATGTGTTTATTTACTCATTTTTATTGGTGCTAACTGGTTTCTTGACATTTTATTGTATTCACTGTCATTTTTTGTTTTTGGTTTTTTTTTTGTTTCCTGTGTTGGCTATAAACACTATGATACAGGTATTGGATTGTTCTTTATGTAATAATTATGTTTTTTTGTATCTGTCCCTATTCAAATAAACAGTAAATAAAATAAATAAATAAATAAACAGTTGCATCGCAATAGACCGCTCCACCGGGGGGATTCCCTTCCCTTGCCAGTGATGCGCGGGTTGATCCGAAATGAGCGGGTGCCTGCGGTCGGTCGGGTCGTTTGAAAAAAGATGCCAATTAAACATTTGTATTAATATAGTAGGCTACTAGACACAATTATTGATGAAATATACAGCCCTACACATTATTGGCTGAATAACTGGCATGAAGATAACACACAAGCTCAGTCTAAACAGTTCTCGGTTCTATACTGGTGATTCGAGAACCGCTGTCCCTGTGCGTTCGGTATACGCAGTATCAGCTGCTCGTGCTCATCACTTCTCTCAACAGTGGCACCAACATGTCTCGGTTCAGTGAACTGTTGGAGTTACTGGAGTAAAATATAATTCAGGATATTGATTTATTTCGATTCGTAGGCGACTGTCAGGCATGTCTGAAAGTGAGTAACTTTAGTAACTTGTGGATCAGCACTGATGCAAGACGCGAACGTTTCGAACGATTCAGTTCGATTTAGTGTACTGGTTCGACCGGTTTACTAAAAAGAACCGGTTCAAAAGAACGATTCGTTCACGAACCGGCCATGTCTATGATCACTACAGTCTGCAGAGAGATGGAGGCGGCAAGAGAAAAGGTGAAGACTGGGAAGTGGAAGCTCCGCAAATACACACATAGAAAGAGTAAAAGTGTGGGAGACATTTGCTGAAATAATGAAAGATGATGACCAAAGTGCTGGCTTTGCCTTTGTTATGTGTAGGCCTACGTCTTCTTGCGATGCTGTGTTGTTACACGTCTATGGCCCAATAACGCTCCGATGAGCATTTACTACTTTTAAAAAATGCGGTCAGGAAGCGGGTCGGGTACAATATTTTTTTTTACTTTTTTTTGCGGTCCGAGTTGCGGGCGGGTAGTTGAAAACGTCGGTCGGTTGCGGGGTTGTTTATACATTGACCCGCGCATCACTGCCGTGCGCCGCCCCGCTGTCCAGAGTGGTGAGGAAAGAGGAGCGAGGTTGCCTCTGCCTGAACACCAGGGGCGCCGACCAAGACTTCCTCAACTCCTCATGCACCTCGGGAAAGTAAGGGACTGGAGCAGGCTGTGGGGCAATAGCACGGCCCGCCCCAAGACACCAATCATCTAGCCGTGAAGGTTCGGGACCCGGTGGAGGGTTCCACACGTGCCCGACATTTGCGGCCGCCCGCTCGAGCATAGCGGCCATTTCCAGGTCCGACTCAACTGATGCTACCACACCCGAAGGGGGCAGCACCGCCGAGTCATCGCCAGAGGACCACTCTTCCTCTTATGCCGCGATAGACATCTGATCCTCAGGTGGCGTGCCAAAGGAGACAACCGGAACCGCCCGTGGGAGCTCCGGCCGCTCCATCGGAAGCGCCGATGGCAGCGTGCAGCTAGAGGCGTGAGGCGCCCGACAGGATCTTTCACCAGTCGCGTTTCTCACAGTGATCCTCATTTGCTCACCAAGAGGAATCACCGAAGAAGCCGTCTGCTGAACTGAACCGGCAGACGAACTTGTTTAGATGTTTGTTTGTGATTTTTTTCTCGCTCGATCCCCATGTATGAGGACGAGTGTAACGTTTGAGTGGTTTTATTAAACGCGGGGAAATACGACAACTCTCGTCTCTCGTGCATCTGTTCAACCGACAACTAGTGCTATGTTTTTATCTCTGGACAACATCTCAACTTTGCGTTACACATGCCCTGTTTCCACGTCCTGTCCTGGCTGTTTTTAAGTGATGAAAATGTCCTGGTTTTCAAAAAAACTGCTGGGAAATATCAGTTCTACAGCAAAATATAGATGGGCAAACAAGGTGGACGAGGAAGAAAAACAAGATAAAGAGGATAAAAACTAAAGATATAAATAGATTTTGTTAGTTCGTTTTTGTAAGTTTGTGTTAGCTATTTTTTGTTACATTTGGAGGCATTTCTTTTAGTTATTTATTATTTATATATTTATTTTTCTAATACAGAAGACATTATTTCTATCATTATTTCATTCGTTTTTTTATTTGTCATAATAAAACATTGAGACATGAATATGATCACCCTAGTATAGTATTCTATTATTATTTCTGTTTTACATTAAGCGCCATCTAATGTCAGGGAATGAATTTGGATGTTCACTCGGCTCATCGTCAGCGAAAAACGCTGATGAATAACGCGCACTGATATTCATCCCGGTGTGTACGGGCCTTAATACTTTCTTTATTTCTAACTAATCTTTATTTCTTTCTAAGTAATCGATCTTTCTTTATTTCTAAATAATCTATCTATCTTTCTTACTAATCCATCTTTCTTTGTAACTAATTTTTTCTTTATTTCTAACAAATCCATCTTTCTTTCTAACCAATCCATATTCTTTCTTACAAAACCATCTTTCTTTCTTTCATTCCAACTAATCTTTCTTTATTTCTGACTAATCTTTCTTTATTTTTAACTAATCTATCTTTCTAACTAATCTATCTATCTTTCTTTCTAACTAATACTTTCTTTCTTTATTTCTAACTAATATTTATTTCTTTCTTACTAATCCATCTTTCTTTCTTTCTTCTCTAAAGAATCAATCTTTCTTTCTAACTAATCTTTTATTTCTTTCTAACAAATCCATCTTTCTTTCCAACTAATCTTTCTTTCTTTCTAAATAATCTATTTTTATTTCTTTCTAACTAATCTATCTTTATTACTTTCTAACTAATCTTTGTTTCTAACTAATCTTTCTTTAATTCTAACTAATCTATCTATCTTTCTAACTAATCTATTTTTCTTTCTAACAAATTTATCTTTCTAACTGATCCATCTTTCTTTCTAACTAAACTTTCTTTCTAACCCATCTTTCTTTCTAACTAATCCTTTATTTATTTATTTATTTCTAACTAATCTTTCTTTCTAACAATCTATCTCTTTCTTTCTAACAAATCCATCTTTCTTTCTAACTAATCTTTCTTTATTTCTAACTAATCTTTCTTTTCTTCTTTATTTCTTTCTATCTAATCTATTGTTCTTTCTTTTAACTTATCTTTCTTTCAAACTAATCTTTCTTTCCTTCTAACTAATCTATGTTTCTTTCTATCTATCTACATGTTTATCTATCTTTCTAACTAATCGATATCTATCTTTCTTTCTAACCAATCCATCTTTCTTTCTTTCTAACAAATCCATCTTTCTTTCTAATGGATCCATTTTTCTTTCTAACAGATCCATCTTTCTTTCTAACTAATCTATCTTTTTTTTCAAACTAATCTTTCTTTCTAACTAAACCATCTTTCTTTCTTTCTTTCTTACTAATCTATATTTCTTTCATTCTTTCTAATAAATCCATTTTTCTTTCTTTCTAACAGATCCATCTTTCTTTCAAACTAATCTTTCTTTCTAACTAAACCATCTTTCTTTCTTTCTTACTAATCCATCTTTCTTTCTTTCCAACTAATCCATCTTTCTTTCTAACAAAACCATCTTTCTTTCTTACTAATCTTTCTTTCTAACTAATATTTTTCTAACTAATCTTTTTTTGTTTCTAACTAATCTATTTATATATATTTCTTTCTAACAATCCATCTTTCCTTCTTTCTAACAGATCCATCTTTCTTTCTAACAAATCGAGCTGTCTTTCTAACTAATCTATATTTCTTTCAAACTAATCTTTCTTTCTAACTAAACTATCTATCTTTCTTTCTTTCTAACTAATTTTTCTTTCTTTCTAACTAAACCTTCTTTCTTTCTTTCTAACAAATCCATATTTCTTTCTAACTAATCCATCTTTCTTTCTAACAAATCCATTTTTCTTTTTTTCCAACTAATCCATCTTTGTTTTTCTAGCAAAACCATCTGTCTTTCTTTCTTTCTAACTAAACATTTCTTTCTCTCTTTCTTTCTTTCTTACAAATCTATCTATCTTTCTTCATAATTAATCTATATTTCTTTCTAACAAATCTATCTTTCTTTCTAACAAATCCATCTTTCTTTCTAACTAATCTTTTTTCTTTCTTTTTTTCTTACGAATCTATCTATCTTTCTTTATAACTAATCTATCTTTCTAACAAATCCATCTTTCTTTCTTTCCAACTGATCCATCTTTCTTTATTTCTTTCTTTCTAACTAATCTTTCTTTCTTACAAATCTATCTTTCTTTCTTTCTAACTGATCCATCTTTCTTTCTTTCTAACTAATCTATCTATCTTTATTTCTAACTAATCTATCTATGTTTCTTTCTATTTATCTATCTTTATTATCTATCTTTCTTTCTAAATATTCTATCTTTCTTTCTTTCTCAATATGAATATATAATTTGCTGTTTTACTATACTAAATCCATGGAAATTATGGTGATTTGCAAATTGATGAGCCTTTTAACTGGATCATTCATGGCAGAGTGTTTCTCGTGTTTGTATGTATGACTAAAGGTCATTGTAACAAGGTTCAGGGAAGAAGGAGGCAGGAACCGGATGACAATAAAAAATAAAACTTTATTTAAATGAAATAAACAAATTACCTACCCAAAATAAAACATAAATACCGGCCAGCAGCCCCTCGCGGATGACTGCTGGCTTACCAAAATAAAGTATAAAACACAAACAAAAGCAGGCCTGTTCCTCTCTCGATCATCCACTCCGTCACTCCCCCTTTATGCCTCCGCTCCTTCGTGAGAGTTACGAGACTTTCTGTCATGTCCCTCGGCCGTCCTGCTCACCACAGTCATAAAGTTCTGTATGACCTGCAAGAGTTTTCACGGCTGTTTGTGTTAAAAGTTTTCTTTTAAACATGGTACTTTTCTTTTTGTGAAAAGTACAAACATTTAAAATGTTTTGGCACTTGAGCAAGTAATAAATAAATCTGTATACAGCCATGGCCAAAATTATTGACAGTGACACAAATTTAAGTAAAAAATATCTTTATTCGCCAGAAAATGTTATAACTTTTATCACAAAATCCCAAATACCGCTGTTTAAAAAAAGAAAAATTATTATATATTTTTTCCCCTGGCACAAAATGACCAGCTAACGTGTCACACCTCTCTGAGTACAAGCACGAGCAAGAGCGCCTCTGTTTTCAAGAAATGGCTGAGAATGCATATTTTTGTGTCTACCTCCAAAACAAGAAAGACTGTTTAAATGCAGTCTTAGGAAATAGGAAAAGGATCTACTGCCTGTAGTTGATTTTGATATTGATTTTGACAGCACCTGTGTATTTTGAGACCCCAGAGGACATGAAGAACTATAATGCTATAGGGGCTCACTCAAGTAATGAGTAGCTGCAGCATTTAGAGCTTTATAAGTAATCTGCAATATTTTAAAGTGTATACAATATTTAACCCTTGTGCATCCTTAAGGACATTTTTATCTTTACTTTTTTTTTATACATTTAAGCAAAATTGTTTTTTTTTTTATTGGAATTTTATACAAATCTCTTTTCCTTTTATAAATACTGTACTTTACACTAGGTACATAAAAGTTACACATTGGATCTTATGGACAAATATGTCCCCACTAAAATGTCAATTTTGCAGTTATTTGGGTTGTGAGTTGGATTTTAAAAATAGGATTTCATCCTGTTCACTAAATGGCACCATTTTTGGGGTTTGGCCTGCAAAGAAAATATAGGATATAGGAAAATAAAGAATATAAATACAGCTTGTTTCTGCTGTATTTAAAGCCAATTCAATAAATTATGCAGTTATAATTGTGTAGTTATGTTGGTATGTCAGAGTGTGGTTTGTAAGTATGTATTGTTACTTTGAGGCTTTTTATCTAACATCTTTAACCTTATGATTATTCAGGTAGAGTAAGGATAGTCAAATCCAGCTTGAACCATACAGTACTCACCTGCTTGTACTCATCTGTTTGAAGTTATTCAGAAATCCCATAGAAGACTCTATTGTGTTTTTTATGTTTGTTTGTTTGTTTGTTTTTGTGGTGTTTTTTTAGTTTTTTTAGGCTCAGTTTGTAGTTATAAGTCCCACAGGTGGTAATCGTAACCACAACAAAAAAACGTATTGCAATTACCAAAGCAGTTACAGCAAAACAATAAATAAATAAATCAACTAAGATAAGAGCTCTATAATCAAGCACTAAACAGTCTCCCTTTTTTCACCATAAATGTATTCCCACGTGACATGCCACTGCCAAACCATTCTAAATATCAAAAATCTGTTTTCAATTTATCTTCAATGTTTTGGTGTAATGTTGACAAAATTTGGTGACAATCTCATGAATCTCATGAAGTAGGAGTATTTAAGAGTTCACTTGATTCACTTTCAACTAAATCTACAGTAAAATAGCCGACTCCCATTTGGGTGGAGCATGTGACAAAGCACAAAAGATTTTTGGCTAAATAGGAATTATATGTTCAGAGTTTCGTTCATATAATTTCATTGTTTTAGCCCTTGGTTAAGAATTGTTAATGTGTTAATAAAGTGCATAACATTTTAACATTGCATGGAGTTAAATGGGTGAGGTCTATGATTTGCAGGTTTGCAGACCATGGCTGTATGCTGGAGGTGAGAGATGTCAAGTTTTTTCCTGATGGGCGCTCTGTGGTGGACACGATAGGCATTGCACGTTTTAAAGTGCTCAGTCATGGGCAGAGAGATGGATACCACACAGCCAAGATTGAATATTTGGAGGATAAGAAGGTATAGAAATATTTTTGCATTGTACGAGCACAAGAAAGTCCAAATCCAAAAGTTGTATTATGTTTGTGTATGAAAGAGGGAGAAAAAAATCACCTGTCTTCCACTCTGACCTAATATGCATTTTTGTGTTTAGGTTGAAGGAGAGGAGTTGACAGAGCTCCTGAAATTGCATGACTCTGTCTATGATCAGGCCATGGCCTGGTTCACTTCACTTAAAGATGATATGAAGAATCAAATTATCAGCCACTTTGGGCAGCTACCTGCCAAAGACTCTGACCCACAGGTGAATGTTTGCACCAAATCTGTCTCACATTTGATCTAAATGCTTGCAAACTGTCTGTTGTGTAACATACCTGTGTATACACATTTAAATTCCTGTTGTTTGCATTTATAATCTAATACATTCAGTACCTAAGTTTGATTCTGGTCTTGTTTTTCCCAGGGGAACCCCAGTGGTCCTGCATGGTGTTGGTGGCTGTTGGCTGTGCTGCCCCTGGAAAACAAAGCCCAGCTGACCATCCTCGCCATGACCACTCTTAAGGACCGGCTGATTGCCATTCGCAGGGTCCTTATTTTTGTGACTCGCAAGCACCCTCGAAGATGAATGATAATATCGTTATCTAAATTAACCCATAGCTTGGGAATGCTGCTTCAGGCTGGGGTCACTGAGGTGTCTTCCAGCATCCATCTTGGTCTGTCATTGCATTATGCAATCCTCACCAATTAGTGAAATTGTGCAATAAAAAGTCTGTCTTAATATGGTAGTTTAAGCTCATCAATTAGCAATTAGCAGTGGCAAGTTATATTGAAGTGTGGTCACCGAGCTTATCACTGATGGCCTACATTAGGAAGCTCTCATTTAGTTCAGGTGCAATCACATCGTTTTACAGTAGCAACAAACACTAATGAAAACAGTGCAAACTTTTTTCTTAAGCACTTTTTGTTCTTTGAAAATACCACCTCTGTTTTGTGCCTAGATGGTGTGTAAGCTGATTAAATGCTTCCCATAGGCTTGCAAGTATCAATACTGGCCTTATTGTGTAAAAAAAAAAAATTTTGGAAATGATCAGCCACCTTATTTCCATATTGTAAAATATGACAATTAAAGTAAAACTTATTTTGAATTAATATACAGTAGTCAACATTTGAAGTGGTTCAAAACCTTTCATCAAAGTTATAGATGCATTTTGAACAATACCTGCTCTTGTCTTAGGACAACTTTAATTTAAAGGGGTGGTAAAAAACATTTTTTTCAAAGGCTTGATTATGTTTGTGGGGTGCACTGTAACATGTATTCATGCTTCATTTTTAAAAAATGTAATTATTTTTCATATATTTTACCTTTATTTTACATTGCTCTGTCCCTCCTTGTAAAAACGGTCTGGTGGTTTCTGGGTTCTTTGAAGCCAGTTCCTTCAAAATACGCAATGGGCTCAGATTGGTTCGCTGGCCCAGTGTGTATTAATTGGGCCAATAACTATTAATTATTAAAATGAACACTAAACATTGACTTTACTACAGTAGCCAAATCAAACACAGAACCATGTTTAGCGTGCCTGTAGATAAACATATACATAAAAGCTCTAACGTTAATCTAATTCCAAGTTCGCTGTTGAGATTTAAAAAACAAAGTTTGTAACGTTAGGTCACGTCAGATAACGTTAAGTATGAATGAGCATTTAACGAACTGGTTTGCAGAGCCAAACAGCGATGTCATTTGTTTTTACTTCCTTACTACAACGTACAATTAACAATACAAACTATTACAGGAAAACACATCGAAGAAAAATAAATCATACTTACTGTGGTCGTGGCCCATAAACAACAGCTTCTGTTTTTAAAGTTGGAACTGCTCCATCTTTCAGGACAAGCCGTTGTGCGAATCCTGCATTGAACTCGCAAAGATTGTGGAAGCTTTCCTCCGTAAAATGTGCTGCACAGATAGCACACGTGAGATTTGGGTAATAATTATGAGGTTAAAACTGAGTTAAAAATAAAATGTAACCATTGATCCCTAACTCCCCCGTCCCCAGGAAGGCTGAACAAAGTGGACGTGCAATCTGGATGAACAAGAAAATTGCGGCAACAACACTCCAGCCTACTATACCACAACAACTCTTCTCCAAAGCAATATAAAATGGACTCACGCTCTTTATTTAGTATTATCGGAGATGGAGTTTATGTAAATATTGGGGTTAGTTACATCAGCAACCCTGGAGGAATGTCGTGTAGTCCTTATCGGCCGTTTGCTGTAGTTCTTAGAAATTTATTTCTTTAAAAGCAAATAAATGTTGAAACTTTGCAGATGTTGTTTGTTTAAACAGCAACATTACACACTAGCTTTTTTGATCCACTTAAAATGTTGACTACTGTAAAATAAGTTGTATTGTAACATGTTTTCTCTTTTTCTCGTCTTTATTTCTTCTATGCATTTTGATGTCTAGTTAATTAAGAACCATAAATTCAGTCATAAATTGCAATGTTCTGCTGATGTCCATACATTTTTTCCCCATTGGTTTAAAATAGTCTTATGGGTCATACTCTACAAGCTTGGCCTGGCTGTATTCACAGCCTTAATGATATTTAGTAACAACCACAGGTGTGTGTTTTATTTTTCAGGAGTTGAATTGAAACTAGGACATTGCAAATTGGAGTCAAATTGTGGCAAGTCATACTGTCATTTCTAAGTTGGAATAGGCACTCTTGTTTTAATGTGATGTGTAATATACATGAGTGTGATGTGTGGATGGTTGGCTTATGTCTATATAATAATGTATAGACATACATTATATTATATACTATAAATTATAGACTACTGGAGGGCTTTGAACGTTCACATTCTTTTTCTTCTCATTGTTCTTTCTTTGTGATGTGCATGTCTTGTGTTTGTCCTTTATCTACACTTTCCTGTGCAAGTTACTATTTAGATGCTGCATTTTTCATGTAAATTTGTACATCAAAATGAAATAAAACACATTTTATATTTTAAAGCAACAAGTGTTATGTTTCTGTGTGTCTTTTCTAATTGAATTAGTCTACCCAAAAATCACAAATACAGCTCTTACACCTGATTCACAGAGGATGCGCAAACAGAGCGGAAGCCGTGCAGAAGCCGTGCATATTGAGAGAGGGAGCAGCACGCATGCATTGTGCTTTCACACTGGCGGCATTTGTTGTGCACAGCTGAATCGCGATTTGGTCTTGCTGGCATTGTCCATTCACCGAAGACCACTCCCATATTGAATGATTGCAGAAAAAATATATATATTTTGAAAGCAAGATTATTGAACTGATGGAGCAACAGATTTTGATGGAAAATAAATCATAAAAGTGGTTTATTTTGATTAAAAATCTTATAAATGTATGAAGTGGCAAGGTCGGCCAACCCAACACATGGGGTAAAAGGCTCACCAGCATGGGGCAAAAGTCATATTTATACAAAAAAGTGCACTTTAGTGTACTTTCACAAACAATATACTTAAAAAGGAATACACTGAAGTGTGAAGTGTTAAATGCAATTTTTTCGGTGCACTTAATGCATATTGTATGTAGCCTAATTGATTTTAAATGTTTGTAATCAATTATGTAATGTCTCAGGGGGAACCACGCGGTGCGATTTCTTCACCCCGAGATGAGGATGGAATTGGATGTCTATAGCATTGATGTGGGATATATATATATATATATATATATATACGCAGCTAGTTAACAAACAATTTAATATTGTGACAATAGAACATTTTGTTAACAACGAAAATACATACATATAAAATCAACGATGCACAACTAGAATCAATAGTGTTCTTTAACAATGAATGGTTTTCATTTAAAATGAATTATTCAAACAACTCTATAGTTAATGCTTCTTGTTTATTCCTGTAATTTACATAACAAACTTTACTTTACACATGTGGTGTTCAGTGTATCATTATTAGAAACAATACTTTCTACTAGAGTAGTATCATAGTGGTTGCTTTATTAATAATACAACTTGA
>NW_024121399.1:5068807-5320543 GCF_016745375.1 Pimephales promelas
GGGGTCCGAACACTTGGTCCATAACTCAAAACACGCTTGTATGTAATAATATGAAACTCGGTACACATGTTGATCTCATCGTTTCATCTATACCTCCGCGCTCTTACTTTTTACCCCAGCCCAGGAAGTCGGCTATTGAGGTTTGTTTGTAAAAACGCTCGCAATGGAATGTCAAATACTCCTCCTAGAGCTTTGATCCACATTCGACGAAACTCGGTCAGCGTGAAGTCAAGACATTGAGGATGAAAGTTTGCGAGGGGATTTTTGATATCTCGAACGGTTTGTCCGTGGCGAGGAAACGAAATCATGGCGAGAAACGTGAAACAGGAAGTGTGTTATAACTTCAGCATACATTAACTGATCTTGATGAAACTTCAGCAGTGTGTTCGCTGTAAGAGGACGATCACATGGATGTGACTATTGTGAGTCAAAGTTATAGCGCCACCAACTGGCAGCAGGAAGTGTGTCACTTTCAAAATGCTTAGATATCACCCTTTTATTTTTACCCGATTTGCTTCAAACTTCATATGTATAATGTAAACATACGGCAGATGTAGACCTGTGAATGGATTCTTGATATCTTTGAAACTGTTGCCGTGGCGACGCATCAAACTTTACCCTTCTTTTAGGATGCTTTTAGGATGCTTTTGAGACCCTTAGCATGCTTCAAATTGCATGAAACTCGACAGACACATCACATTTATTAGCCAGTAGACATGTGCAAAGTTGCAGAAACGGGCGTGGTGAGGGCTCAGTAGCGCCACCTTTGACAAAAGTGGGGTGGTTAGTTTTAACTAGAGTTACAAAAATTGGTATGTATATTGTACTCCTCGAGCCGGACAACTTTCTAATTGACACTTATTAGCTAGGACCCACAGAAACTCAGATATTTTTGTTTGAATATGGCCACTCTGAGCCTTTGGCTGGCTGGCTGGCTGGCTGTCTGTGTGTGTGTGTGTGTGTGTTGTGCAGGGGGAGGGGGCTTAACCATTTCACTGCTGTGTGTATGACCTGCATAAAGAAAATACATTTCTCAAGCCTGGTATTTTTTAAATAAGTTTTTATTTTTATTTTTTAATAAGTAGGCATATAACTAGTTTAATTGTAGTGAATTGACAATAGTTTTATATAATTAGTTTATTAATCAGATTAACTTGGTCAATAAACTTGGTCTGAAAAATTTGGTCCATAAATCAAACACACTTGCATGTAATAATATGAAACTTGGTACACATATAGATCTCATCGTTTCATATATAGCTTCACACTCTTACTTTTTACCCCAGCCCAACAGGAAGTTGGCTATTTAGGGTTGTGTTTAAAAACACATGCAATGTAATTTAAATTATTGCTCCTAGAGCACTGAACCAAATTCGACGAAACTCGATCAGCGTGAAGTCAAGACATTAAGGATGAAAAAGTGCCACGGGATTTTTGATATCTCGAACGGTTTGGCCGTGGCGAGGAAACGAAATTATGGCGAGAAACATGAAACAGGATGTGTGTTATAACTTCAGCATACATTAACTGATCTTGATGAAACTTCAGCAGTGTTTTCGCTGTAAGAGACCGATCACATGGATGTGACTATTGTGAGTCAAAGTTATAGCGCCACCAACTGGCAGCAGGAAGTGTGTCACTTTCAAAATGCCGTGGCAACGAAACAAACTTTAACATTATTTTTTGATGCTTTTGGGACTCTTAGCTTGCTTGAAATTGCTTGAAACTCAACAGATACATCACATTTATTAGCCAGTAGACATGTGCAACTATGGCAAAAGATTAAAGTAATGTCAAAAAAGTAAACACTAAAGCCTCATATCTTCTAAAAATGTAATTATACATCATTTGTTTCTAAATTAAATTATACAAATATTATAACTTCCCCAATTTTTCCTTTTTTTCATTTAAGAATTGTGTTTACGTTCAAAAACAGCCAGAATTGTTGTAAAATTCATAAAAAAATAATAATCTGAGTCATACGTAGTGCTATACTGCCCTCTTGTGTTCAATATCAGGTAGGCCTATTGTGTATATTCCCACCGGTTAATCAACGTGTGACTCCGCTGGGACTTGGGAGCTTTTAAATCGCTTACTTAAAACCGAAAGTCAAAATACGGATGTCCGCACAAGACATTAATGGTGTGGAGTAGAGCGAGCATTTTAAATAAATTCCTATTAAGTAGGATTGAACTAAACAGAAAGAATGTTCACTCTGTTCTGCTGGTTCCTCGCTGGTGGATCATATGATTACTTTGTCATAATCTATGACAAAAATGCTATTATAAACCATATTAATAATAGATAATACACATTGCTCTTATTTTTGAAAAATACATTCATGAAAAACAAGATAACAAAAATCATTAAAAAAAATATAGCCATGGCTGCTATAAAGCAACATATAATTGAAAGGCAATTAATAATCTGTCATTACGTCACTGCATTATGATATTACGGCTCCAATACGGTGCAGCACAAAGCACTTATGTGCATCCCGAGCGGAGAATGATGTGCTTGAAGCCACATGAAGTTACAGCGCATTGAGTCCGTATTGAAAAGTTCAAAGCACAAAGGAAATACATATTTATGAACAGTGTATTATACATTATCTATCTATGCAATAGTTTATTGAGCCTTTTCTTTTAAAGGTTTTAAATTTCAGTTACTGTGTGCGTGAAGAACAATTATAGTGCTCTGACTCTAGTGTTGTGATCTAACCGACAGCGTCCGACACCCGGTACAAAAGTAACACGATTAAGTTACAGCAATAAAGTCCAGCAAGAAAAAGTTTCTTCATTCGAAAATATAGACCTTTAGACCTTTATCTTAAAGATCCAGTATAATAGGATTAACATTGAATCATTGAAGATCGTTTCATCATTGACTGTAACCGAATGTGACGTGCTGTTTGAATGCTGAATGGAGAATGACTGACAGGCGCAGAGAGGGAAAAGTTTGTGTTCTTGAATTTAATGACTTAAATATTAATTTCTATATCACATAGCTTCAGAACACTAATAATACAGTACACAAAAACTTTATGGTACTTTAGAAAGTTTTTGTGCCTTTGTGCCTAACATAGAATAGTATATGCACAATATAGAATTTGAATCAGCCTCGTCAAAGATGGCAGTGTCAAAGCCGATACCGATCCTGAGTATCTAATCGGCGCACTTCTTTCAACAGTCAAATTGAAATTGAAATTGCTTGAAACTCAACAGATACATCACATTTATTAGCCAGTAGACATGTGCAAAGTTTCAGAAACGGGCATGTGCAAGGACTAAATAGCGCCACCTTTTGACAAAAGTGGGGTTGTTAGTTTTATCTACAGTTACAAAAATCGGTATATACATTGTACTCCTCAAGCCGGACAACTTTCTAATACATAGTCATTAGCTCGGACCAAGAGGAAGTCAGATATTTTGGTTTGAATATGGTGAGCCTCTCTCTGAGCCTACGTCCCTGTATGGCAAGCCCTTTTAACATTTAAAAGCTAAGTTTGCCTGTCCGGAATTAACATTGTAGATATCAACAACGTCTTTCTGTCTATTCGTAATTACATTTTGGATAGTTTGTATTATCATTTAAGATATCTGTAACATAATTGTGACTAGTCGAAATGACAGAGTATGGCAAGCCGTTTTAACATTTAATCATAAAAGGGCCAAAGCCTTCGGCACCGCCACCCGGGTGCATTTAGGTAACTAAAGGAACCGGGGTTGCGGTGCCACCGGCTTGGGCCCGCCATCGCTGCTCGCAGCTATATTTCTTCTTCTTTTTTATTTTTCTGCTACCTTTTGGGCATTTTTGGGGCCCTTAACATGCTCGAAAACTCTTGAAACTTTGCACACGGGTCAGAACCCGCGGCCATCAGGGCCGGGCTGAAGATGGTACCCGGGCGTGGCAGGGCGGCTCGTCAGCGCCCCCTGGAACGGGGTCCGAACACTTGGTCCATAACTCAAACACGCTTGTATGTAATAATATGAAACTCGGTACACATGTTGATCTCATCGTTTCATCTATACCTCGCACTCTTACTTTTTACCCCAGCCCAACAGGAAGTCGGCTATTGAGGTTTGTTTGTAAAACGCTCGCAATGGAATGTTAATACTCCTCCTAGAGCTTTGATCCAAATTCGACGAAACTCGGTCAGCGTGAAGTCAAGACATTGAGGATGAAAGTTTGCGAGGGGATTTTTGATATCTCGAACGGTTTGGCCGTGGCGAGGAAACGAAATCATGGCGAGAAACGTGAAACAGGAAGTGTGTTATAACTTCAGCATACATTAACTGATCTTGATGAAACTTCAGCAGTGTGTTCGCTGTAAGAGGACGATCACATGGATGTGACTATTGTGAGTCAAAGTTATAGCGCCACCAACTGGCAGCAGGAAGTGTGTCACTTTCAAAATGCTTTGATATCACCCTTTTATTTTTACCCGATTTGCTTCAAACTTCATCTGTATAATGTAAACATACGGCAGATGTAGACCTGTGAATGGATTCTTGATATCTTTGAAACTGTTGCCGTGGCGACGCATCAAACTTTACCCTTCTTTTAGGATGCTTTTAGGATGCTTTTGAGACCCTTAGCATGCTTCAAATTGCATGAAACTCGACAGACACATCACATTTATTAGCCAGTAGACATGTGCAAAGTTTCAGAAACGGGCGTGGTGAGGGCTCAGTAGCGCCACCTTTTGACAAAAGTGGGGTTGTTAGTTTTATCTACAGTTACAAAAATCGGTATGTATATTGTACTCCTCGAGCCGGACAACTTTCTAATTGACACTCATTAGCTAGGACCCACAGAAAGTCAGATATGTTTGTTTGAATGTAGAGAAAATCTCAGAATTTTGCCAGTCTCTCAGTGTCTCTCTGTGTGAGTGAGAGGAGGGGCGCCTGTCAGGTTAATTTTAACCCTTTATTTGCTGTGTGCGACTTCTCTGGCATTTTCGGGGGCCTTAACATCCTCGAAAACTCTTAAAACTTTGCACACGGGTCAGAACCCATGGCCATCAGGGCCGGGCTAAAGCTGGTAACCGGGCGTGGCAGGGCGGCTCGACAGCGCCCCCTGGACTGGGATTCGAACATTTGTCCATAAATCAAACACACTTGCATGAATTAATATGAAACTCGGTACAATTATAGATCACATCAGGCCAAACAACTTTCGTGCTCTAAGTTTTATGACAGTTCAAATGGAAGTTATTTATGAATTATGAATTATGGGTTGTTTGAATAATTGTCCTAGGAGAAATACATCAAATTACAACGCATGTGTTTACCAATCACAACCAAACTCGGTGTGCATGAAGTCAAGACATTGAGGATGCTCAATTCCGGACGGATTTTTGATATCTCGAACGGTCTGGCCGTAGCGAGGAAATGAATTTTATGACTAAAAAAGGACACATAAAGTGTGTTATAACTTTGCTCAATTTACCTACAGTTACAAAACTTACCACGTATATTGTTCTCGTCAAGCCGATCAACTTTCCAATTTAAAGTCATTCGCTCTGAGCAACAGAAAGTCAGATATTGTAGTTTGAATGGATTTACTTCCCCTGCGATTCTCTCTCTCTCTCTCTCTCTCTCTCTCTCTCTCTCTCTGTGTGTGTGTGTGTGTGTGTGTGTGTGCGTGGGTGGGTGTGTGTGTCTGTGTGGGGAGGGGAGGGCTGTTGTCTGTGTTTATGTGTGTGTGTGTGGCTGGCTGCGATTTTTCCTACAAGTCCTTGTCTCTAAGTCCTTGTCTTTTTGCATAACAATTTTGCATAACAATATTTTTAAATGACAAAATAGGCATATAACCCCCATCTTTTAAATGTATAGTTTTCTTTAAATAAAAGTAAGATTGTATTTGTAATTGAAGTTGAATGAATTTAAAATTCATGTGCTATATTTCAATATATTTGTTTTCCTTAAGATTTTAAAACACTAACTTCATTCTTATCTGAATTACAAATATTTGTTTCTGTATAAAATAATACTCTGACTAAAAACACATTTGATGTTTTTTTTGTATTTTTATTTACATGTATTTGTGTGTGTGTGTGTGTATAAAGTGCAGGGTTTTATTTAGATAAAGTAGAATTTCTATAACTATGTGTTGAACTAATAAATCACTCTTGTGTGTGTTAAACACAATCTACTTAATACAGACAACTTCATTATAAAGATAAATAACAAATCCCAAAAATATATGATTATAATCTATGACAAAAAAAGCCATTACAAACTATATTAGTGGAAAATACACATTGCTCTTTGTATTGTTGTAAAATATTTATGCAAAACAAGATAACAAAAATCAAAAAGATAAATTATTTTAGATATAGCCATGTTTTAAATGTATAGCAGAGATGTTAAATGAGGCAGCAACATACAAACTTTCTAGAACAAAATGGACCTGGATAGCTGGTTTTTATGGAGGACAGTGAAGAGGAAGAGGGTGCAAATCAAACAGCTCATTCTCAGACTACACAGCAAACAGCTTAAGTTTTTAGTGCTTTGTTTGAGGTTTTTAGTGCTCTGTCCTATCTATTATCAACATATAATAGATGGAACAGAACAAGAAAGGCAATTAATAATCTGTCATTGCGTCACTGCATTATGATATGAAAGGCTCAGTACAGTGTGGCACAAAACGCTTATGCGCATCCCGAGTGGAGAATGATGCGCTTAAAGCGACATAGAGTTACAGCACACAGCGCATCGAGTCCGCATTGATGCAAGCTCTACAATACACTTCTTTTTGATAGTCAAAGCGGGGGTTACGTTTTTACACGTCGTACAGAATAACCCTAAAGGCACCAAGGTGGCGGTGCCATCGGCTTTACATTAAATATAAATATAGCTGTGAGCAGCGATAAAGGGCCAAAGCCGGCGGTACCACCATCCCGGTGCCTTTGGGTAACTAAAGGCATCGGGGTTGCGGTGCCACCGGCTTGGGCCCGCAATCGCTGCTCGCAGCTATATTTTTCCTTCACACTCCTTCGTTTTCCTTCATTTTCCTTCACACTCCTTCGTTTTCCTTCATTTTCCTTCACACTCCTTCGTTTTCCTTCATATTCCTTCATTTTCCTTCATATTCCCTCATTTTCCTTCATACTCCTTCGTTTTCCTTCATATTCCTTCATTTTCCTTCACACTCCTTCGTTTTCCTTCATTTTCCTTCACACTCCTTCGTTTTCCTTCATTTTCCTTCACACTCCTTCGTTTTCCTTCATATTCCTTCATTTTCCTTCATATTCCCTCATTTTCCTTCATACTCCTTCGTTTTCCTTCATATTCCTTCATTTTCCTTCACACTCCTTCGTTTTCCTTCATATTCCTTCATTTTCCTTCACACTCCTTCATATTACTCCTTCACACTCCTTAATTTTCCTTCACACTCCTTCGTTTTCCTTCATTTTCCTTCACACTCCTTCGTTTTCCTTCATATTCCTTCATTTTCCTTCATATTCCCTCATTTTCCTTCATACTCCTTCGTTTTCCTTCATATTCCTTCATTTTCCTTCACACTCCTTCGTTTTCCTTCATTTTCCTTCACACTCCTTCGTTTTCCTTCATTTTCCTTCACACTCCTTCGTTTTCCTTCATATTCCTTCATTTTCCTTCATATTCCCTCATTTTCCTTCATACTCCTTCGTTTTCCTTCATATTCCTTCATTTTCCTTCACACTCCTTCGTTTTCCTTCATTTTCCTTCACACTCCTTCGTTTTCCTTCATTTTCCTTCACACTCCTTCGTTTTCCTTCATTTTCCTTCACACTCCTTCGTTTTCCTTCATATTCCTTCATTTTCCTTCATATTCCTTCATTTTCCTTCATATTCCTTCATTTTCCTTCATATTCCTTCATTTTCCTTCATATTCCTTCATATTCCTTCACACTCCTTCATTTTCCTTCATATTCCTTCATATTCCTTCACACTCCTTCGTTTTCCTTCATACTCCTTCACACTCCTTCATTTTCCTTCATACTCCTTCATTTTCCTTCACACTCCTTCGTTTTCCTTCATATTCCTTCATTTTCCTTCACACTCCTTCGTTTTCCTTCACACTCCTTCATTTTCCTTCATATTCCTTCACACTCCTTCGTTTTCCTTCATACTCCTTCATTTTCCTTCACACTCCTTCGTTTTCCTTCATATTCCTTCATTTTCCTTCACACTCCTTCGTTTTCCTTCATATTCCTTCATTTTCCTTCACACTCCTTCATATTACTCCTTCACACTCCTTAATTTTCCTTCACACTCCTTCGTTTTCCTTCATATTCCTTCATTTTCCTTCATATTCCCTCATTTTCCTTCATACTCCTTCGTTTTCCTTCATATTCCTTCATATTCCTTCACACTCCTTCGTTTTCCTTCATATTCCTTCATTTTCCTTCACACTCCATCGTTTTCCTTCATATTCCTTTACACTCCTTCATATTCCTTCATATTCCTTCACACTCCTTCGTTTTCCTTCATACTCCTTCATTTTCCTTCACACTCCTTCGTTTTCCTTCATATTCCTTCATTTTCCTTCACACTCCTTCGTTTTCCTTCATATTCCTTCATTTTCCTTCACACTCCATCGTTTTCCTTCATATTCCTTCATTTTCCTTCATATTCCTTCACACTCCTTAATTTTCCTTCATATTCCTTGTGTGGTTAATCATATTACTTGTTCTGTCAATCACAGCTTTATGTCTGAGTCGGAGAACTAGTGGTGAAGGTTTACTTTAAAGTCCCCCTGTGGTGTAAATCCAGCGTTTAATGTTGTTTATGTGTGTGTGTGGTGTGTTTAATCCGCTTTAATACACACCATGTGTAAGTTGATAAGTGGACAGCATTGCTGAGTATTTCCTTAAAACTGCAGTGAACCAAAGACAGTCTCAAAAACACGCTTTGAAATCGCTGGTGTTTCTGACGTCACAAACGACCTTGTAACCAATCAGATCAACGTGTGATCGTCAACCAGTGGATCTCTGAGTGAGTGAGTGGAGGCGGGGCTAAATAGTTGTGCTGCTTCATATTTTGTGGAAACCGTGACAGGATTCTTTTAAGAAAATATGCTGATTCGGTTTTGGCTGATTTTAACATTCTAATATTTTTGTTGTTGTTGTTGTTTGTTTTTTTAGAAGTCTCTTGCATTTATTTATGGATGGATCATTGATAAGCATAAGATACTTACATAAAAATTAATAAATAAATTAAAAAAAGAGGTGTATACAAGTGATTATTGTTACGGTTCTGCTCTGTCATGTTGTCTTTAATTTTGAAACTCTTTTATTTTGTTCCGTTTCCTTTAGTTCCGGTTTGCTTGCTGTTTCGTTTTGGTTTCCTTGGTTACGACCTGTTTTCTTTGTTCCAGCCCTGTATTTCAGTTGTTATTTGCCAGTTCTCCTTTACTTTATGCTGTGGTTAGCGTTTGTATCTCCAGTGTTTGTACTGTTGATGCTCCAGGGATCTTATTTTGACAGTATCTTTATACAGCGGCATAACAATTGTATGTATGAATTGCATCATATAAATAAATAAACAGGACAAAAATCACCGGCACATCATTAACCCATAGAGCAAACCAGTAAAATAATGTACGACTACTGTTTCCAACCAACTTGAAAAAAATAATTATAGATAACAATGCAAGTCAAAGCTCTCCGAACGAACCTGTCGCACTGCAGTGAGACGTTTATGAAGCATGATGACAGTTTCTGAGATTTCATTTAAGTTGTAAAAATACTCAATTCTCTTTATAGTAAGCATAACTGCATTCCAACCCCATCCGCTACTTTTAGCCACCTTTAAGACAGATTGGTCCTATATTTAGCCTATTGAGCGGATGCTATCCAGCTCGAGCGAGATATTTTTACAGGGCTCTCGGAGCAGCCGCGGAGATTTACAGAATATTTTCCACACTGAGTGTCGGGTGTGTATAAATATCGAGCTCCTACGAGCCGCTGACACACAGTGCATGACAGTAATGTGTTGCACTTGTTACCCTGAGCTCTTCTGCTCGGTTATATCGGTCCACTTGTTGTGGAAAATAAGTTCCCCAGAACAGGTGCAGCACGCTCACATTTACAGTCATCCAGCAACCCAAGGCATTTTCCACCCTCCATCGAGGCTTGTTTTCCTCTACGGGTCGATCACTGCATCTATGTGTCACTCGTGCCCTTTAACCTCAGAGGTCAAGTTCTCTAAAGCACTGCGTCTCTCTTGTGTTGGTGCTGCACGTCAAGCACTTTCTCCTGACACTTCAGCTTTAGGCCATAAATCTCACACATGCTTTAGCAGAGTAAATACAGCTATCATGGAGTTGAGTTTAATACCCATTAAGCCCTTTTTTTAAGACTCTTTTTGTACATTTTAAAGACCTCATCGCCACTTTTAACCGGTTACAATGGGCGACACTTTATCATTTATTGATTGTAAGATTGCAGAACTAAACGGTCTAGTTTCTAATAACTCCTTGGAGGGTGGGAAGGCAATTAATTGAGAAATGAATACAATATTTTGGACAAATATACACAATGAAAAGATAATACAAAATGTTATATCTTGGAAAATGGTATTTAAGAATTTTTTAATACATTTTAAGGGCTTAATTTTCTCAACTTTTAATACTTTTTTTAAGACCCTACGGACTATTTAATTTTTTAGCCCAGTTTTTCACACAGTGTGAAGAACTGGGCTAAACAGTTTTTCTTCTAAAAAATATTAAAAGTTGAGAAAATGAAGCCCCTTAAAAAGTATTAAAAATTATTGTGGGTCACAGAGTGTGTAGTCAAAGAAACAACAACAACAAAACGTAATTCTAAATGTTTTTAGAATTGTTGTTAATGTTTTTTCTTTTCTTCAGGCATTTAATAATAAGACTTTTATTCTGAAAGACGTGCACAAACCCAGTTGACTGATCAGAAGAGGATGTATGTGAGTGTATTCTAAATGTTTTTTTTTTGTTGTTGTATTATGTCATGACAATAATAATTGTTGTTAATGTTTTTTTCTTTTATTCAAGCATTTAATAATAATAATAATTAAAAAAAAAAATTTTTTTTTGTTTTTTTGATGCTAGACTTTTATTCTGAAAGACGTGCACGAACGCAGTTAACTGATCAGAGGAGGCTGTATGTATTCTAATGTTATTTTCGTAATTTTTACGAAATTTATAAAATGCTTGTTCGATTGGAACCCGCGCTGCACCGATTGGGCAATGACATAAAAATACCGCGAGACTGGAGCAAAAAGAGAGTAGTTAGTCGACTCGGCTGCATATGCTTTTGAATCGGTACTCTGATGTCATAACCCGATCGGCACAACACATAGACAGTATAATAAGCACAACACCGGTTCAGATCGAAGTCGAACAAGCCTAAAGCCCATAGACATAATAAAGTCTCTTACCTCAGAAAACGAGCTTTCCTGGAGCCCATGAAGCCCCGCCCCTCTCTGCGCGCGCTCGGTGTGTTTTGTTTCCGGTTTGTATTTCCACAGCATCTTATGAATGAAACGCTCTGTGGGTCTAATGGCATTATTATGACATGGCTTCAAACATTAAGCTCATGATACATTATGTAAATACAATTTACCAGCTGTAAATGACATAAAAGTGTCAATAACTGATGTAAAGCACTCTTAAATTCAACTAATATACTTTAAAAGTGATTAGTTCACCCAAAAATGTTATCATTTGCTCTCCCTCCTGTTCCTCAGATATTTTGGTAACACTTTTGGACTTATTTAGACAGTGTTACCGATATGTTGGCAATTGACGTGGCCATTGACTTCCATAAATTAACAACAACATTCTTCAAAATATCTTCTTTTGTATTCAGTAGAAAAAAAAAAGAAAGTCATACATTTTGGAACAACATAAGTGGGAGTAAATGATGATGCAGGTTGAATTAAACTGTCTGCAGAGGTCTTTTAAAAACACATAGAAATTATTAATGTAATCTCATTTGATGTAGATATTTCGATGAAAATGTGCAAGGCTCTGGAATACGCCTTTCCCGCCAGCAACGCGTCATGTGGTCTTGGGTGCGTTTTGCCACTTGTACATTGAAGACACCGATAGGCTGTCCTGGGCATGGGGGAGGAGTTTGAGCACAAAGAGGAAACTCCAGACTGTGCAGACGTGTCCCGCTCTGGTGGAGCTCACGGGGTCAGAGGTCAACACTTCACCCTTCCGACAAAAAGGTGGATGGAGACACTTAAGAGTCTGGATTCACTGTCTTTAATGAGCTAGCGAACATTACAACACAACACCTGCTCACACACACACACACACACCAGCATGCTCAGAGAGTGACGGCGCCCTCTGCCTGCGTAACACACACCTGCACACCCTGATCTCCTAAAGTCAGTGTTTGAGAAGCACATGTTCAGTTAATTAAAGGATTAGTTCACTTTTGAAAAAACTTTTGCTGATAATTTACTCGCCCCCATGTCATCCAAGATGTCCACGTCTTTCTTTCCTCAGTCGAAAAGAAATTAAGGTTTTTGATGAAAACATTCCAGGATTTTTCTCCATATAATGGACTTCAATGGGGACCAAACGGTTCAAGTTCCTAAAGACAGTTTCAGTGCAAACTGTCCAAATGTCTTTAAACGACACCAGACGACGAATAAGGGTCGTATCATGCGAAACGATCGGTTATTTCAAAGCTTATTCCAAAAATGTAACTTTTCTAAGGACAAATGCTAGCCTTGCTCTATTCTGTGAGGCGCGTTTGTAACGTCACGTAATACGTAATTACGTTCAAAAGGTCACGGGCGACGTAGCCGGAAGTACAGAGTCAGTGTTTACAAGTTGAACGCATAGGTTTAACGTGCAAACTAACTCAAGTTTACAAAAAAAAGGAATTAACAGGTAAAACAACGATGTCGGACGATTTTGATTCTGTACTTCCGGCTACGTCGCCCGTGACCTTTTGAACCTTGATGACCATAGACCTGCATTGTATGATTGACAGACAAGAACGCTTTGGTCTAAAAATATCAAAATTGAAAATACTGTGGAAACAAAGAAATCTACATCTTGGATGCGCTTGAGGTAAGACAAAACATACCAAAAATTAATTTCAAAGTGAACTATCCCTTTAATAGGCTGCTCAATTTGAAGAAAAAAAAAAATATATATATATGGGAAAATTGACTGCAAACAATGGAGAAATGATCAATACGAAAGAAAAGTGTGCAATACGATGACTGCAAATATCAGGTACAGTAAATTATAACGATCTTCTCATGCAGGATTTGTTCATCCAGAATGAAACCCGACCAAAAACTCCATTTATAAGTAGACAAACATGTAAACACGCATGATTTGATATTTCTGTGATGTCATGCGTCTCTCCTGGCACAGACATGAGTAAATCTGTTTGTTTTTAATATAGTGGCTCTCTATTACATTTCCATGCACTAATTTTACCCAGTGTTAAGGCGAACGGGTCTATATTTAGCCTATAAACCGATGCGGGAGATATCTGCACGGCCAGCCGCGGAGATTTACAGAATATTTTCCACACGGAGTGTCGGGTGTGTATAAATATCGAGTGACAGTGAATGACAGTAATGTGCTGCACTTGTTACCTTGAGCTCTTCTGTTATATCGGTCCACTTGCTGTGGAAAATAAGGACAGGTGCGTTACACAGCTGGACGCTGGAGTCCACATCGCGCCCTTTGACCTCTGAGATCTTATGTTTGGGAAAAAAAAAAAAAAAAATGCCTAAACAAAAAGACTATCCCGATAAATGTCAATCTTATGAAGGTATATTTTTCTCCTGAGTGAAAGTTGTAGAAACAGAGACTATTGGTAAGACTCGCATGACACCTTCAAAACTATGAACGACACATGAATATGAAGCAGGTTTATGACAACTGTCATTAAGTGTCATTCACTCAATTATGACATTTTTGATGCAAATATGACGTTGTTTGATGACACCTTGACATAAACTAATACATCATAACCTGTCAGTGTCTAAGACAACACAACCGGTCATAAACGTGACATAGCAGAGTAATGATCAAACTTAAGAAAGCACTTAGCTTTATTGGTTATATAAATGATATTGTTATAAGTCATTTCACTGGTTTGTGTTTCCTGACTATAAGCGGATCTCCAGGCTGTAATTTTAATAATAATACATGTTTAGTCTCTTATAAATGCTCATTTGACAGTAGTTTGAGTTTAGATGTAAATCTGTTCAATAACAAAACCAGTAACATCTGTAAAAAAAAAAAAAAAACTTTATATGGTATAATATTTGGACTGAGTTTTATTAAAATAAACCACAAATTAAACATTTATCTAACTTTTCGTTATTGTTTTATAGAGGAAAAAAAATATTTTGATAGTTTTATCACTCAGCCCAAGCTCATGACTTGCTAATGTTAAATAATACAAATAAAATTATTTTTCTCATTGTGCATTTAATTGTGCAAACATATGCTACTTTAGAATCAATTCTAAGTAAATGTGAAAAGTAAATGTAAAAATCAATTATAATTAATGCTGTCTTGTATACTATTATAGTTTTTATGTTTTATCTTTACCATTTTTCATTTCACAAAAAAGGTTTTTATAAATTTAGTATTTATTTTTTATTCTTCAGTCAAACTTTTAGTTTTCTAATAAATAAACTAACAAACTTTTTTATTAGTTTGTTTTTTTAATATCTATATTATTAATTTTAGTTTCTTATCTTTATTTTTTTAATCTAAATTAAACTAAATTAAAATGAAAAATGTAAGTAACAAAAAATATTTTTATTAAATGGTTTAAGTATAATAATACCAGTTTATTGTTAATGTATTGCAAAGCATTACCAATTAACCAAATATATTAATTAAATATTAACGAATTAAGCAAGCTTGTATTTCATTGTTTCGCTGTGTTCTGTTCCTTTGTTCTCGCTTCTTTTCTGTTTCCTAGCTTACCGATTATGCCCTTGTTTGTTGCCATGGTTACGGATTGCTTTGTGCACCTGTTTCTTGTTCAGTTTGTTTTCTCCTGTGAATTTAAATCGCGTCCGACAGGCCGTTTAAGAAACACTGTTTACAACTTAAACTATATGGAAAACTATATGCGTTTTGTGCATGTTTTTGAAACCAATACTGTCATCGTCTCCATGTAAACTCCAAAAAAAGTGAATTTGGTACGACGTCAAGCGTGTTTGGTCTAGTTTCTCTGCAAATGGACATCGCCATCTACTGGCTTGGCAGAACACAGCGTTTCTAGTCGTTTGAGGATCCATGTGAACGGGGGTCGTCTTGATAATGTTGATTTTTTTTTCGATTTTAGTACATCATTGTCGTGTAAACGTACCTTTAGTCTTGTTTTTTTTAATATACAGGTGAAATTCGTAAAATTTGAATATCGTGCAACATTTTAGTAATTCAACTTGAAATGTGAAACTAATATTTTTAGTATGTATAACAATAAAACGTATGCATGATTATAAAGGAACAATTTCTCCATTTTTAGTACATCATTGTCACGTAAACGTACCTTTGGTCTTGTTTTTATATATATATATAGGTGAAACTCAAAAAAAAGTTAAAATCGTACACTTTTTTAACATTTCAGTAATTTCAGTAATTCATCTTTAATGGTGAAACTAATATATTTAGAATATATAACTATATAACATATGCATGATTATACTTTTCATTTAAAATCCTTTTTTTTGTGATTTCATGTAATATTCGAATTTTCTGAGATTTTGCATTTGGGGTTTTCATGTTAAGCCATAATCATCAACATTTTAACTTTTGCACAATATTCAAATGTTTTGAGTTTCACCTGTGAATATATATATATATATATATATATATATATATATATATGGTGCAATTGAGAGCCTCTATTCCTCTTCTCTTCCTTAAACCAATGGACCGCTTTCATGCCCCAAATTGTTTGTGCAGAAAGTGTTTAGACCAAAGGACAAGACTATTAAAGATGGGTGCATCTGTGTTTTTATTAAGGGGAAAACTGCTACAAATACACTAAGTATCTTATTAAACCTCAGTCAGTATTACAGCTTCATAAATGCACACCATCATTAACATCAGCATTGTTATTACTGTTATCTGGTTATTACTCACAGCTGTGAATAAGCCGACACACAAACACTGGCGCCCTCTGCCTGTGGCAGTGCGGAAACACAGCGTTCCTCTGGTCAGATGAGTGCATTTCACATCCCAATCCGAGAGTCTGGCAATTACGGTTTCAACATGTTCCCAAAAGTTGCTGTAACCCGTTGTTTCCTTAAGAGGGTTTCATTTCTCCTTTATATACACACACCACGAGCCATCCGTTGTCCTTCTGGAGAACCGTCAACAAACGCAAGAAATGCAGAAGTCCTGTATGTTTATGTGACAGTGTGCATTGATGTCACAATACAAAAAGAGTGAAAAATATACATTTTAAGGTCATTCCCAAAGGTATCAGGATTCAGAGAGCTGTGTTGTACAATATCAAAAGTTTCACTTAAAAAAAAGAAAGAAAAATTACATACTATGCTACAGCTGTGCACATGGATATTGTTTGAGCAATATATTTAGACACTTAAAAAAAAAAACAAAGAAACAGTAAAAACATTGGGATACTTTCTACTCCTCAATATCGTATCCATGTAGAAGCCAATCAGAAACACATCGCCATCAAATACTAAGAACAATTTTTCAGTTTTTACTTTAAGTTAGGATTTATTTTAAATATAATAATACAATATTATCAATTACTGAAAAGCGTTTCTGAAAATGTTTTGTTGAACTTGATCCACCTTTCCCACAGAACAATGACAAACTCATCTGCCTCTTGTCAAATACATCTGGCAGTAAGTTACTAAATAACAGGAACAAAATTCCTACTCGATCATCAAAAGACATTTGAGTTAATTAAAGTGCAATGTTTTTAACATGCGTCCTCCACTCCAGAGAGGCGATCGCACCTCAATCCACATCTCAAAGAAAACGTGGCAGGCTTGCCATTTTATGTACAATGTAACCATAAAACAAAAGAATAAAGTCATCACTTATACCATGAATGTATAAGCCTCTTAACGGGCCTCTCAATAAATACCAACAAGGACATTCCCAACATTACGACCCCGTATTCAGTACAAATGTACATCAAAAGACAAATGCCATCTAACGCCGTGTCCCAGAAAAGGGAATTACCGTAACGAGGCGGCGTAACTCAGATTTGCGAAACCCATCGGGACACGGCGTTATTCTCAACGAAATCAATACAAAAACTCTATGATGGCTTTTAAGAAAACCATACAGGAATGATCACTCTAAGTGATTACACGATAAACTTTCTAAATGATTAGAAACCGACAGCAGGACATTTATAGAAGTTCATAAATGTTCCTTTTCCCCAAGTCGCGTTGAGTCACTTCCTCAGACCGTTACAGAAATCAGACCGATTTACAAGTAATGCGTTACGATATTGCTTAAAAAGTAACTAATTGCGTAACTTTTTATGTAAAGTAATGCGTTACGATACTTTTTCCCTCATAAATGTGGCATTTTTGATAAGTATGGTTGAATTGGATCATCATTAACATTGGTTAATAAAGTGAGAAAGTATATTTTTGTAATATTTAATTATTGCGAGTTTGCGTTTCACTGTTTTTATTCATACTAAATGGGAAAACACAACTGATATTTTGCTTTAAATTGAAAAGTAATGCATTACTTTACTCATTACTTGAAAAAGTAATCTGATTACGTAACTTGTAATGCGCTACACCCAACACTGCCGATTTAACTCCTGGTCTGAGAGTTTCAGATTAGACGATGATTGTGACACGCTTAGCCTTGCTAAAATAGTGGTTCACAAAATGGAGATAATCACAATGATTCTATCGCGACAGATTAAACAACGACACAGAGATGATTCACAAGTTAAAGCACATCATCTTATTTTTAAAAAAGTTGCTAATTTCAAAAACAAACGTTTCCAAGCAGCCCTAATGGTCTTCAACTCTTCCGCCACGACGGGCTCTAAATATATCAAAAACACTGTTATCAAAGCTGTATCAAATGGGAAATGATGCACCAGTATCACACAAATCCACCAAACTGAAGCTTGTAGATCTGTAACACACTCTAAACAAGTACATCAACGCAAATGCAAGATCAATTTCACACGTTGTGCGTCTCGAAATGAGCCAGAATGCAAATTTTAGGGATGCACGATATATCGGTATCTGCCGATATATGCTAATTTATAATGTTATCGTTATCGGCCCGATAAGAACATTATAATTATGTGCTTGAGACATCTTTTAATGATGAGACTTTTGTTTTCAGGCTCTCAAAACTGATAAAAAAAATTAGGATTTAGATTTATCGGCCGATATATCGGTTTTCGGTTTTCAAATATAAAGAATCGGTTATCGGTATCAGTCAAAATGTTCATATCGGTCCATCCATAAATAACACGTGTTACGTTGTGTTTCTCAAAATAAGCCAGAGAGCAAATTTTAGGGATGCAATATATATCGGTATCGGCCGATATATGTTAATTTATAATGTTATCGGCCCGATAAGAAAATTTGGCCGATATATTAAAGCCGATAAATAGTGGATTAATTCCTTCAGATGCGCACTGTTCAACATGATGGTTTTGTAATTGCTTGAAATATGATAATCACTTCAAAAAAGGAAAATACAGTAAAGTGCAGCACGAGTGTCATATCGGGAACATTATAATTATGTGCTTGAGACATCTTTTAATGATTAAACTTTTGTTTTCAGGCTCTCAAAACTGATAAAAAAAATAGGATTTAGATTTATCGGCCGATATATCGGTTTTCGGTTTTCAAATATAAAGAATCGGTTATCGGTAAAAATGTTCATATCGGTCCATCCATAAATAACACGTGTTACGTTGTGTTTCTCAAAATAAGCCAGAGAGCAAATTTTAGGGATGCAATATATATCGGTATCGGCCGATATATGTTAATTTATAATGTTATCGGCCCGATAAGAAAATTCGGCCGATATATTAAAGCCGATAAATAGTGGATTATTTCCTTCAGATGCGCACTGTTCAACATGATGGTTTTGTAATTGCTTGAAATATGATAATCACTTCAAAAAAGGAAAATACAGTAAAGTACAACATGTGCAGCACGAGTGTCATATCGGGAACATTATAATTATGTGCTTGAGACATCTTTTAATGATTAAACTTTTGTTTTCAGGCTCTCAAAACTGATAAAAAAAATAGGATTTAGATTTATCGGCCGATATATCGGTTTTCGGCTTTCAAATATAAAGAATTATCGGTATTGGCCAAAATGTTCATATCGGTCCATCCATAAATAACACGTGTTACATTGCTTTTCTCGAAATAAGCCAGAGAGCAAATTTTAGGGATGCAATATATATCGGTGTCGGCCGATATATGTTCATTTTTAATGTTATCGTTATCGGCCCGATAAGAAAATTTGGCCGATATATTAAAGCCGATTAATAGTGGATTAATTCCTTCAGATGAGACACTTCAGATGCGCACTGTTCAACATGATGGTTTTGTAATTGCTTGAAATATGATAATCACTTCAAAAAAGGAAAATACAGTAAAGTGCAACACGAGTGTCATATCGAGAACATTATAATTATGTGCTTGAGACATCTTTTAATGATGAGACTTTTGTTTTCAGGCTCTCAAAACTGATAAAAATTTGGATTTAGATTTATCGGCCGATATATCGGTTTTCGGCTTTCAAATATAAAGAATTATCGGTATCGGCCAAAATGTTCATATCGGTCCATCCATAAATAACACGTGTTACGTTGTGTTTCTCGAAATAAGCCAGAGAGCAAATTTTAAGGATGCAATATATATCGGTATCGGCCGATATATGTTCATTTTTAATGTTATCGTTATCGGCCCGATAAGAAAATTCGGCCGATATATTAAAGCCGATAAATAGTGGATTATTTCCTTCAGATGCACACTGTTTAACATGATGGTTTTGTAATTGCTTGAAATATGATAATCACTTCAAAAACGGAAAATACAGTAAAGTGCAGCACGAGTGTCATATCGGGAACATTATAATTATGTGCTTGAGACATCTTTTAATGATGAGAACTCTCAAAACTGATAAAAAAATTTGGATTTAGATTCATCTGCCGATATATCGGTTATCGGCTTTCAAATATAAAGAATTATTGGTATCGGCCAAAATGTTCATATCGGTCCATCCCTAATTAGCACAATGTGTTTTCTTTTAGGGTTTTCATTCATGTCAACTACAGTAGACTGTTTGATTAAGAATATCGTTGCGTTAAGTTTGTTAAACCGTCAACATGTTCATAGAAATGTAAACGTGACTAATGCGTTCTTGAGTAAATCCACTGTAATAAACAACATTACTGAATACTCCCCAGGATGGGCTCAGGCTTCAGGAGTTTTTAAACCCGAACCAATTATGATTATGCATCACACACACAATAGGAAGATCTTTACAGGTTGTCCTCTCTCAAATCTCAGACATGCACACACACTATAAGATATTAAGATTATCATGCACCTCACGGGGAAGCGGATGTAAACTGAATAGTTAGCATTCATTTCTCCACAGGTTTGGCAGTCAAGTTGTTGCCACACTTTCCTCAGATTGTCGGGAGATAATCACGGGATAAATTGGTCTAAAACTCCTGTAGTCTGACCCAGACTTAAGAAAACATTGGTTTTAGATGGTTGATTAAAGAAAGTAAAGCAAGCATCACGGTAAGCACATACAAAGGGACTTTCCCCAATGCTTTGGCCAAACATTCACATTAATGTACTTGTGTAGAGCATGTTTCGCTCAGATCCAGGCATATATAACACTCTGTGGCTGAGAAGAACGGGGAAAGGAACCGAACACTTGGGTACGTCTGCATAGTGGAGACATCCGAGTCCTATAACACTTGCCTAAGCCTATCACACCAATGCACCTTTACAACGCTCAAAGGCTTGGATTCAACATACAAAGCACTGACCCCACTATCAGTAGTAGTAAACGACAAGAAAAGGAATCTGCACACTGCTCCACGTCCTGAAAAGTGAAGCCAAAATGTATTGATCGCCCCCTGGTGGTTGGCTGCAGTATATGTTGTAAACCCGCCCCCTTTCCATATAATCAAATGAGACGCGAGCCAATCAAAAAAAATCCTAATTCGAATATGCTTTCTGTCATTTGAGGTAGTTCTCATGCTGACGTATGTTCAAACGTTCAGTAAGTTTGGTTTTAGTTAGTATTGAGAGTTTGATTGACAGGTGAGCTGACCAATCATAATCCGCCATCCACCGAATCCCCTATTTTGTCCGACAAAGCATTCAGGAGAGCGAGTAGATTAACGTCGGTGGACTTGAACTTGAAAAAACGGTGACGTCTTTCCCCCAGTTGAAACAACATACCTTCTGATGTTCATTCATGTTTATTTGATGCAACCGTTTCTTGGATATTTTGGCTTCATTTTTCTACAGTGGAAGGAAGTGGGAGACACTTTGTCCAGTCTATTGGACATGCTCAAGTTTTTCCCATCTCAATTCTGCCTTCAAGTTACGTCGTAAATGATCGTATTTAGTGGGTGTCAATTACAGAATGATGGTGGAAGCAAAATCGGTATTGATCATAATAATATATCGCAACTAATTCACATTTTCTAATAGCAGTTAATGGAAAAAAAGGGTGTAATTACAGCAACTACCAGCAGGGGAATCATGCTAATTAACCAATCGTTGTCCACTTGTTGATCGCTAAATCCCAAATGACATTTCCCATAATTCTCTGATGAGTAAAGAGAGAAAGGAATATGCCAAACGCATCCCTTTAATTCCAACCAACGTCGCGCCGCAAGTCCGATTCCTGAACTCGTAAATAAAAGTCAGCACTAGCGAGCGATGCAGATGAACAGTACCAACCTCTAGAAGCTCGCCGTCTTATTATCAGTGTGCACCATTTAAAACGGAAACTTTTTTCCAAAAATATAAACTTTAATCTGATCCGATGCTTCTTAGAAAATGTCACTGTAGCAAGTCAAGAGGAGAGTATATGCAGTCCTGTCGGTCGATATTCTGGTATTGAACTATAAAAGAACAACGATACTAAAACTGTGACGAGTGCAAGTATTCACATCAACTCTTGGTTGAAAAAAAATGGCGGATGGTTTTCAGCATTCCTTAAATGAGTGATAATGAGATTCTGTATTGGTATTGCCTAAAGATGAGAGTTCATCACGAGGACAGCAAACCCCAACATAGTTTTAATGATTCAGATAACGTGGCGTTGATCCCTCCGTACTCGAGTTCACCGCAGTGCCGGGCTCACGTTTGGATTGAACACAACAGCAAGAACAAGCGTGGTGATATTTATCTAGTCCTTCGTCTGACCTTTTGCATTCATCACTGTTTTTGTTGGTTTGATGGGTGCGATGGAACTAGAGCTACTTGTGGATCAAGCTGGAGTGTAGCTCAGAAATATAGACCAGAAGAGAGGTAGAGTGAGAGGAAATACAGAGAAACAATGAAAGCCTAAAACAAGACGGGCGAGAAGATCCTTCACGTGTTTGTGTAACAGGATATGATGTCAGACTCTCAGCTCTCGGCCAATGAGAGGGTCAGTGCCGCCTGCAGTGCTGACTCCTCATCAATACTGTAGTCCTGCGTTCACAAGCAGAGAAACAACCGTTACTGTTGGTTTGATTGGTTTTGCCTTTAACAGTCAGTAAATAAGAAACAATAATAAATGAAATAACCAAGACTGATAACTATATTAGCGGATGATATCGTTCGGTTTATTCTGCAGTTTTGTCGCCTGTCTCTTTAAAAGCTCACGCTCATTAAACCAGGAATGATTCTGATTGGCTGTCAATGTTTTTATCGTTCATCAGCTGGAAAAAAAAAATCGTTTTGAAAGTCATTCCTACGATGTCGTTTCTCTGTGCTGTTATTGTTATAGTTGTGTTACTCTTTTATATTTAGAAAAGATTTTTAGCGATTCTGAACAAACAACTAAACAAAATAACGTAATTTACAAGAGTTTCTGACAAGCGGTCAATTGCTACCGTCTATTTAAAATATTTAATTAATCTGAATTACTTAAAACTCAGGTTGAGTGAATGATTCAATGACTCACTCGTTTCATTACTGGATGAATCAGTGTTTCTGAACGACTAATTCAATGACAAATACATATTTTCACTTGTCGCCACCTACTGGCGTAACAATGAAATTATACAATTGTAATGTGAAGCGTCAAGTTACTGTCAAATGGTGGTTTACTTTATTTTGATCGCTACTGTAGACATCAGTGTTTTTATCCCACGACTTCTTTGATAATATGAATATTTGTAACGCAGATTGTGGTCTTTTAACGATTAACGATCTCGAATACCTACAGAAATTTAATTAAGTAATCACATGTAAAATAGTCTTCTTTATTAAAGCTACTAAAGTTTTTTAGCCGAGAGCCGAGATTTCCTTCTTGTCTTTTGTTGTTTTAAGTAACATTAATGACAGACAGCAGCAGGTTTATTAGGCTACTGTCACTTTAAGAACTAATCCATGGATCCAATAATATGATTTTCTTCTAATCGTTTACTTTCACTTAAGACATAACAAACTGTTAAAATAATACTCACCAAAATTAATTTGAGTTGGATATATTTTTGTGTGTATTTGTCCTTTCAAGCACAATAAAAAAAAATGCGAAATTGGTAAAACGCATGTAAATCGTTGTATGGTTGATTGAATCTAAAAAAAATCTGAGAAAATAAATAAATAACTGAGAAAAATCAGATGCAATGTCCAAACTAGCATTAATCTCAAAATCTCAAAAAGATTCATTAAAAGAAGTTATTCATGACATCATTAACCATCGTGGTTAAACGATAAATTATTATACATTTCTGCATTTCAGTTGGAAAGTACTTGCATTAAAATGTAAAGAAATTACCTTTTGAGAGAAGTGGGGATTACAAAAAAAAAACAATTAAAAAACCAAAAACATGTCCAAATATGCAGTACCCAGATATGCAGTACATTAATTAGCATTTTGAAGACGAAAACATGCTTAATTGTCATAAAAATGTCACAATATGGTAACTTAATTGTCCTATTCCTAATTTTCTGTAGGCAAAGTCTTATATTTTCTATGTAATTTGGGGTGAAATGTAAACAGATCTCCTTGGTTGAATCTCAATAAACATGTTCATGTTTTGCATAAAGAAAATGAACGGCTGTTTTATTTGTGACGGGGGTTTTGTACGAGCTTCCCTCTCTCCGGCAGACGTAGGCGTTAGAATACCCAATGACGGATGTATATATGTAAAGTTTACGCCTCCTCACCACAAATGTGTCGTAGGAGAATTTGTGCCGGTGGAGAAGATGCTGCAGAAAGTTGGAGCTCTTATAGCTGGGGTCGCCCCAAGGCATCGCTGAACACACCGGACACACCTGCAGGACAAACACACAAGAGGAGTGTTAACACGCATTAGCATACACACAAACACTGTCCATGTCCAATGCTGGAAAAATTACTCCAATTATTAACCAGGTGAAATCATGCTGTAAAATAGCAGATATATACAAAGCAAACACCCCCCAAAAATCCAGTTTTTAATGTTGTTTAATGTTGTAATATGCTTTAAAGGTGCAGTGTGTAATATTCAGGAGGATCTGTTGACAGAAATGCAATATCATATCCATAACTATGTTTTCAGTGGTGTATAACGCCCTTGTGTGTTTATTAGCTCTACACACACACATCCACATGTTTCTACGGTGGCCCTGAGCGGACAAACACGTTTCGCCACTATGTTGTTCGAAGCTGCTAAAGTCAGCGAATAAAACACAATGATGAACGAGTAATAATAACATTCGCAAAAACATTGTTTTACTGAATAATAAAGTAAATCTCATTTTTTTTATTTAGCCATGAGGTTCTTGACCAAGATTCTCTCTGCTGTCTCAGACGACATCACTTCCTGTCGGCCACCGGGTGCAATTCATAACTTCACCACTAGATGCCGCTAAAAAGTTGACAACAACTCTGTCACCTAACGATTCTATCTTGTCTACAAACCACATTTCGTCACAAAAAAAAATGACGCGATAAAACGAACCGGAAATGACACGAAAAAGCACGTACGCCAAAATCCGAGCCAAGAACACAACACGCGAATATGGACGTCAGAAAGAAACTAGGGCTGCAAACTGTTTGCGTGATGATTTGCTCTGAGAAAAAACGCAAAAAATGAAAAAATAAGATTTACCTGGTGACCTCAACCCATGCCTTGCTATGATTGGCTGTAGCTCATGACATCACTGAGGTTGAGTCGTGCGACAGCTCTGGATCTCTAGCATGCCAGATATTTTTCTGGGCTCTGCGAGGCGTCTCCGAGGCGTTGTTGGCTTTCATACTAACAGATTGGAGAGCGTTCATCGTCCGCTAATCCTCCGCGATTTGCACACGATAACACCCTGACCTGTCGGCGAGCTCAACGATATGCAAATCAGGCTTAAAATCCTGTAGTGTGAACTAGGCTTTAAATGATTATGAGCAACTGCAAAAGTTTCAGTGGAGCTTCAAAGTCTCGAAACGATCCAGCCGAGGAATAAGAGTCTGATCCAGACAAACCAGCGGACATTTCGAACAAAATACACATTTATATACTTTAACCACTAATGCTCGTGTTGCACTAGCTGTGATGCGACACACATTACGTGATCAGGTTGAAAGGTCGCTTGTTAAAGTTAAGGTTGAGCCACTGTCGTCACTCGCACTATTTTAACGATGTCTTTAATAACTTTCTGGGCCGGCAAGTTTCAATAACAACTGAAGCCTATGGAGGAGTGTTCCAGCTCTCAGATTGGCTACACACACTGCATCTCAATGCCTCTCTGCGACACACACGACTGGAAACTCCTCCTGAACTGTAATGTGGACTCTTTCTGTAAAGCTGCGTTGAAATGATTGTGTATTGTGAAAAGCGCTACACAAATAAATGTGAATTGAAATTGAAGTGAAGTTGAAGGTAACTCACACTCACCACTTTGTTGGGGTCGTTGCGATGGTTCTCCATGCAGTGCTTCACCAGCTCCTGCTGGTCCAGGTTTCGGGCGCCACAGAACGGACACACAAACGTGGAGCGGTTCGGGATATTGCTGTTGATGGAGGAAAACCATACTCGCGTAAAAGTACAGATAACACTTTACAATAATGCTCGTTAGTTAACATAAACTAAGAATGAATAACACTTACACAGCATTTATTAATCTTTTTAAATTAAAGCTGCAGTGTGTAGTTTTTCCTCTTTGTCGCCATCTCTGTTCGAAATATGCAATTGCAGTTTTTAAGTCAACCTGAAGTCATCCGATTGACTTTTATCGGATTCCTGTCTGCAAATTTCAAACATCAGTCTCTAAATCCAAGTACACCTACACTAGTGTGTGTGTGTGTGTCTACGAGTATCTCTTAAGAATGAAACGCGTCCTGGACCCATATTTTAAAGCGTTCTGACCGTTGTCCCGAAGAGTCATAAGGCAGTGTTTGCATGAGAGGGCATTGTGGGAATGGTTGTGCTTTAATGCAAAATCCAGTCATCTGAGGAATATGATCCAATCACAATGACCTGCAATGACCCTTGACCCTTACCTGGGAATGGGCTGTGAGGTCGGGACCACAGGCATGAACTTCGGGCAGTTGGCCATCTGTTCTTGAACCTTTGTGCAAGATGAAATATGCGACCGCATTTTGACCAGGGTGACCTGAGACATTCACAGAGACATGATAGAGCAGCGTGAGCCTTGATTAAAGGGATAGTGACAGTTCTCAACTCTGTGCGTGCCGAAACTCTGTCTGACGCACTGCTAGCCTAGCTTAGCACAAAGACTGGAAGTAAATGGCTCCAGCTAGCATAGACAAAATTACGCCTCCATTTTCCAATCACGCCGCCCAAGTAGCAGTGCTTCGCCTTCTGAGAATATAGTTCCCAGTGTGTATACAGTTGAAAGATGGCTGTGTCTTATGCAACCTTGTTAGTTGTATTAGTTACAGGAAAATGCGTAAAACAAAATTCAATGGGATGTGGGAGACACCTGGATATTTCTGGTGAAGCGCCTAAACAAAATTCAAAACTTCAATTTATGTGATATAAACTTCAAATTTGGAACACATCTTGGTTAGATATATAGTAAAATGTATGATTTAGTAATATATATTATACGTATATATTATAAAAAAAATGTTTAGTACAGTATTTTTTCATGCTCTCTTTTTTTTTAAAGTGCTTTCACTTCAGCAATAATATTCCAAAGCATTCTTGAATTACAACCAGTTTGGATACACTCAAAATAATAATGGGTTGCCAGCCCATGTTTGGGTCACATATGGACAAACCCAACAATTACATTTTTTAATACATTTTTTAACAGAACGATTGGGTTTGTCCATATTTGACCCAAACATGGGTCATTTAGAGAGTAGTGCGTTTTCACATCTATTATCAAGAAGGGGGGTGACAGATAACGTTTTTTTGTCACCGGAATGGACGAAATGTTTTGTCCATACATAATAAAATCATGGACATGATTCGAAAAGGTTAAATGGTCCTGTAATGAATAGTTTTAAATGGTCCTTTATTAAATAGTTTCTCGCGGTCAAACGAGCGCATTGGAAATGAGTGTGAGACGAGTTTCCTCTAGTGGAAGCGTTTGGTACTGCAGCCGAACACACTCTCACTGAACGCTCAATTACTGAGATATCAGACTCAATTTTGGATTCATGGCTTTGATTTTCCTTTTCAGAAAATATATATTTCATTTAAAATTTTAAAATAGTATTTTTGCACATTTTTTATAACAATAAACATAAAACATTTTTTTTAAAGATATTCAGACAAGTGTCGTCTTTGTAAAGAGACCAAACTCAAACAAAGTGAATAACTGGATTATAAATACAGCGTAAATATAATTTAATACCATCAACAAATACAAAATATTAAATAAAAAAAAATTTCAAACTAAAATATAGTAGATTCATCTAATTGAAAAAAATAAATAAAATAAAATACATTTCGGTCATTTTTGACCGACACGCGAAGAGCACCAGAAAAATGATATTTAATATTAATATGAGGTAATAATATAAGGTAATATTAATATAAGATAATATAAGGTAATATTGTAATCCTGAAATGTAAAATGTGTGGACTGACCTTCTTGCCGCAGCCCCGGCACGGCGCCTTATACGACGACAGCTGCTTCTCCACGCTGGAGGATTTCTCCACTTTCTTTGGATCGAAAGGCATTCGGCAGAGCGGACAGAGCGGAGATGTGACCTGGAGACACGGCTGGAGACAATCCCCACAGAAACTGTGAACACACACACATACAGATTTAGAGCCCGACCGATAAAGGATTTTGAAGGCCGATACCGATACAAATATTTTTGGGTTTTAAAATCCGATATTCCGATATATCGGCCAATATTTTATTTATTTATTTGAAACTGGACATGATAGTCACAAATTTTGTCCTGCTTATTTGAGTTAAGAGAACTGATGGGGATTTTCTTTTAATTGTTGTTCAAGCAATGTATGTATCGTGACCAACTCAACGAGTGTTGCCAACAGGAACGGTGTAGAGCGCCCTCTGGTGGACAAACCATACAACTCCAACACTCGTGACATGGTTCAAGCGTATTTCGTCCGTTTTTATTTTATTTTTGAAATATTCATTTATCGGCCATTATAACTGCCGATACCGATAGTTTGGAAAAGGCCTAATAATATCGGTATCGATATATCGGTCTGGCTCTAGGATTATAGTGCGGCCTGTCTTAGACGGTTCATCATGTTGACATTAGAGCTGCTACTGAAATGTATGAATTCTTGCATGATTAGTCGTAATCATTTATGGGAAACACTTTATGATACTAATGAACAACTACACAGGAAGTAATGAGTAACGCACTATTAATGGTGGGTATTGTTAGTTCACTATTAGCTCAATCAATTACTATTTTTCATACTACTACTAGCTACATACAGGTTCATAATTAATATTAATAATGCATAATGTATAATACATGGTAATGGTAAGTAATGAATCAAGTGTTACTACATCCTTCAAAAGAAACTACTAATAATTTGGACCTAAAGTGAAGATCATGGGAACACACACTGTAAAATATATCTACAGTAGCTGTAATATTTCACAGTAAATTACATTATTGGCACTTCACAGGGTTTAACTGTGATATTTCACAATATTAGACCATATTTAGATGTTTACTTTGAAAAGGATTTAGTGGTAAGTGTTTAAATGTCAAACTTTGTTTGTTTTTATATGATAGCGCATGCTAAGGGAACGTGACGTGAACTCGGGATGGCTGAATAAACGCTGATGTTCAGACTATTTGGCCATCACCTTTCAAGCTGGCGTGACTCAGATCGGGTCCGTGCGCGTCAGCAGAAAGCGGCTGGTGAACTCGTGGCGCCTTGTCACTTTCTGACGGATGAGGAAAACGTTTACGGGACTGTAAAGGCAATGAATCACGCAGAGCTTTTTCTGCACCGTGTTTTATAGCACTGTTGAATCCTGGGCCGATGAAGAGCCAGTCCATCAATGTCCACACTTAAACTGCACTGACGGATCACGCGAACGGGAAGCCAAGGTCAGTCCTAAAGCGTATAGCATTGCGTTTGCAAGATTCCTGGACACTCGCAGTCATTCACCGCATTGGTCAAATTAGCAACATTCACCATTTTATTTTTTAAAACTACGGCTGTTGAACTACTAAAAAAAAAAATGTTGATTATAGTATACAGATTAAATGACATTTCAAAAAAAGAAATTACATTATTGCGGTCGACGAATACAGAAATAAACAGCAGAGATGCATAGATATCGGTATCGGCCGATAATGTCCATTTTTAATTTTATCGTTATCGGCCTGATTAGAAAATTTGATAATACGATAAATAATGTATTATTTCCTTCAGATGCGCACTGTTCAACATGTGGTTTTAAACTGCATGAAATATGATTGAAATCACTTCAAAAAAGGAAAATACAGTAAAGTGCAACGTGTCATATCGGCTACATAAAATTATAACGAGAACATCATTATAATTGTGTTTGGGAAATGGCTCTTAATGGTGAGGCTTTTGTTTTTGTAATCAGGCTCTCAAAAATTATATAAGAATCTGGTTTTAGATTTATCGGCCAATATATCGGTTATCGGCTTTCAAATGTAAAGAATTATCGGTATCGGCCCAAAAATCCATATCGGTGCATCCCTGAAAAAATCCGAGCCAATATCACTATAATTGGCCATTGACAACTTTTTAGATATCGGTACCATCATAGGCCACTGAAGAGTATCAGCTGACCAGAATTCATGATTTTTGGTGGGGTTTTATTTTACCATTCGATTTGAAGGAGAATATTTCACTGAGAGAGAGAGTTTAGCTTGTGTGTAGTGCTGCTGACTCGCCCCTGCTCCATCGAGCTGCTATTGAGTATCGCAGACACAATGAGAGCAAAAGCAAGCAGGTGCTGGGGGCGAGTCGAGGCTCTTTGCCTACAATCCCCATGTTTCCCTGTGTAACGCCGAGCGTGAAGCCGGCCCTTGGGGAATACAGCGGTTTCCAAAGCTCAGTACACGCCAGGGGAAGAGAGAACGACTCCTGGACCGGCTGGCCCAGACAGGGCTTGCACAGGATATTTAATGGTCTGAAATAACAGACAATGATTACACAAGCTTTCTTTCACACATGGCAGGACATCAAATAGAGATATCAGAGATTTCATCATTGGGACTAATTTCAAGTGCACATTTTGCACAATTTATGCGTGGAGTTCCCAAATGACGAACCATAGTTGCTCAAATGTGCAAAATAAGTAGAATAAACTGGGATGGATGCAATATAATCCCACGATACTCTAAACCTACTCACACCTGTTTGCATTAACTTTTTATTATTATGATCAGGGATGTCAATTTAAATATATTCCTATAATCAATCATAGTTTAAATTAGCATTCGATTAATCAATAGCATAAAAAAATTAATTGTTAACCTCTTAAAATCTACTAAGTCATCATGTTATGATATTTTAGCCACCATATCGGTATCGGCCAATACGTTAAATAGTATTATCGCTATCGGCTCAATAAGAAAATTTGGCCGATAATTAGTGCATTATTTCGTCCAATTGAAGGGGGGGGGTTATCATGTTACTAAATCACTTAGAGATGCACAATATATCGGCCGCCATATCGGTATCGGCCGATATATTCATTAGGGCCCAAGCCCTGAAAGGGCGAAGGCCCTATTGTTTTCCTTAGGATTATTCTTTTCTATTATTATTATTAGGGCCCAAGCCCTGAAAGGGCGAAGGCCCTATTGTTTTCCTTAGGATTATTCTTTTCTATTATTATTATTATTATTTTTCTTACGACTATTCGGGCACTTTTGGGGCCCTTAACATGCTCGAAAACTCTTGAAACTTTGCACACGGGTCAGAACCCGCGGCCATCAGAGCCGGGCTGAAGATGGTACCCGGGCGTGGCAGGGGGGCTCGTCAGCGCCCCCTGGAATGGGGTCCGAACACTTGGTCCATAACTCAAACACGCTTGCATGTAATAATATGAAACTCGGTACGCATGTTGATCTCATCGTTTCATCTATACCTCGCGCTTTTACTTTTTACCCCAGCCCAACAGGAAGTCGGCTATTGAGGTTTGTTTGTAAAACGCTCGCAATGGTATTTGAAATACTCCTCCTAGAGCTTTGATCCAAATTCGACGATACTCGGTCAGCGTGAAGTCAAGACATTGAGGATGAAAGCTTGTGTGGGGATTTTTGATATCTCGAACGGTTTTGCCGTGGCGAGGAAACGAAATCATGGCGAGAAACGTGAAACAGGAAGTGTGTTATAACTTCAGCATACATTAACTGATCTTGATGAAACTTCAGCAGTGTGTTCACTGTAAGAGGACGATCACATGGATGTGACTATTGTGAGTCAAAGTTATAGCGCCACCAACTGGCAGCAGGAAGTGTGTCACTTTCAAAATGCTTTGATATCACCCTTTTATTTTTACCCGATTTGCTTCAAACTTCATATGTATAATGTAAACATACGGCAGATGTAGACCTGTGAATGGATTCTTGATATCTTTGAAACTGTTGCCGTGGCGACGCATCAAACTTTACCCTTCTTTTAGGATGCTTTTAGGATGCTTTTGAGACCCTTAGCATGCTTCAAAATGCATGAAACTCGACAGACACATCACATTTATTAGCCAGTAGACATGTGCAAAGTTTCAGAAACGGGCGTGGTGAGGGCTCAGTAGCGCCACCTTTTGACAAAAGTGGGGTTGTTAGTTTTAACTAGAGTTACAAAAATTGGTATGTATATTGTACTCCTCGAGCCGGACAACTTTCTAATTTACACTTATTAGCTAGGACCCACAGAGACTCAGATATTTTTGTTTGAATATGGTCACTCTGAGCCTACATGTCTCTGTGTCTCTCTGTCTTTGCCTGTCTGTGTGTGTGAGTGTGCAGGGGGAGGGGGCTTAACCATTTCACTGCTGTGTGTTTGACCTGCATAAAGAAAATACATTTCTCAAGCCTGGTATTTTTTAAATAAGTTTTTATTTTTATTTTTTATAAGTAAAGACATATAACTAGTTTAATTGTAGTGCATTGACAATAGTTTTATATAATTAGTTTATTAATCAGATTAACTTGGTCAATAAACTTGGTCTGAAAATTTGGTCCATAAATCAAACACACTTGCATGTAATAATATGAAACTTGGTACACATATAGATCTCATCGTTTCATATATAGCCTACTTCACACTCTTACTTTTTACCCCAGCCCAACAGGAAGACGGCTATTTAGGGTTGTGTTTAAAACACATGCAATGGAATTTAAAGTATTGCTCCTAGAGCACTGAACCAAATTCGACAAAACTCGATCAACGTGAAGTCAAGACATTAAGGATGAAAAGGTGCCAAGGGATTTTTTATATCTCGAACGGTTTGGCCGTGGCGAGGAAACGAAATTATGGCGAGAAACATGAAACAGGATGTGTGTTATAACTTCAGCATACATTAACTGATCTTGATGAAACTTCAGCAGTGTTTTCGCTGTAAGAGACCGATCACATGGATGTGACTATTGTGAGTCAAAATTATAGCGCCACCAACTGGCAGCAGGAAGTGTGTCACTTTCAAAATGCTTTGAAACCAATCTCTTATTTTTAACCGATTTGCTTCAAACTTCATCTGTATAATGTAAATACACGGCAGATGTAGACCTGTGAATGAATTTTTGATATCTTTGATACTGGTGCCGTGGCAACGAATCAAACTTTAACATTCTTTTTTGATGCTTTTGGGACTCTTAGCATGCTTGAAATTGCTTGAAACTCAACAGATACATCACATTTATTAGCCAGTAGACATGTGCAACTATGGCAAAAGATTAAAGTAATGTCAAAAAAGTAAACACTAAAAGCCTCATATCTTCTAAAAATTTAATTATACATCATTTGTTTCTAAATTAAATTATACAAATTACACGGGTCAGAACCCGCGGCCATCAGAGCCGGGCTGAAGATGGTACCCGGGCGTGGCAGGGGGGCTCGTCAGCGCCCCCTGGAATGGGGTCCGAACACTTGGTCCATAACTCAAACACGCTTGCATGTAATAATATGAAACTCGGTACGCATGTTGATCTCATCGTTTCATCTATACCTCGCGCTTTTACTTTTTACCCCAGCCCAACAGGAAGTCGGCTATTGAGGTTTGTTTGTAAAACGCTCGCAATGGTATTTGAACTACTCCTCCTAAAGCTTTGATCCAAATTCGACGATACTCGGTCAGCGTGAAGTCAAGACATTGAGGATGAAAGCTTGTGTGGGGATTTTTGATATCTCGAACGGTTTGGCCGTGGCGAGGAAACGAAATCATGGCGAGAAACGTGAAACAGGAAGTTTGTTATAACTTCAGCATACATTAACTGATCTTGATGAAACTTCAGCAGTGTGTTCGCTGTAAGAGGACGATCACATGGATGTGACTATTGTGAGTCAAAGTTATAGCGCCACCAACTGGCAGCAGGAAGTGTGTCACTTTCAAAATGCTTTGATATCACCCTTTTATTTTTACCCGATTTGCTTCAAACTTCATCTGAATAATGTAAACATACGATAGATGTAGACCTGTGAATGGATTCTTGATATCTTTTAAACTGTTGCCGTGGCAACGCATCAAACTTTACCATTCTTATAGGATGCTTTTGAGACCCTTAGCATGCTTCAAATTGCATGAAACTCGACAGACACATCACATTTATTAGCCAGTAGACATGTGCAAAGTTTCAGAAACGGGCGTGGTGAGGGCTCAGTAGCGCCACCTTTTGACAAAAGTGGGGTTGTTAGTTTTATCTACAGTTACAAAAATCGGTATGTATATTGTACTCCTCGAGCCAAACAACTTTCTAATTGACACTCATTAGCTAGGACCCACAGAAAGTCAGATATCTTTGCTTGAATGTAGAGAAAATCTCAGAATTTTGCCAGTGTCTCAGTGTCCCTCTGTGTGAGTGAGAGGAGGGGCGCCTGTCAGGTTAATTTTAACCCTTTATTTGCTGTGTGCGACTTCTCTGGCATTTTCGGGGGCCTTAACATCCTCGAAAACTCTTGAAAATTTGCACACGGGTCAGAACCCATGGCCATCAGGGCCGGGCTGAAGCTGGTAACCGGGCGTGGCAGGGCGGCTCGACAGCGCCCCCTGGACTGGGATTCGAACATTTGTCCATAAATCAAACACACTTGCATGAATTAATATGAAACTCGGTACAATTATAGATCACATCAGGCCAAACAACTTTCGTGCTCTAAGTTTTATGACAGTTCAAATGGAAGTTATTTATGAATTATGAATTATGGGTTGTTTGAATAATTGTCCTAGGAGAAATACATCAAATCACAATGCATGTGTTTACCAATCACAACCAAACTCGGTGTGCATGAAGTCAAGACATTGAGGATGCTCAATTCCGGACGGATTTTTGATATCTCGAACGGTCTGGCCGTGGCGAGGAAATGAATTTTATGACTAAAAAAGGACACATAAAGTGTGTTATAACTTTGCTCAATTTACCTACAGTTACAAAACTTACCACGTATATTGTTCTCGTCAAGCCGATCAACTTTCCAATTTAAAGTCATTCGCTCTGAGCAACAGAAAGTCAGATATTGTAGTTTGAATGGATTTATTTCCCCTGCGATTTTCTCTCTCTCTCTCTCTCTCTCTCTCTCTCTCTCTCTCTCTCTCTCTCTTTCTCTGTGTGTGTGTGTGTGTGGGTGTGTGTGGGGAGGGGAGGGCTGTTGTCTGTGTTTATGTGTGTGTGTGTGGCTGGCTGTGATTTTTCCTTCAAGTCCTTGTCTCTAAGTCCTTGTCTTTTTGCATAACAATTTTGCATAACAATATATTTAAATGACAAAATAGGCATATAACCCCCATCTTTTAAATGTATAGATTGCTTTAAATAAAAGTAAGATTGTATTTGTAATTGAAGTTGAATGAATTTAAAATTCATGTGCTATATTTCATTCAATATTTGTTTTCCTTAAGATTTTAAAACACTAACTTCATTCTTATCTGAATTACAAATATTTGTTTCTGTATAAAATAATACTCTGACTAAAAACACATTTGATGTTTTTTTTTTGGTATTTTTATTTACATTTATGTGTGTGTGTGTGTGTGTGTGTGTGTGTGTGTGTGTGTGTGTGTGTGTGTGTGTGTGTGTGTGTGTGTGTGTATAAAGTGCAGGGTTTTTTTTAGATAAAGTAGAATTTCTATAACTATGTGTTGAACTAATAAATCACTCTTGTGTGTGTTAAACACAATCTACTTAATACAGACAACTTCATTATAAAGATAAATAACAAATCCAAAAAATATATGATTATAATCTATGACAAAAAAAGCCATTACAAACTATATTATTGGAAAATACACATTGCTCTTTGTATTGTTGTAAAATATTCATGAAAAACAAGATAACAAAAATCAAAAAGATAAATTATTTTAGATATAGCCATGTTTTAAATGTATAGCAGAGATGTTAATTGAGGCAGCAACATACAAACTTTCTAGAACAACATGGACCTGAATAGCTGGTTTTTATGGAGGACAGTGAAGAGGAAGAGGGTGCAAATCAAACAGCTCATTCTCAGACTACACAGCAAACAGCTTAAGTTTTTAGTGCTTTGTTTGAGGTTTTTAGTGCTCTGTCCTATCTATTATCAACATATAATAGATGGAACAGAACAAGAAAGGCAATTAATAATCTGTCATTGCGTCACTGCATTATGATATGAAAGGCTCAGTACAGTGTGGCACAAAACGCTTATGCGCATCCCGAGTGGAGAATGATGCGCTTAAAGCCACATGGAGTTACAGCGCACAGCGCATCGAGTCCGCATTGATGCAAGCTCTACAATACACTTCTTTTTGATAGTCAAAGCGGGGGTTACGTTTTTACACGTCGTACAGAATAACCCTAAAGGCACCAAGGTGGCGGTGCCACCGGCTTTTTATTAAATATAAATATAGCTGTGAGCAGCGATAAAGGGCCAAAGCCGGCGGTACCACCATCCCGGTGCCTTTGGGTAACTAAAGGCATCGGGGTTGCGGTGCCACCGGCTTGGGCCCGCAATCGCTGCTCGCAGCTATATTTATTATTATTTTTCTTACGACTATTCGGGCACTTTTGGGGCCCTTAACATGCTCGAAAACTCTTGAAACTTTGCACACGGGTCAGAACCCGCGGCCATCAGAGCCGGGCTGAAGATGGTACCTGGGCGTGGCAGGGGGGCTCGTCAGCGCCCCCTGGAATGGGGTCCGAACACTTGGTCCATAACTCAAACACGCTTGCATGTAATAATATGAAACTCGGTACGCATGTTGATCTCATCGTTTCATCTATACCTCGCGCTTTTACTTTTTACCCCAGCCCAACAGGAAGTCGGCTATTGAGGTTTGTTTGTAAAACGCTCGCAATGGTATTTGAAATACTCCTCCTAGAGCTTTGATCCAAATTCGACGAAACTCGGTCAGCGTGAAGTCAAGACATTGAGGATGAAAGCTTGTGTGGGGATTTTTGATATCTCGAACGGTTTGGCCGTGGCGAGGAAACGAAATCATGGCGAGAAACGTGAAACAGGAAGTTTGTTATAACTTCAGCATACATTAACTGATCTTGATGAAACTTCAGCAGTGTGTTCGCTGTAAGAGGACGATCACATGGATGTGACTATTGTGAGTCAAAGTTATAGCGCCACCAACTGGCAGCAGGAAGTGTGTCACTTTCAAAATGCTTTGATATCACCCTTTTATTTTTACCCGATTTGCTTCAAACTTCATATGTATAATGTAAACATACGGCAGATGTAGACCTGTGAATGGATTCTTGATATCTTTGAAACTGTTGCCGTGGCGACGCATCAAACTTTACCCTTCTTTTAGGATGCTTTTAGGATGCTTTTGAGACCCTTAGCATGCTTTAAATTGCATGAAACTCGACAGACACATCACATTTATTAGCCAGTAGACATGTGCAAAGTTGCAGAAACGGGCGTGGTGAGGGCTCAGTAGCGCCACCTTTTGACAAAAGTGGGGTTGTTAGTTTTATCTACAGTTACAAAAATCGGTATGTATATTGTACTCCTCGAGCCGGACAACTTTCTAATTGACACTCATTAGCTAGGACCCACAGAAAGTCAGATATGTTTGTTTGAATGTAGAGAAAATCTCAGAATTTTGCCAGTCTCTCAGTGTCCCTCTGTGTGAGTGAGAGGAGGGGCTTGTCAGGTTAATTTTAACCCTTTATTTGCTGTGTGCGACTTCTCTGGCATTTTCGGGGGCCTTAACAGCCTCGAAAACTCTTGAAACTTTGCACACGGGTCAGAACCCATGGCCATCAGGGCCGGGCTGAAACTGGTAACCGGGCGTGGCAGGGCGGCTCGACAGCGCCCCCTGGACTGGGATTCGAACATTTGTCCATAAATCAAACACACTTGCATGAATTAATATGAAACTCGGTACAATTATAGATCACATCAGGCCAAACAACTTTCGTGCTCTAAGTTTTATGACAGTTCAAATGGAAGTTATTTATGAATTATGAATTATGGGTTGTTTGAATAATTGTCCTAGGAGAAATACATCAAATCACAATGCATGTGTTTACCAATCACAACCAAACTCGGTGTGCATGAAGTCAAGACATTGAGGATGCTCAATTCCGGACGGATTTTTGATATCTAGAACGGTCTGGCCGTGGCGAGGAAATGAATTTTATGACTAAAAAAGGACACATAAAGTGTGTTATAACTTTGCTCAATTTACCTACAGTTACAAAACTTACCACGTATATTGTTCTCGTCAAGCCGATCAACTTTCCAATTTAAAGTCATTCGCTCTGAGCAACAGAAAGTCAGATATTGTAGTTTGAATGGATTTATTTCCCCTGCGATTCTCTCTCTCTCTCTCTCTCTCTCTCTCTCTCTCTCTCTCTGTGTGTGTGTGTGGGTGTGTGTGTCTGTGTGGGGAGGGGAGGGCTGTTGTCTGTGTTTATGTGTGTGTGTGTGGCTGGCTGTGATTTTTCCTACAAGTCCTTGTTTCTAAGTCCTTATCTTTTTGCATAACAATTTTGCATAACAATATTTTTAAATGACAAAATAGGCATATAACCCCCATCTTTTAAATGTATAGATTGCTTTAAATAAAAGTAAGATTGTATTTGTAATTGAAGTTGAATGAATTTAAAATTAATGTGCTATATTTCAATATATTTGTTTTCCTTAAGATTTTAAAACACTAACTTCATTCTTATCTGAATTACAAATATTTGTTTCTGTATAAAATAATACTCTGACTAAAAACACATTTGATGTTTTTTTTTTGGTATTTTTATTTACATGTATTTATGTGTGTGTGTGTGTGTGTGTGTGTGTGTGTGTGTGTGTGTGTGTGTATAAAGTGCAGGGTTTTTTTTTAGATAAAGTAGAATTTCTATAACTATGTGTTGAACTAATGAATCACTCTTGTGTGTGTTAAACACAATCTACTTAATACAGACAACTTCATTATAAAGATAAATAACAAATCCAAAAAATATATGATTATAATCTATGACAAAAAAAGCCATTACAAACTATATTAATGGAAAATACACATTGCTCTTTGTATTGTTGTAAAATATTCATGAAAAACAAGATAACAAAAATCAAAAAGATAAATTATTTTAGATATAGCCATGTTTTAAATGTATAGCAGAGATGTTAAAGGTGCATTGCGCAACTTTTCATGTTAAAAATAGCCGTTTTCTAACCCATACATGCTTAAACAATCGCCTGATGGGCTGAATGAGCCCTTCTTTGATCACTGCGATCGCCTCTATAATCCTGTACAGTGAAATATATAAGAGGGATTCGGGCTCGAATCTGAGACTGGGCGTGACGTCATGCGCGTTCACGCTCGCCCGGCTATATGGCAGGTTCGTGGAGCTATTCGCCGCCGTTCTCCGTATCAGAGAAGACAACTCGAGCGACACAACTCTAGTCAGCTTTCCACAAAAGTAGACGATGGATTCAAAGGGGCTGTTTACACCTGGTCACTTCATGCGTTTTCTGTGATCGGATAGCTATTCGACCGTGAAAAGACAAGGGTGTAGCCTAATAAATGCCCTCCGAAACGCATTCGAGACGGATTTGAATCCGATCGCTCAAACCACTTGAGGACGTGGTCTGGGCCGCATTCCAGACGAAACTGGACAAGTGTAAATGCATCTGGTTGTTGAAACCAAGCTACAGGTTATGTCATGTTATTTTAGTCATATATGACGACGCGCATCACCTCAGATGAGCAGCTGAGCTGAGCCCCTTCATCAAGCGCCGCAATCTATCGCAAATCAAAGTGAAAGTAAGTCGCAGACGCTTAACACTACCATCTTCATTAAAAGTAAAGAAATGAACTGATCTTACCAGGCCTGTTGCCGATCTCTCTTATTGCTGTCTTTGCTGATTTCGAAATTAGCCGATGATAAATAAAATCCAGCTCATATCTGTTGCTTTCGGTGACGTGCACTTCATTTAATCTGTATATGGCGCGGAAAGAGACCGGCTTGTAGCTCATTACAAACCCCAACGCAAACTCCGCGTGAGACAGAAAATAAAACTTCAGTCTGTCCAGTGCCAGGCGTCGGAATAAGACGAGAGTCGACATCGGGAAGCTTTCAACAAACGGAGAGATCTCCGGTCTGCTCAACGGGTCCTATACAAAGTGATAACTAAACGTGTTTCCATAATAATTCAATCATAAGTGGATACAGTAAGCACAGGGAGATAGATGGAAACAAAAAACGAAGTTTTCTACTATCCCCGTTTCCCCCTCTCACACACAAAAGTGTGTAATTTACTCGAATGCCTTTCCTTTCATATATTTTAAATGACTTGCAGATTTATTACTGGATTACCTCATTATGACTGTAACAAAAGATGTGTGCCGCACAGTGTGCTCCTTAGGTTATGAACAGCTCGTGCAAACGTGCGTATGTGTGTGTGTGTGTGTGTTCCTCCATGAACGCGCACAGCTCTGGTTGCAGTTTCGCTTGTCGCCAGAGGGGGCGTAGTTCTGCAAAAACTCAGAGACTTGCGTTTAGCTCCTTTAATTGAGACAGCAACATACAAACTTTCTAGAACAACATGGACCTGGATAGCTGGTTTTTATGGAGGACAGTGAAAAGGAAGAGGGTGCAAATCAAACAGCTCATTCTCAGACTACACAGCAAACAGCTTAAGTTTTTAGTGCTTTGTTTGAGGTTTTTAGTGCTCTGTCCTATCTATTATCAACATATAATAGATGGAACAGAACAAGAAAGGCAATTAATAATCTGTCATTGCGTCACTGCATTATGATATGAAAGGCTCAGTACAGTGTGGCACAAAACGCTTATGCGCATCCCGAGTGGAGAATGATGCGCTTAAAGCCACATGGGGTTACAGCGCACAGCGCATCGAGTCCGCATTGATGCAAGCTCTACAATACACTTCTTTTTGATAGTCAAAGCGGGGGTTACGTTTTTACACGTCGTACAGAATAACCCTAAAGGCACCAAGGTGGCGGTGCCACCGGCTTTATATTAAATATAAATATAGCTGTGAGCAGCAATAAAGGGCCAAAGCCGGCGGTACCACCATCCCGGTGCCTTTGGGTAACTAAAGGCATCGGGTTGCTGTGCCACCGGCTTGGGCCCGCCATCGCTGCTCGCAGCTATATTTTTTAATGTTATCGTTAACGGCTCAATAAGAAAATTTGGCCGATCAATAGTGGATTATTTCCTCCAATTTAGGGGGGGGGGGGCTACTAAGTTATCATGTTACTAAACAATCATTTAGGGATGTACAATATACCGGCCGCCATATCGGTATCGGCCGATATGTTAATTTTTCATATTTTCGTTATTGGTTTAATAAGAAAATTTGGCCGATATATTAAAGCCGATAAATAGTGGATTATTTCCTCCACCATATCGGTATCGGCCGATACGTTCATTTTTAATGTTATCGTTATCAGCTCAATAAGAAAATTTGGCCAATCAATAGTGGATTATTTCCTCCAATCAAAGGGGGGGGGGGGGGGGTTTAAAAGTTATCATGTTACTAAACAATCACTTAGGGATGTACAATATATCGGCCGCCATATCAGTATCGGCCGATATGTTCATTTTTAAAATTTTCGTTATCGGCGCAATAAGAAAATTTGGCCGATATATTAAAGCCGATAAATAGTGGATTATTTTCTCCACCATATCGGTATCGGCTGATACGTTCATTTTTAATGTTTTCGTTATCCGCTCAATAAGAAAATTTGGCCAATCAATAGTGGATTATTTCCTCCAATTTGGGGGGGGGGGGGGGGGGGTTAAAAGTTATGTTACAAAACAATCACTTAGGGATGTACAATATATCGGCCGCCATATCAGTATCGGCCGATATGTTCATTTTTAATGTTTTCGTTATCGGCTCAATAAGAAAATTTGGCCGATATATTAAAGCCGATAAATAGTGGATTATTTCCTCCAATTTAGGGGGGAGGGGTGGGGGACTGCTAAGTTATCATGTTACTAAACAATCACTTAGCGATGCACAATATATCGACTGGCATATGGGTCTCGACCGATATGTTCATTGTTAATGTTATCGTTATCGGCTCAATTAGAAATTTTGGCCGATATATTAAAGCTGATAAATTGTGGATTATTTCCTTCAACTGAAAAAAGTCAGTTAAACTGTCTTAAAGCATATTAAAAACACCACATACACATATAAACCACATTAAAAGCTGGATTTGATGCTCGACTTGGCAAACTAGTTTTAGCATTAGGAAATCTGAGTTCTAGTGAGTTTTATGCAACTAAATTAGAAGTGGAAGCAGCTCTAGGCTGGTGCTAAAAAGAGCCACGCTGGTAAATACTCATTTTCTAATGCATCCCCTGCTCTATCTGCCGAATACAGATTAGATGGCTTTATAAGACAAGTGGACTAAAATAACAGTCCTAATCCTTATCTCGCTGTGCCAACACCAGCATATGTTCCAGAGATGCAGGTGAGATCGTTGCTCATTGATTAAACACTCATGAATAATGTGCCCAAACGTGTTGAACAAAACTGCCCACATCACATTCATATATAACACACTCATCTCAAGAGTAGGAGGTATGCCTGAAGATGTATCCGTTTTCAAGCCTTTATGTTTCCCCTTTCATGTTGCTTTCTTTTACTTGGTGAAAATCCAGCTTTTAATGTTGTTTATGTCTTATGTTTAATATGCTTTAAGACACACCATGTGCAAATTCATAAGTCGACAGCATTGCTGAGTATTTTCAGTGAACCAAAGTAGAGCCAGACCGATATATCGGCCGATATTAGGCATTTTTCAAAATATCGGTATCGGCAGTTATAATGGCTGATAAATTAATATTTAAAAAATAAAATAAAAACGGACGAAACACGCTTCAATCATCTCTCCTTGGCCTGTTATATTGAAAATGTATGTTTTACAATTTGCAGTATGATGTTATCTATTGCTAAATTATGGCTCATCATAGACTAGCTAACCACAAAGCTAGCTAACGCCACTATCATCAGTGGAAGACCGCTAACGTTAACATTAATGAGCTTGGAAACCACAATTAACTTTTTCTGCCTAAATAAAGTAATTATTACCGTATTTGGGTCAATGACGTATAAGGCCTTTGAGAGGCCCATTTTTAAAATACTTGAAATAATAATATATTTGTCTATTTTCTAAACATGTGGAGTGTAGTCTACACATGCAAGTGTGTGAAAACTTCAAAGAAAGATATTTTAGTGCTTTTAAACTCAAATGAATAGGGCAATGACCTTAAAAAAGTCATTTGGGGCGACCGTAATTTATCTTATAATTAATAGATTTCCTTTGCATAAGTTATATTTTAAGAAGTATCAGTAATTAATTGAACTGTTTAAGAAAGATATACTCATGTGTCCTTTCATTTATTGCAAATGATGTTAAATACATTTTTATCTATAATGGCAGTGTCACCCTCATAAAGCAATTACATATTTTTTTTACTCATAAAATCCATAAAACTGATTTAAAATGTGTAGATATAGTATCCACTTATTGATGTTATACCAATGAATTATATTTCAACCAAAATGGACAGATATTATTTTTTGAATTTACTGCAGAATTGAATATAGTTGGTTACCCCACATGACAAATGGTCGCCCCACATGATGAAAAACAGCAGGCAATTAAGACTACTCAATGATTTTGATAGTTAAAACACATTTAATGGAATTTTATGAAGAATCAGCATATTTAATGAAATTTTATGAAGAATCAGCATTTCCATTTCATTTGACACATTTCATAACATTAACAGTTTCCTCACTATTTCATTTGACACAAAACCATCATATTAAAATGTTCAATACTAATGCATTAAACGCTTGGACATAACATTGAACAGCATTTTCCTTTTTCATTTTCATTCCATTAATCACTTAAACATACAATGTTTGCATTTTCATTACTATTTTCATTTAACAGTTGAATATAGCAGCATTCTGCAGACACATTGAACAGCATTTTCCGCTGCCTGTAGCGAGCAGTCTTTTCTTTGCTTGTTAGTGGGGCCATCTAGAAAAAAACGTATATTTAAACATACACAGAGTTAGAAAAAGAATTGGAAAAAGTAGAATGAATGCTTAATATTCACACATTTCTTTGATAAAAAACATAATAATCAAAAAGAAGTAAGCTTAGTCCTCTCTGAAGTAGCAGGGAAATTATTGAAATTTAGAAAAAATATGTGGTGAAATTTAGAAAGTTATTTAAAACAACTAAATGCATATAATGAACGTAAACATTTGCATACAGAAACTACAAATACATGATATGTGTTTTCTATAATTTAAGCAATCAGTGGCGGTCGCCCCACATGATGCTTGGTCGCCCCAGATGATATTTTCAAGTTTAATCAAGTATAACAGGCTAATGCTTAGCTATAGAGCCCAAGTTAGCTTCTTCTAACCACATATCACTGACAAATTTACAATTTACAAATTTAAAAATAAAGATTTGCGTATAAAACTTATAATTTACAGTTTTAGGTTGGTCGCCCCACATGATATCAAAATGTGACGTATACACTGCAGCAGTTTTAAAGAGGATTTGTTTGTAAAAATGAGAGTGGCAACTCACCTGCTAGTTGTCTCTGTGGGACCCTCACCATGAGGCTGGCTGATGCAACATCCTCTTTGAGATGATTATCAGAATATAAGTCCCTTATTTGTATTTTCTTGATGGTCGCCCCAGATGATATTTCAGATAATGAACATCTTCGGACAAGATTTGTTTGTTTATTATGATTGAAATGTGTGTACAAATGTTTCATAACTTTGTCAATCAATGGAAAACAAGTTTAAAATTATGCCAAATAGGGTAAGGATTATATTTAAATTATTTTAGTTTGATTTAATACCAGTTGTCCAAACAGAAGTCAAGGCCGGACGGTCGCCCCACATGATGTTTTTACACTTCAGGTGGCAGAAAATGCCAATAAACCAATTAGTTTTAGAGAAATAAGAGTGGGCATATGTATAAGGGAGGTGGTAGACATACATGTTATAATTTTATTAATTTTAATGTTTATTAATTGGTAAAAAGTTCAGTCGGACAGAAAAAGCAAGCGTCACGTCATTGACCCATTTATAAATAGCATATCTCTAGTTACAGTCCCTGCATTGTAAAATGTAAGTTATACTTGCGAGGAGTGAACATTTAGACATAGAGCGAAAGTATCAAACGTATCTTGTGCAGAAAAGTTAGCTTTTCTTTTACACGTGTGTGAAATCCAACAATATTTAATAAAAAAAAATATCGGCCGATATATCGGAATATCGGATTTTAAAACCCAAAAATATTTGCATCGGTATCGGCCTTCAAAATCCTTTATCGGTCGGGCTCTAAACCAAAGACAGTTTTAAAAAACACGGTTTGAAATCGCTGGTGTTTCTGACGTCACAAACGACCTTGTAACCAATCAGATCAACGTGTGATCGCCAACCTGTGGATCTCAGAGTGAGTGAGTGGAGGCGGGGCTCATTTGCATATTCGTGAACCTGCGCATTCTAAATGAGGCGAGGGTGTTGAGTTATATTCAAGATATTTTAAGGCATGAAGAATTATTTTAAGGAAAAAACGTTTAAATGTGTTATTTTGCTGAGTTTTAAGGGATAACGTTTTTACTAAATTTTTTAAACGTTTTTTAAATTGGTCTTTGTCGGCCATTTTTCATCTCTCTCCAGAGCTAGATCCTTTCAGATTTAGTCTTTTAAATCTGGTTTCAGGTTTAACGAGCTCACAACACTCGCTATAAACGTTTTCTGTCGATTAATCACAGTGTGACATCATCAGTGAACAGCCAATCACACGACACATGGAGAGCCGAGTAGCGCAAGTTACCAAATCCAATCTACTTTCTTTAATCTTTAGGCCAAAAAAAGGATCCCTCATGTTTACAGCAGATGTGAGAAGGTTACAGTGTTCCCCTCATCAAAAATTCATTTTTCCTGAAAGGTCAGCAAAAGGGCAAGGCAATCCCTGGGAACCATTTTATTAAACACAGACCACAAGGTGAAGCTTCACTCTTCACAAAATACAGTGCATAAAAACACCAAAACATAATGAGTTCTGGTCTTCAAATCAACGTTCTAGGTTTGTATCTGCTTGGTTTATAACGCTTTAACCAAGAATAATGAATGGAAATCCCGTTGTTTTGAACATTCGTTTGAATGAATCGTTTTAGGAACCGATTCAGTGATCAATCTCATAATTCAAGTTCGAGGAGGATGGTTATATTTACGGTATGTCACGTTGTCAAGCTCATTTCAGGTTCTTAAATACACAAACCAATTGCAAAGATAGAAACTTTTGCATCACAAGTGTCCCATTCTAACGAGGAAAACGCATTTAACAACCACAACAACGCGCGCACATCAAAACAAAAAGCTACGATCAGTCGGTGAACGATTCACTCGAATTCCAGACAGATTCGGTCTGGCTTGCGACTCGGTTCGAATGATTCTTTTCAAATGAACCTCATCCTCATCACATAAATTATCGCTTTGTTCTCCTGCACAGATGGGAAGTGAAAATATATAAGCCCTCATTGACGAATATATAATGTTTTTACATATTATTGTCAAAACGGGTTAGAACATTGTATGATCACGAAATGCACAAGCAGATGAAAAGACGCATCATTTCCATTGCCGAAGCCTGACAAAGGAACATGATGTAGAAAATGTTAAAAGGCCAGTTTACTCACGTATGTGCGCAGCTGGCGATGCTGACAGGCTTGTGGTAAACCTCCAGACAGATTGGGCAGGAGAACTGGCTCTCTAGACTCTCTCCAGGTGCGGCTGATGAGGCTCCATTTTGCTGCTGATGTTGCCTGATCTGAGCAGCCGAAACAAAACTGCGGAACATCGCCATCACGAACCACTAATACTGCCGATGCGAAGAGGATTCCGTGTTTTTAACGAACGTATCGTGATTTATACGACATTAGATAGCGCATCTGCAATCTCCCAACACTGTTAACCGAGGAGGACACGCCGTTGTTCCAAAGAAGTAAACATTACATGGTAGCTTTAACGGAACGGATTAGGCGAACAAAAAGATGGGAGTTGTAGTTCTTTACAGTGATCATTTTAGCAGAGCGGTGGTTCCATAGAACTACATTTCCCAGACATCGCATTCAAAACAATTCCATGGAGCATAGATAGATGGCGCAAAACTAATATAGCGAATGTAACAAATAATTTATACAGTATAAAATAGTATTTTGATCAAATACTATTAATACTATTTTTGATCAAAAAACGTTAAGACATTGATATAAAATATAGAAATAAATAACTCATCACGATGCTTCTTTTCTGTGTTAAATAAAAAACAATATGTTTTTTAGCGCATTTTTGCACGTGTATGTGGTATTTAACAATATTTACACAAAAAGTAAACATTACACATTGAGATAATAAAAAAAAAGAAAATCAATGTCAGACGATGCTAAAAGCAAACATATGGGCGTGGTCTCTTACGTCATCAAAAGGGGTCAGGAAAATTCTCTAGACTGTCACACGTGAAAACAAGCTTCTACGAAATATGTGTGATTTTGACTATTCTTTTAAATAAGTTTTGAGAGGATCTGTCGCTTTTAAACAGACTCGTATCGTTGGACGAGTGACATCGTGTGTTTCCTTTCATAGAGTCTGTGAGTTTGAAGCCGTCATGTGTGAAGTTGAGGAGGATTATAATGGTCTGGAGTGTAAACAGGAGAAGAGACCTGTGCCGACGTGAGTTGAACTAAACAACCACTGTGTGTGTGTGTCAGAATTAAGAACCATGTTTTGGACAATATAGTGATGATTGTACCATTATATTTTTGTTGTGGCGATGTGAGCGAGTGCATCGTAAATCCATCTTCCAACCCGTGTTTTCTTATTATCCTGAATCACTAAGTTACGACTATAACAAGTTTATATTCGGACTATTTAAGACCGAGTGGGACATCAACCGCTGCGGAGTAGCACAGTACCTGCGTGACTCGTCATAGACATAAACAGTGAGAAGTAGTTCCGTCTATAATGTTCTTCCGCAAGACTGGAGCGTCAAAAGTTTTTGTTCAATATATATATATATATATATATATATATATATATATTTGTATTTTGAGAGAAGTTCGTGGTACTAATTAATATCTAAGATGTAATCATGATTTTATTCCCATTGACATTATATTTTCTTCTAATATTTTTTTATCGCTTCTCAATTAAAGCAGTATTTCATGTTGTAATAAAGACTGCCTTTAAAATAATTCTTTTGAAGGCAGATTAGTGCCATCTGGTCGGAAGTAAAAAAGAAAAACGTATGTAATGTTGTGGTGTAACCCCTAGATTCATATATAGCTCAATATAAGAGGCGTATACATTAGTAAGAGATTAATACTTACTTTTATTAGGTTTTGGATTTTGATATATATTTACACATTCTTAAAGGCTACTTTTTGTCAAGGGTTAGATTTTTTTTCTTCTTTTTTTTAAATGTTCATAACAATAGTGCATAACAATAGTGAATAACAAAATTTTTTTTAATGTAAAAAAAGAAAAACGGTAAAGAAAATGCTGTTTTTTTTGTTATTTTAAAAACACTTTTTTTGTTATTCACATCAACAAATTACAGAATCTTTAAAATGTAATTTTTTTTTTCACTCACTAATTTTTTATTTTTAAGTTCAGTTCCCTGTTCTGTGATTTGCTTTACTGTTTTATGTGTTTTCTATCTTATTATTTGTTTTCTTGGCTTTGTAAAGCATGTTGGTCAACACCAGCTGTTTTTAAACGTGCTATACAAATAATTTTGTATATTTTTCAGGCCGGACAGGAAGTGTATGAAGTGTAAGGAGGGAACTGCCGTGCTCATCATTCGTGTCAGTGATGCGTTTTGCCGGTAGGTGAGATGATCATTAATCATCTCCGTGTTTTAATTACGCTTCATTAAGTGATGCAGTCTCACCAAAAACGCTCGTTCTGTCCTCAACTAGGTCCTGCTTCAAGGAGTACTTCGTACACAAGTTTCGGGCCATGCTGGGAAAGAATCGAGTCATATTTCCACAGGAGAAGGTGAATATAAAAACAATATCCTCAGTTTTAGTGGAATTATGGAAAATCTGATTGAGGCAAACTATGACTTGCCTAATAACACTACATGCCTTTTCCCAGACATAATATATTTATCAGCATAAATAATAATAATTATTATTATTAAATCAATGGCATTCATCAACAATGAGTATTGCAAAAAAGCATCAGTTTTATCCATTGATTGAAAACATTGTTTATATTAAACAAACTCTCAATAGAAAAAGCTGTTCTAAACCATCTTGATAATGAGCGTTTGCTTTCTGACCAATCAGAGCAGAGCAGCTCTCAGAGAGGCGGAGCTTAGAGAGACTTAGAAGCGTTTCAGACACTGATGCTGTAATGAACATTATGAGGAAATTAAAGTGTTTTTGACCTTGGATGCGTGTAAACCTGATATAGGAGACGCCAACACAACATTAGGAATCTTTAAAATGCCATAAAAGGGCACTTTAAAAATCCCTTAGATCCTTCATCACCCACACTGACTCAGTTGTTTGGTCACCGACCGTCACACTTTTGCTCTCCTCAGGTTCTTCTGGCTGTTTCTGGTGGCGCCGCCTCTTGCTCAATGCTCTCACAAGTTATAGAGGTAAAATACAGAAATAATATGTGTTTTTAGAGAAATAAAGTGTGTGTGTGTGTGAATGTATTTTTACAATCAGTATTGTATAAAGCACTAGAGAAATAAACATGACTTTCTGCTTTTCTTTGTTCAGGGCTTGAGTCGAGATGCTCCCAAAAAGTTACGATTTATGCCTGGAATCATTTACATCGACGGTAAAGCCCTTCCGACCAGTAGGGCATTATTCATGCATCTCAGAATTATGATATTTTAAACCGGGTTTGATGTGTGTTAGACGGCGGCGCTTGTGGGCGGAGTCAAGAGGAGCGACAGCGATCTGTAGATCAACTGAAGAGCATCTTCACACACACCGGCTTCCCGTACTTTATAGTTCCTCTGGAGCAGGTAAACGGACCCAGTTCCTTCCCTCTGTGCAGAGAGAGAGATAGAGAGAGAGACATTCAATGACTCTCCGACTCACTCACTCACAAACACACTCTCTCACTCACTGACTCACTCACTGACTCACTCTCCGACTCACTCACTCACTCACTCACTCACTCTCCGACTCACTCACTCACTAACTCACTCACTCCCTGACTCTCTCAGTCAATGACTGACTGACTCACTCACTCCCTGACTCACTCACTGACTTACTCTCCGACTCACTCACTCACTCTCTGACTCACTCACTCACTCTCTGACTCACTCACTCACAAACACACTCTCTCACTCACTGACTCACTTACTGACTCACTCACTCACTCTCCGACTCACTAACTCACTCACTCCCTGACTCTCTCAGTCAATGACTGACTGACTCACTCACTCACTGACTCACTCTCCGACTCACTCACTCACTCTCTGACTCACTCACTCACTCTCTGACTCACTCACTCTCCGACTCACTCACTCACAAACACACTCTCTCACTCATTGACTCACTTACTGACTCACTCACTCTCTGACTCACTCACTCTCTGACTCACTCACTCTCCGACTCACTCACTCTCTGACTCACTCACAAACACACTCTCTCACTCACTGACTGACTCACTCACTCACTCTCTGACTCACTCACTCACTCACAAACACACTCTCTCACTCACTGACTCACTTACTGACTCACTCACTCACTCACTCTCTGACTCACTCACTCTCCGACTCACTCACTCACAAACACACTCACTCACTCACTCCCTGACTCTCTCAGTCAACGACTCACTGACTCACTCACTCCCTGACTCATTCTCCGACTCACTCACTCACAAACACACTCTCTCACTCACTGACTCACTTACTGACACACTCACTCTCTCACTCACTTACTGACTCACTCACTCACTCACTCTCTGACTCACTCACTCTCCGACTCACTCACTCTCCGATTCACTCACTCACAAACACACTCTATTGGTTATTGGCTTTCTATTATTATTTCTATAAACTATAATAATAATACTCACTCCTTGACTCACTCACTCCCTGACTCTCCGACTCACTCACTCACAAACACACTCACTCACAAACACACTCACTCACTCACTGACTCACTCACTCCCTGACTCACTCACTCCATGACTCTATCAGTCAATGACTCACTCACTCACTGACTCACTCACTCTGACTTTCTCAGTCAATGGCTGTGTCCAAAATCTCCACTCAAACCACTATTCTCTACCCCCTATGTAGGGGGTAGGGAGTAGAGCACTATATAGTGAGCTCACCAGCATAATAGAAACACCACTTTCGGACACTACATGATCGTCTCTCGGCGCCGTTGATTACGTCATTGCTGTCGCCCGTCCGCCATTTTTACGATCAGCACAATGCATGGTGGTATGTAGGGCTTGGGTTAGTGACCATCGGTTGTACACTACTTTTCAAAATGCATTCTGGGATAGATTGAGTGGACTATATAGGGTATAATAATCATCACTGTACATTCGGACAGCACTACAAAATGGCGAGCTCACTATATAGTCCACTATATAGTGAGTAGTGGGAGATTTCGGACACAGCCAATGACTCACTCACTCACTCACATATTGCCAAAGCATTAATAACACTATATAATAAAAATAATTAAATAAATGAACAATGATAAAAATGAATACACATTTTACATGAAAATAATCAAAGCAATAAAACCGTTTAATCTTCTAATATTTATCAAATTGTCTCTAGGAATATAGTTGGTAGCTACACTACATGTTGGACTCCCTGACTCTGACTGGTGTAATGCTTTGCTCGTGACGTTTCTCAGGTGTTCGCTCTGCCCACCTCTGTACTGGTGCCGGTCACGTCTGATCCCGACCCGTCCAATCCCAGCTATAAAGTCGCTGTGGACCAGTTCATCCGAGAGGAGCAGAAGTGGACAGAAGAGGATTCAGCCAGTGCTGTGGCTCGGCTCACTGTAGAGGACTCGGCTTACTCTCCTGAACACAAGCTGGCGCTGGAGAGCCTGTTCTCATCACTGAACACACTGACGGCGAAAGAGGACATGCTACACACACTCCGGTGAGTCACTCTTTAGAAATCACTCTCGAAGATCTCTCAAATCTGATTGATTTCAAGAAAACATCTGCTCAATTCACTGCATGCTTCCACAAAACTGATTCATTTGAGTCTCTGTATTTGATTTAGACGAAAATCTTTGTTATATAAACATTAGGGCTGGGTATTGAAACAGAATTTATGATTCATTTCGATTTTGTTTCACAAGCTTGCAATTTGATTCAGAATTTCAATTCAGTTTGATTCGATATTGATTAAGTTGGTACATTACTATAATATTATAGGTTAAAATGAACTGATTTGTTTGGGCTACTTCCATTTAAATTACAAAAGAAAGTTTTTAATCATAATAATGTTATAATAACTTTAGAGTATAAAGAAATATCGGTTATCAGCTTTCGAATATAAAGAATTATCGGCTTTCAAATATAAATAGTTATCGGCTTTAAAATATAAAGAATTAGAGGTGATCGGCTTTCGAATATAAAGAATTATTGGTTATCGGCTTTCAAATATAAAGAATTATCGGTTATCGGCTTTCAAATATAAAGAATTGTCGGTTATCGGCTTTCGAATATAAAGAAGTAGCAGTTATCGGCTTTCGAATAAAAAAATATCGGTTATCTGCATTCGAATATAAAGAATTATCGGTTATTGGCTTTAAAATATAAATAATTTATCGCTTATCAGCTTTCAATTATAAGGAATTATCGGTTATTGGCTTTCAAATATAAAAAATTATCGGTTATTGGCTTTCAAATATAAAGAATTATCGGTTATTGGCTTTTGAATATAAAGAATTATCAGTTATTTGCTTTAAAATATAAAGAATTATCGGTTATTGGCTTTCGAATATAAAGAATTATCGGTTCTTGGCTTTCAAATATAAAGAATTATCGGTTATCGGCTTTCAAACATAAAGAGTTATCGGCTTTCAAACAAAGAATTATCGGTTATTGGCTTTCAAACATAAAGAATTATCAGTTATTGGCTTTCAAACATAAAGAATTATCGGTTATCGGCTTTCAAATATAAAGAATTATCGGTTATTGGCTTTAAAATATAAAGAATTATCGGTTATCGGCTTTCAAATATAAAGAATTATCGGTTATCGGCTTTCAAATATAAAGAATTATCGGTTATCGCTTTCAAATATAAAAAGAATTATCGGTTAGTGGCTTTCGAATATAAAGAATTATCGGTTATTGGCTTTCAAATATAAAGAATTATCGGTTATCGGCTTTCCAATATAAAGAATTATCGGTTATCGGCTTTCGAATATAAAGAATTATCGGTTAGTGGCTTTCAAATATAAAGAATTATCGGTTATCGGCTTTCAAATATAAAGAATTATCGGTTATCGGCTTTCAAATATAAAGAATTATCGGTTAGTGGCTTTCGAATATAAAGAATTATCGGTTATTGGCTTTCAAATATAAAGAATTATCGGTTATTGGCTTTCGAATATAAAGAATTATCGGCTTTCGAATATAAAGAATTATCTTTTATCGGCTTTTAAATATAAAGAATTATCGGCCGATATGAAAATATTGGTGCATCTCTAATAGTTCAGTTTCGATTTACTGCTACTCTCTTTGAATCCCTAATAAGTATCGTGCAACAAAGCAGCGCAAAACTAAAGTGTGAACTTATTACTGATAATAACCATGATGGTTATTACAGAATGCCACCATTGACCTCAAACACATGGGAATGCCACTGAACCAATCATAATCAAGAGTAAAGAGTTGAGTGTGTGTGTCGAGACAGACTTCACCTGATCCTGCACGTCGCCCGAGAGAACGGCTTCTCGAAGGTCATGATGGGGGAAAGCTGCTCTCGGCTGGCTGTGAAACTGCTGAGTAACATCGCTCTGGGTCGCGGAGCAGCGCTGGCTTCAGACACGGTGAGGACGCCACAAGAACAAGCCCACGGTTCCTCATGATGACCTCAGAGCTGCGACTAAGATGTGTGTGTGCTTGCATGATTAGTCGTCATCATCTATGGATAACATTTTATAATACTGTTCCTTCATTGATAAATAACTACACAGGGACAAATGTGACCCTGAACCACAAAACCAGCCATTTGTTTTAATTGAGATGTATATATCACATAAAAGCTGAATACATAAGCTCTCCATTGATGTATGGGTTATTAGCTATATTAGCCGAGATATGACCACATCTGGAATATGAGGGTGCGAAAAAAACGGAAAATAAATGTTTTATATATTTGCGGTAAGGAATGTACAAAATATCTTTACTTAATATCCTAATGATTTTTGGCATAAAAGAAAAATCGATAAGTTTGACCCATACAAGTATAGTTGTGTATTGCCACAGATACACCCGTGTGTCATGTGACTGGTTTCGTGGTCACATGTCTCCATGAACTGTCTCGTAGGGTTTCTGTGATCCTCGGTTCGGGGATGTGGTGATCGTGCGGCCCATGAGGGATTATTCCTCTAAAGAGATCGCCGCGTACTGTAGGATGTTTCACGTGCCGTCCGTCTTTATCCCGGGTCTGGAGACCAAGGTGAGAGTGTGTGTCCTCAGGCCTAACGCACTGAGACGCTTTCCTTTGAAAACACATCTTCTGTTCGCACTGAGACAGCGTTTTATTCATGAAAACAAAGATTTGAGACTTTGATCCTGCGCTTCAACTTCCCCTTCAGACTCCGGATAAAGCCGGCATCCAGCGACTCACGGAGGCTTTCGTCACCAACCTTCAGGCCGAGTTCCCCTCCACTGTCAGCACCATCTACAGGTCCTCTTCCTCATCTCATCTTCATCAACAGCTCTGACTTCAGTGTTTTATATTTCATTGTTGTCTCGATGTTTGCTCCGCAGAACGAGTGAGAAGCTTCACACAGTCAAACCTTCCGGAAGTGAAGCCACTGAACCTGCGTCTAAATGCCTTCTGTGTGTGTGCGCTCTCGACACTGATGTGGGTGAGTGTGTGTGACAGGGCCATCAGCGAGAGTGCAGAATGCGGGAGTCAGTCGTGGCTTACTATAAAGGAAGCGCTATTGACAATCTAAATAATAGTTTTGTTTGACTACGGCAGCTGGTTTAGTCCAAAAATGTGCGGGTCTGTTCGAGGTCGGATCACGTTCTGCACAAACAAACCGCACCGAGGGCTCTAGTGCGACTCGACCCAACTAAAGAAAAGCACCTGGTTATCAGTTATTTGCTTTCAAATATAAAGAATTATCGGTTATCGGCTTTCAAATATAAAGAATTATCGGTTATCGAATGTAAAGAATTATCGGTTTTTGGCTTTCAAATATAAAGAATTATCGGTTATCGGCTTTCGAATGTAAAGAATTATCGGTTTTTGGCTTTCGAATATAAAGAATTATTGGTTATCGGCTTTCGAATGTAAAGAATTATCGGTTATTGGCTTTCGAATGTAAAGAATTATCGGTTATCGGCTTTCGAATGTAAAGAATTATCGGTTATCGGCTTTCGAATGTAAAGAATTATCGGTTTTTGGCTTTCGAATGTAAAGAATTATCGGTTATAGGCTTTCGAATGTAAAGAATTATCGTTTTTTGGCTTTCGAATATAAAGAATTATCGGTTAGTGGCTTTCAAGTATAAAGAATTATTGGTTATTGGCTTTCGAATATAAAGAATTATCGGTCATTGGCTTTCGAATATAAAAAATTATCGGTCATTGGCTTTCGAATATAAAGAATTATCGGTCATTGGCTTTCAAGTATAAAGAATTATCGGTTATTGGCTTTACATATAAAGAATTATTGGTTTTTGCCTTTCGAATATAAAGAATTATCAGTTATTGGCTTTCAAATTAGGGATGCACCGATACCGATACCGGTATCTGGTATCGGCCTCGATACCACATTTTCTAAAGTACTCGTACTCGTTAAAAGTCCCCCGATACCGGGGACCGATACCATGTTCTGAGAAATGGGTTAATCACAGGCGCCGAGTGCCCACCCCCAGGCTCCGGCTGCAGCTCAGAGCGGGGAGATGGGGAGACATGTCAGCCGTGTGGAACAGTGATGCGCGGGTCAATGTATAAACAACCCGCACACTACCAACGTTTTCAACTACCCGCCCGCTACTCGGACCGCAAAAAAAGTAAGAAAATATTGTACCCGACCCTCTTCCTGACCGTATTTTTTAAAAGTAGTACATGCTCATCGTAGCGTCATTGGGCCATAAACGTGTAACAACACAGTATCGCAAGAAGACGTAGCCTACATATAACAAAGGCAGCACTTTGGTCATCATCTTTCATTATTTCGGTAAATGTTTCCAACACTTACTCTTTCTATTTGTGTATTTGCGGAGCTTCCACTCCCCCAGTCTTCACCTTTTCTCTTGCCGCCTCCATCTCTCTGCAGACTAGTGATCATAGACATGGCCGGTTCGTGAACGAATCGGTTCTTTTTAATGAACCGGTCGAACCAGTACGCTAAATCGAACTGAATCATTCGCATCAGTTCACGTCTTGCGTCAGTGCTGATCCACAAGTTACTACAGTTACTCACTTTCAGACATGCCTGACAGTCCCTCCGAGTTGAAATAAACCAATATCCCGAATTATATTTTACTCCAGTAACTCTAACAGTTCACTGAACTGAGACATGTTGTTGATACTGCTGATACTGCGCATCCGCGTATAGTAACGAACGCAGAGTACAGCGGTTCTCGGATCACACCAGTACAGAACTGAGAACTGTTTAGACTGAGCTTGTGTGTCATCTTCGTGCCAGTTATTCAGCCAATAAATAAATTCGGCCTATATATTTCATAGAAAATTCTATCTAGTACTATATAAATACAAAGGTTTAATTGGCATTTTTTTCCAAACGACCTGACCGACCGCGACCCGAATATCATTAAAAATATTTTTGGATGACCCGTAACTGCGGGTGACCGCGGCGCAGGCACCCGCTCATTTTGGATCAACCCGTGCATCACTGGTGTGGAACAATTTCAAAGTGAATGGCTTTGGATTAGGAGAATAAGTTTACTTGTAGTCGCCAAGTTACTTATAGTCAGTTGAATGTCTGTTGGGGGACCAAATAAATAAAGTGTTATCAGATATTAAGCTGATCGTACTAATACTCTAGTCTACTAATACTCTAATGACAGTTAGTTGACATGTAATTGAAAAGTTACTTATAGTTAGTAAAGTGGACAATCGAAATAAAGTGTTACCCAAGTAATTTAATCAAGGACCTAAAAACCCGTATATAAAAATATTTAAATCATGTTTTTTTTTGTTTTTTTATTAAGTACTCAGTATCGGTATCAGCGAGTACTGAAATGCAAGTACTCGTACTCGTACTCGTTTTCCAAAAAAGTGGTATCGGTGCATCCCTATTTCAAATATAAAGAATTATCGGTTATTTGCTTTCAAATGTAAAGAATTATCGGTTATCGGCTTTCAAATGTAAAGAAGTATCGGTTATTGGCTTTCAAATGTAAAGAAGTATCGGTTATAGGCTTTCGAATGTAAAGAATTATCGGTTTTTGGCTTTCGAATATAAAGAATTATCGGTTATCGGCTTTCGAATGTAAAGAATTATCGGTTATCGGCTTTCAAATGTAAAGAATTATCGGTTATCGGCTTTCGAATATAAAGAATTATCGGTTATCGGCTTTCGAATGTAAAGAATTATCGGTTATCGGCTTTCGAATATAAAGAATTATCGGTTTTTGCCTTTCGAATATAAAGAATTATCAGTTATTGGCTTTCGAATATAAAGAATTATCGGCCAATATTTTCAAATCGGTGCATCTCTAATAGTTCAGTTTCAATTCACTGCTACTCTCTTTGAATCCCTAATAAGTATCGTGCAACAAAGCAGCGCAAAACTAAAGTGTAAACTTATTACCGATAATAACCCTGATGGTTATTACAGAATGCCACCATTGACCTCAAACACATGGGAATGCCTCTGAACCACATCAACTAAAGGAAAGCACCTGGGTCCGGTGGTTCCCGCAGGATTGCTCGAGTCTCCTCCTCCTCTCGGGCCGGCGGCGGTGAAGTGTTCGCACAACGAGGACGTTCATTTGACGAATGAGAGTCGGCGCTGCAGGGAGTAATGGAGTAATAATGACAGTCTGTTCGTTCATGTTGTCAGAGTTACCCGCCGAACTGACGACACGCTGACGTCACACACACGTCCGTTTACAAACCAATCAGAGTCGAGATGCCCCCCATAGATGATGACGCACGCCCGTCATGTAGAGTTCTTCAGTGCGCTCGCATAATAACAATGTGAAAACAAAACTTACCGAGTGTATGAAATGTATCCAGACATGAACTTTGGTTCGGTCCTGGTGGACCCGCCCAACACCACAAACGGCCGCCATGATCCAAACATGAGCCTGACGTAACTGTGTTCCTCTGCAGATAAAGCTTCGGCTTTCCACGCCACTCTGGTGTCTGAGCAGCTGTCCCAGATCAAGCCTCAGGACGTGTCCCATGATGCAGTGTGCTGCTCGGAGACTGAGTGTTGTGGGACCGGCGGCTGCTCCTCAAACCGGTGGCGTATTTCTTGTCTCTTTCGTGTATTATAAGCCGAGTCCGTAGACGACGTGCTCTTGATGTTATTCCTGCTTCTCTGGTGTATCTCAGGGTTCCTGCACATCAGGACTGGAGGACGCTGTTGTGTTACAGCTGTAGACTCACGCTCAAGGACATGGTGAGCGACAAAATCAAATTACAGATTTAAAGCACATGTGTGTGTGTGTGTGAAGTTTGAGCTCAAACACCCCACAGATCATTTTCATAGCATGTTAAAATGGCCGCAAAATCGCGCCTTTTTGTGTGTGTCTCTTTAAATGCAAATGAGGTGGTGTGCCACGCCCCCTTTTAAGAAGAGGGCGGGGCTTTGAGCGCTTATACTGGGCAACAAAACACGCAGTACGGATGTAATAAATGACGTATGGAGAGAGAACGGGGGTAGTTTAGTTTAATCACGGTTATAACTTATGTTGTCATCTTGCTTTAATCCAGTATTAATACAATAAACTTCTTAAAACGTATTAATAAAGTTTAGGCCATCACACAAAAGCTAAATGGTACGTTTCACTCCATCAAAACACAGTATCAAGTGTGCATTAAAGTGTTGTCCATAAACTCTCTCTCTTATTATAATCAATTAAACCCAAACACTCGCTACAACGAACAGCTGACACATATACACACTTTATGCCTTTTCAGGAGGTGCTTAATAACCTGATAAACTTTATATCCGTAAAACAACTGTAATAAAGTGTGCGCTCTCTCTAGAGGGTGTATTTTTATCATTGCTGCTGATTGTGTTCACACACTGCCAACACACATTGGTCCAAAAAAAAAAAGGATTTTGCATAATATAATTGTTATTGGGGTGCTTTAAAGGTGCAGTGTGTAATATTCAGGAGGATCTGTTGACAGAAAGGCAATATCATATCCATAACTGTGTTTTCAGTGGTGTATAAAGACCTTACTAATGAAGCATTATGTGTTCACACATCCACATGTTTCTACGGTGGCCCTGAGGGGACAAACGCGTTTCGTCACTGTTGTTCTTCATGTAAAGATCTAGCGAATAAAACACAGACACAATGATGAACAAGTCACAATAATAATCGCAATAACATCGTTTTACTGAAAAATAAAGTAAATTAATTTATCTTGGTAAAGAAACTTCAGTGTTTACCTACTCTCTGCTGTCTCAGACGACGACATCACTTCCTGTCGGTCACCGTAACTTCAGTTGGGTGTAATTCACAACCTCACCACTAGATGCCGCTTGAACTTACACACTGCACCTTTAACAAGTATATAAACGTTCACTTTTAGAGCCCTACAGTGGGGAAAGAAATGAACCCAACATGTGTTAGTGAACACTTCCTCTTTCCCACAGGGATCCGTCGACGCTCTTCCCGCGTACATCAGGACAGAGGCGGAGAAGCGGAGGAAAAGGTGGGAAGTTAAATCACCTTAAATAATCTTCTTCATTGTTCACATCATCATATTCCTTCTTCAATGGAACGCAAAATGTTAATATCCGGGACGCTCTTCTCCGTACATGAGTTTCAAAAATATGAAACGGTCCAGTCACTCGAGTCTTTCACAGCCGAAGTTAATCGATTAGATGAAGACTGAATTAATTCATATTCAGAACTATTATATCCCAGCTGATTAAAACACCCTCATGTACACACACACACACACACACTGTAGAAATTTTTTTTCAAAAAAAATTTGTTATCACAACATTTTTTCTTTTGTCAAATCAAATTAGTTCAGATAACTTATTATTTTGAGTTTCTGATGATTAAATCAGTCTCTTTCATTGTATTAACTCACTTTTTCCATTTCAATCAACTTAAAATTAAGGCAACCAGGTTACTTATTTTTTTAAGTTAAACCAACAATATTTTTTTACAGTGCATGATTGTTTCGGATGTTCCGTAATAAAAGCGGTTTCTTTTGTTTTGTATCTTTAGGTTCAGTTTTATGAATGACAGTGTGAACGCTACACGAACCAAGAGTAAATTATCATCTTATTTTTTGATTCGGACCAAAAGAAGTGTGAACCGCCTCAGTCACTCGACATGTTTACGAATTTATCTAGTGCGCAAAATTTGATTAAATCATAGAACAAGAACATCACTTCCGGATAAACTGGTGCCAAATATCACTAGAGAAAATGTTCGTTGCATTTCTTTGGTGGATAAAGACTTGCTTTCGGCGGCAGAATCGAGTTTAAACTGAACACTAATCATCAAACTGATCCGCTTTGACGTTTTGAGATGCTGTGACGCGATTGGTCCGCTGGTTATGCCGTCACATGACTTTTTGGACGTGTATCGAGGGATGTGTTTCCAGTGCATGAAAAAAAAAGTTTTTTTTTTTTATGTACATTTTTAGAGTTGATGTGCATCTTGGCATTTCCATTCATCATTTTTTTTTTAAATTTTATGCAAAATCCCAAAATTTGCATGTGAATGTCTATGGTTTCTTCCCACAGAGCTTTGATGAAGATGGAAATCAGCGAGTATCTTTTGGAGGATGGCGACTAGCAGATGTTTAGTTTGAAAAGTGATATTTAAGTATTGCATTGTAATAATTTCATTATTTGTCTCCATTTGAAAGTGAATAAAAAAAAAGTTTTAAATATTTAATAGCGGCACGTTTTTTGTTGCTTGAGCACCTTTGGCTTGTTTTATAGCATCAGTGAACCTGTCGCCTGCCATTTAAATCAATATAAACTTTTATATATTCAGTTGTTTGTACAGTAATTTAATAATGAGTTCTTAATTTAGCAAACTGCAAGGATTTTTTACAGGCTCGTTTGATTTCTGAAGACAAACATGTTCGTGTCTCTTTGCATAAGCATACAGTGGAAGTGATTATTACAGACGAGCTTCGGCACACTCATTATTACACACGTGTGCGTTTAACACATACAATACATCATCCCACATCACAGCTCTGGAAATACGGAGCAGATTCTAGTCTTAATTACGATTCAAGTGTTTGATCAGAAATTGTAAAACCAGGAACGAAACACTAAATGGCTCTCATCATAAGATACTGTGGCTTGTAAACACTTTTACTGTAGTATCAGAACAAAAAAACAACAAAAAAAAGTTAAAATCTCACAAAATCCATCAAGTCTGGGTCATATTTCACCTCAAAATTACACAACGGAATAAACGTTTCAGAAAAACAAATATACCGTAAAGTTTTGATAATAGATTGATAATACTGTTAAACAAATTACAATAACTGGCATTCAGTCATGTGACGTTATGCTTGTGCTTATTAAAACCAATAGCAAGCAAACAATTAGCATTAATTTTAGTAAAGACATGCTATGATAAATTTGAACACGGATGCTTGTTATTATGTCACACGTGTATATATAGATTGTGTGGATATTTGCTTCAGAAGTCATGGAAATGTATTATTAAAGTGCACTTGTTACTATTTATTTAATATTTTTCATAATAAAAATGAACATTTATGTTGTGGAATATTTATTAATTGAGTATTTGTTCGGTGTGCCTCTTTATGTTATGCTTATTTTGATTTAAACAAAATTATTTTACAGTAGTAATGCAGAATGTATTCTAGAACAATCGTAATAATCCTCCTTGGGAACAACTTTACTTTGGAAAATCCCTGTAATTGGGTGGTCAAATATAACCCAGACGGAGTTTCGAGATTCACTCTTATAGTGTTTGTATTTCCACTCGGAAGGTCCTGCCGTTTCGTTCCCAGCGTTCACTAGCGTCTGAATCAGTCACAGGGCTGATTCTCAAGCTTTGCTGAATAACAGACGACCTCCATCATCAAACCTCTGAGTGCAAAGAAGCCGATAACGTCAGCGGGGCTTCGAAGCGCTGCAGAAACGCTGTTCATCCAACTTATATAAAGCAGAGAAGCTTCTAGTCCCACAAACCCCTCTCAGTGTTGATTCTTCTCTCTCGTCCACTTGATCATGGTCTCTGGAGAGCGATAGAGGAAGATGAGTTTGGAGTAAAGCTCTTCCTCCAGCTCCAGTTCTCCGGTTTCCCGCACCAGGAAAATGTCTATGCATATTTTGAGTATGCGATCGACGCACGGCAACTCCTCGAACATGATGGAGTGAGAGATCTCGCTGAAGAAACCTCGCACAAATTTACCGATGACCAAAACCACCGACACGTACAGACCCATGATCCTGCGGGAGGAGAGAGAGACGTTTGCATGGATAAAAAAAGGGATGCATGATATATTGTTACGGGCTGATATATGTTCATTTTTATTGGTATCTGCCGATATATTAAATTTTTTTTAATGCTATTGGTATCGGCCGATATATGTTAATGTTTATCGGTATCAGCCGATATATGTTCATGTTTTAATGTTATCGGCCGATATATGTTCATTTTTTAATGTTATCGGCCGATATATGTTCATTTTTTAATGTTATCGGCCGATATATGTTCATTTTTTAATGTTATCGGCCGATATATGTTCATTTTTATCGGTATCTGCCGATATATGTTCATTTTTTAATGTTATCGGCCGATATATGTTCATTTTTTAATGTTATCGGCAGATATATGTTCATTTTTTAATGTTATCGGCCGATATATGTTCATTTTTATTGGTATCTGCCGATATATTTAAAATTTTTAATGTTATTGGTATCGGCCGATATATGTTCATGTTTATCGGTATCTGCCGATATGTTCATGTTTATCGGTATCTGCCGATATATGTTAATTTTTTAATGTTATCGGCCGATATATGTTCATTTTTATTGGTATCTGCCGATATATATTTACATTTTTTTAATGCTATTGGTATCGGCCGATATATGTTCATGTTTATCGGTATCTGCCGATATATGTTCATTTTTTAATGTTATCGGCCGATATATGTTCATTTTTTAATGTTATCGGCCGATATATGTTCATTTTTTAATGTTATCGGCCGATATATGTTCATTTTTTAATGTTATCGGCCGATATATGTTCATTTTTATTGGTATCTGCCGATATATTTAATTTTTTTTCATGTTATTGGTATCAGCCGATATATGTTCATGTTTATCGGTATCTGCCGATATATGTTCATGTTTATCGGTATCTGCCAATATATGTTAATTTTTTTATGTTATCGGCCGATACATGTTCATTTTTATTGGTATCTGGCGATATATTTAAAAAAATGTATGTTATTGGTATCGGCCGATATATGTTCATTTTTCTCAGCCTCTGCCGATATATTTCCTTTTTTTAATGTTATCGGCCGATATACGTTCATTTTTATTGGTATCTACTGATATCTTTTCTTTTTTTATGATATCGGTTTCTGTCGATATCTGTTGAAATTTTTAATTTTGTTGGTATCTGCTGGTATATGTTAATTTTTTATGTTATCGGCCGATATATGTTAATTTTTAATGTTATCAGCCTGATAAGAAAATTTGCCCGATATATTAAAGCCGATAAATAATGTATTATTTCCTTCAACTGAGACTCTTCAGATGCGCACTGTTCAACATGATAGTTTTGAGTTGCTTGAAATATGATTGGAATCACTTCAAAAAAGGAAAATACAGTAAAGTGCAAGTCTGTCATATCGGCTACATAAACATATAATGAGAACATCATTATAATTGTGTGTTTGGGACATGGATTTTAATGACGTGACATGTTTTTGTAATCAGGCTCTCAAAAATTATATGAAAATTTGGATTTAGATTTATCGGCCAATTTATCGGTTATCGGCTTTCAAATATAAAGACTTATCGTTTCTCGTATCGGCCCAAATGTTCACATCAGCGCATCCTAATAAAAAGCCTGCACCGAATCTCATGAAAGGAATGGGTTACCCGTATCCCGCAAGGAAGCCCAGACTCGGAGGGCTGACTTTATCGTTAAAGATGACCATCGGTAAGACGTCGCAGGACTCGAGGCAGCCGGCGATCCTGATGTCCCACCACTCCTGAGCTCCTGTGATGTTCATCGAAGCTTCTCTCTTCAGAGACAGAGTCACGTCCTGGTATCCCTCCTCTCCTCCTGTTGGAGAAACACAACAAAAGTAATTCTTTTCAATAGTGACAAAGTATATTTGTGTAATTTAATATAGTTTTGCGTACAATTCTGAGATTGCATTTTACAGCTTTAATTCATTTTGAGGAATACTGAAAGTGAGATGAGTTAATGCATGTTCACATTTAGTCTAGAATTTACTCCAGTCTTCAGTGTCACATGATCCATTTTTGAGACTGCAGAAGTCATTCAAATTTGGGGAAACCACTTGAAACATTTATTGTGTTGAGCTATTTAAATTTTAAATTACTTTTCTTTGAGTTGAAAGTCTGAATTTTGCCAATAAACCTGATTTGCAATGGGGGTTGAATAGTTTTGATTACAACAGGGTGAAAATTCCTCAGTTCACTAGAAACATATTAAGGAGCAAAGTCACAAGAGTATGGAAGCTTGTTTCCGCCACAGAATGAAAAATAAAAAAGGTAACTGCGACTTTCTCTAACAATTCTGACGTTATTTTCACAATTGCGAGATATAAAGTCAGAATTGTGTGAAATAAAGTCGAAATTGCGTGTTGTAAAGTCAGGATAAAGTCAGAATTGCGTGATATAAAGTCAGAATTGCGAGATATAAAGTCAGAATTGCGAGATATAAAGTCAGAATTGCGTGATATAAAGTCAGAATTACGAGATATAAAGTCAGAATTGCGAGATATAAAGTCCGAATTGCGTGATATAAAGTCGCAATTGCAGGTTATAAAGTCAGAATTGTGAGATATAAACTTTTCTGTGGGGAAAAAAAGTTAGTCTTTTTTTATCCTTAAAATTGGCCTGATAACTTGCAATTGCGAGTTTATATCTCACAATTCTGAGAAACGATGTCAGAATCTTAAGATATAAACTCGCAATTGTGAGAAAAAGTCTGAATTGTGAAATAAAAAGTATCAATTCTTTATTTTTTTTCTTGCAATTGCGACTTTATTTCTCATAATTGTGACTTTTTATCTCACAATTGCGACTTTATTTCTCATAATTCTGACTTTTTATCATCTCACAATTGCGACTTTATTTCGCATAATTCTGACTTGATATCTCGCAATTGCGACTTTATTTCTCATAATTTTTATATCTCGCAATTGTGACTTTATTTCCCATAATTGTGACTTTATATCTCGCAATTGTGACTTTATTTCCCATAATTGTGACTTTATATCTCGCAATTGCGACTATTTCTCATAATTGTGACTTTATATCTCGCAATTGCGACTTTATTTCTCATAATTGTTATATCTCGCAATTGTGACTTTATTTCCCATAATTGTGACTTTATATCTCGCAATTGCGACTATTTCTCATATTTGCGACTTTATATGTCGCAATTGCGACTTTATTTCTCATAATTTTTATATCTCGCAATTGTGACTTTATTTCCCATAATTGTGACTTTATATCTCGCAATTGCGACTATTTCTCATAATTGTGACTTGATATCTCGCAATTGCGACTTTATTTCTCATAATTTTTATATCTCGCAATTGTGACTTTATTTCCCATAATTGTGACTTTATATCTCGCAATTGTGACTTTATTTCCCATAATTGTGACTTTATATCTCGCAATTGCGACTATTTCTCATAATTGTGACTTTATAACTCGCAATTGCGACTATTTCTCATAATTGTGACTTTATAACTCGCAATTGCGACTATTTCTCATAATTGTGACTTTATAACTCGCAATTGCGACTATTTCTCATAATTTTTTTTATATCTCGCAATTGTGACTTTATATCTCGCAATTGCGACTTTATTTCTCATAATTGCGACTTTATAACTCGCAATTGCGACTATTTCTCATAATTTTTATATCTCGCAGTTGCGACTTTATTTCTCATAATTGTGACTTTATATCTCGCAATTGCGACTTTATTTCTCACAATTCTGACTTCATATCTCGCAATTGTGAGATAAAAATTTGCAATTATTATTTATTTATTTTGTATTCAGTTTTGGAAACAAGCTTCCCTAGAACTGTGCCTGACTACAACACTAAAGAAAGTCTGGCTCTTTTACCCTTGTACAGCTGGCTGACGGGTTTGGCTTCAGCTCCATTAGGTGCTCGGATGTAGTTCGGGAACATGTGCGACACAAGCCTAGAGACAATTACAGAGACGATCAAAATCTGAACGATAGATGCTTGCCAAATATGAATGACAATAAATGGGGTAGGATTTACTTTCACTTGGCAATTGCTAGTACATTTCACAAACATTTAAAAGACACATTTATTTTACAATAAACAAGAAAATTTGTAGAAAGACTTTGTTAAAATATTGCGATCTTATTCCTATATGACAGTCCGTTCAACCACACAGTATCATTATTTCTGTCTAAAAATACTTCAAATGTTCACAGAAGAACTGGGATATAAGTTTATAGTTTGGATATAAACACTGATGTCTATAGTAGAGATTAAAATGAAGATTTCATCAGAGCCTCTAGTAAATGACATGTTATGAATGGTGGGAGAGTGTATTGTGATTTGTGCCATGAGACGTGTATCTGGGATGAAGTGATCAAACGTACACCGGGTCCGTCCGGTTCCCCAGCAGAAGCGAGGCCAGGTCGGCTCTAACCGGGTTCTTCTGCGCCAGACTGATGGAGTGCCGGTCGAACGTGTGCTCCACTGTCCCGCCCTTCCCAAGGTCCCTTCACACACAAGACACATAATGAGCATGAGCTCCTGGCTACACCAGAAAATGTTACTTTTTTTTTTTTTTATTCTTTTCTTCATCAGAATGGTACGAAACTTGGTAAAGGTTTTGGCATTTACTGTGTGAACACTTAAAAAATATGGATATGCTTCAAAAGGTGACACTTGTGTTTCTCGCGTAATGGAAATGAGTGTGAGACGAGTTTCCTCTAGTGGAAGCGTTCGGTACTGCAGCCGAACACACTTTCACTGAACGCTCAATTACTGAGATATCAGACTCAAATTTGGAACACAACTTTGTTTAGATTTATAGCTTTGATTTTCTTTCAGTTTTAAAGTAAAACGTGATTTTGAAAATATATATTTCATATAAAAATTGATAATAGTATTTTTGTGCATTTTTCACTTTGTAAAGAGATCAAACTTCAGTCTGTGATCTAAAGCGTTCAAGACTCTCCACAGTTTAAGCTCGAAATGTAATTTTCAGGTCTATGCTCAAAAAGTGAAAAAATAGATTATAAATACAGCGTAAATATAATTTATTACAAAAAAAAAATCACCTAAAAATACAAAATATTAAAAACATGATCAAACTAAAATATAGTACATTAATTTAATTGAAAAAAATATATAATTAGGGCTGTGCAACGATTAATCGTGATTAATCACATCCAAAATAAACGTTTGTGCTTACATAATGTGTACTGTGTATAATTATTTTGTATATATAAATACACGCATACATGTATTTGATAAATATTTGCATACTGCATATATAAATAGAAATATTTTATATATAAATAAAAAATTTTTTCTTAAATCTATACATGCATGTGTGTATTTATATATACAAAATAATGACACACATATATTATGTAAACAAACTTTATTCTGGATGCGATTAATCGTTTCTGGCGAGGGTTAAAGCTCACTGACCGCTGTAAGATCCAGTCGAGCCGGAGCGTCATGTCCCCGGTGCTGTTTTGCAGCTCCTTGACCAGTTCGTGCCGGCTGGGAGGACTGATCTGCCACACCGACCCCGAGCTGCCCTCGATCCGGGCCGTCACGATGTCTTCATAACTGTACATGGTGATGAACTGCATGGCCACCTGTGGACGGACGCATCATTTCTATTAAAGGGATATTTCACCCGAACATGTAAACTCTCAGTAACGACTCTCCCTCATGTTGTTTAAGACTTTCGTTCATCTTCGGGACACAAATTAAGATATTTGTGATTAAATCTGAGAGCTGGATCACTCCTCCATAGGCTTCTGTTGTTATTGAAACTTGCCGGCCCAGAAAGTTATTAAAGACATCGTTAAAATAGTGCGAGTGACGACAGTGGCTCAAACAGCCAGAACCGCATGTTTAGAGTCTTGAAAAGTGTGTTTTTGTGATCGGTGCTTCAGCTCTATGTATTAAACCTGACCACCTGACCAATTAATACTAGCACTTTCTATTCTATTCTATTCTATTTTTCCGATTATAAAACTGATACTTGTTACAGCACTTTATACTGTAGTTCTCTTGTTCTCCTCAAGTCACTTTGGGTAAATGATTAAATGTAAAGCTTTGATCACATAATTAAGTATTTACATATCATCTTACTAAGACATTATTAACAGATAAAGAGTGAGGGCGATCTTATATCGATATGATCTTATGTCAGTATCTGCTATCCTGTTATTAAGACCTCATTGATTTACATTACAAGCGTCAGTATTTCATCTTTTGTCCATATAAATATCAGCATCTGCAGAAAATGGCATATTTTTGCTCAGTTTTGGATAAAGTTTAGCTTAGGGTGACCATATTTTGATGACCAAAAACCAGGACACTCGGCCCAGCAAACACATGGGCCAGCTCAAATGATACTGGAAGTTTACTCAAAGACACCTTATTCATTTCAATACATTTCAAGTAGGTTATGCCTCCTCTGTATGGATAGAAAATGGTTATATTGTTATATGAAAACAGGAACAGTTGGTCACCCTAGTTTAGCTGTGCTTTCCCCTCCATATGAGACTATATGAGCCATAAAAGCCTGACGTATCAAATGTAATACTTAACAGAAATCCATATGCAAACTTTTTTTTTTGTCTAAATGTTTGACTTATTATATATATATGATGAGTTCAGATGCAAAAGCCTCTATAAATTTTCTTCTTTAATGATGATTTTTATCAAACTTGTATATTTAAGTTCAGTAATTTCACTTAAATAACAATTAATAGGTAATTATCATTGCCATTTAAGTGAAATCACTGAACTTAAATATACAAGCTTGATAAAAATCATCATTAAAGAAGAAAATTTCAAATGGCACTTAGAGGCTTTTGCATCTGAACTCTTCATATATATATATATATATATATATTAGGGCTGTGCAAAAGTTAATTGCGATTAATCGCATCCAAAATAAAAGTCTGTGTGTACATAACATATTTGTGTGTGCTGTATATAATTATTTTGTATATATAAATACCTATGCATGCATGTATATATTTAAGAATTATTTGCGCTTAAATTCTGTACATATTTATAAATACATAATCTATATTATATAAATATAAATATTTTATATATGAATAACACATTTTCTTAAATATATACATGCATGTGTGTGTGTATTTATATATACAACATAATTATATACAGCACACACAAACATATTATGTAAACACAGACTTTTATTTTGGATGCGATTAATCGCAATTAATTTTTGCACAGCCCTAATATATATATAAAAATTATTTTTCAAGATATTGATGTGCACAATTTAAAAAAATAAAATAAAACGAACAATTATAATCCTGACTATAATCTGCTATGCCAGCGTTACAGTGTGAATGAGAGATATTGATATTGAGAGATATGGGTGAGCACTTACAGCATTTTTCTCGAACTGATTGCTGAGGCGTTTATATTCGCGCTCGGTGAACGGCTGGATGGACTGTTGCTGGACGCTCATCGTGAACAACGGCTGCGGGACAAACATCATCACACCATTACGGAAATATTACGGCGCTATTTTACCTCAGAATTATTGTATTAGACATTATACAATAACATACAATAACATGATGACATCCAGAAAGATTACAATCCATTTTACCTCATAACCGCCGAGCTTGACTGTGACGGTGACATCAACGGGATGGTTGACCACGCCCACTACAGACTTAACCAATGAGATGAAGAGTAGCGGGAACCAGATGATGCAGATGAGGAAGAGGATGATGATGCCGCCCATCCCGTACTTCACGATCTTCTTCTTCTTCTGTCCTTTGGGCTGGGGATATTTCTGTTTAATGAAGCCCAAAAAATGAGATTATCAAACATATTATATTATAATATTACACATTAGATTCAAATGATGAAGATTCAACACTTTAGATGAATAAGGTAGTTTAAAAGCCTTCAACAGTTTAAAAGCCTTATTTGGGCAATTTTGTTTTTGATGGGTAATATTTTGTTTATGTTAAGTCTCTTCTGCTCACCAAGGCTGCATTTTTGTGAATATACAGCAAAAAAACATTAATATTGTGAAATATTTAAAATAACTGTTTTCTATGTGAATGTATTGTTCATCCTCATTACTCCAGTCTTCAGTGTCACATGATCCTTCAGAAATCACTCTAATATGAGGATCTGATGCTCAAGAAACATTTATGATTATTATCATGATTCTTTGGTGACTAGAAAGTTTAAAAGAACAGCATTTATCTGAAATAGAATATTTTGTAACATTATAAATGTCTTTACTGTCACTATAATGAATAAAATTATTAAATTCTTACATTTTTTTACAACAACAACAACAAAAAAATCTCACTGACCCCAAACTTTGGACCAATAGATCTACATATATAGTAGTAATAGGGCTTTTTACATTTTACATTCATGGTAATTAAAAATTACAAATATAGTACAAAATACTGATCAACTGTATGTTATATAATATGTGTATAGTCAGTCTTATGGGACATGAAGTGTATCCGACTTGTGGAGAGTGCCGTAGTTTATCTGATCCAACATTTGAGGTCAAATAAAAAAACACTTGTGCGAATGCTAAACTACCTTTTCAGTTTCACGGCTACACTTGATGATGAAGATGTTAGCGTAGATGTCCTCAACACACATCCAGTTGGAGAGAGACAGTGTGGTGTCGGTCCAAACCCAGTCCATCACGGCCCGAAGCTCCACTAAAAACGGCACCAGCCGGAACCTGAGGAAACATGGGTCGTTCATTCATTAAACAAAGAGTGTGTTGGGCTGCAGTACCAAACGCTTCCACTAGAGGAAACTCGTCTCACACTCATTTCCAATACCGCGAGAAACACAAGTGTGACTATATTACAGGACTATTTAACCTGTTTTGGATCAGGTCCATGATTTTTTGGGGGTTCACACAGCAAGTGCCAAAATCTATGCCAAGTTTCGTAACATTTTGATAAAGAAGAAAAATCTTTAAAAAAAAAAAAAAAAAAAAAAAAAAACGCAAAATTTTCCGCTCAGAATTGTCCGAAGAGCACCGGAGGGTTCAGAAATGAGGAATAATAAAAGCCTACCCTTGGAAGAGGAAGAGGTTGAGATGATTGAACTTCTTGGTGAGGAAGTTTCCAAGGATGCGTGACGGATATCCACAGCGGATCTGATACGCCGACAGCGTGAAGTAGATGCACTTGAAGAAATACCAGAGCTGGGCCACCGAGTTATGATTGAACATCCTGAAAATAAATACAAACAGTCAAACCAATAACTATTCAGACAACAGATGTAATTTGTTATATATTTTTTTACTAGTGTGTTCAGGACAGTATAGTTCATTTATGTGAGTGAGGAGAGCAAAATAAAGTAAACCGTTTATAAGAAGTGTTATTTAACATCAGTGTAAAGCACTGGGTTCAGGTTATCCTACATTAGGGTTATTTAACAACAGAAACTGGATAATATATGCAGGTGAAACTCGAATATTGCGCAAATATAAATTAGAATATTAGAATATTGCGCAAATATAAATAATTATCGGTTTTCAAATATAAAGAATTATCAGTTATCGGCGTTCAAATATAAAGAATTATCGGTTATCGGCATTCAAATATAAATAATTATTGGTTATAGGCTTTCAAATATAAAACATTTTCATCTTTCAAATGTAAATAATCATTGGCTGTCGGCTTTCAAATATAAATAGTTATCGAATTTCAAGTATAAATAATTATCGGCATTCAAACATAAATAATTATCGGTTGTCGGGTTTCAAATATAAATATTTATCGGTTATCGGCTTTCAAATATAAATAATTATCGGTTGTCGGCTTTCAAATATAAATAATTATCGAATTTCAAATATAAAGAATTATCGGTTATCGGCTTTCAAATATAAAGAATTATCGAATTTCAAATATAAAGAATTATCTGTTAGCGGCTTTCAAATATAAATAATTATTCGTTGTCTGCTTTCAAATATAAATGATTATCGGTTATCGGCTTTCAAATATAAATAGTTATCGAATTTCAAATGTAAATAATTATCGGCTGTCGGCTTTCAAATATAAATAATTATCGAATTTAAAATATAAATAATTTTCGGCTTTTAAACCTAAATTATTATCGAATTTCCACTATAAATAATTATCGGTTGTCGGGTTTCAACTATAAATAATTATCGGTTGTTGGCTTTCAAATATAAATAATTATCGGTTGTCGGCTATCAAATATAAAGAATTATCGGTTATCGACTATCAAATATAAAGAATTATCCGTTATCAGCTATCAAATATAAAGAATTATCGGTTATCAGCTATCAAATATAAAGAATTATCAGTTATCGGCTATCAAATATAAAGAATTATCGGTTATCGGCTTTCAAATATAAATAAATATCGGTTATCGGCTTTCAAATATAAAGAATTATCGGTTATCAGCTATCAAATATAAAGAATTATCGGTTATCAGCTATCAAATATAAAGAATTATCAGTTATCGGATTTCAAATATAAAGAATTATCGGTTATCGGCTTTCAAATATAAAGAAATATCGGTTATCGGCTTTCAAATATAAAGAATTATCGGTTATCGGCTTTCGGATATAAAGAATTATCGGTTATCGGCTTTCAAATATAAAGAATTATCGGTTATCAGCTATCAAATATAAAGAATTATCGGTTATCAGCTATCAAATATAAAGAATTATCAGTTATCGGATTTCAAATATAAAGAATTATCGGCTATCGGCTTTCAAATATAAAGAAATATCGGTTATCGGCTTTCAAATATAAAGAATTATCGGTTATCGGCTTTCAAATATAAAGAATTATCGGTTATCGGCTTTCAAACATAAAGAATTATCGGTTATCGGCTCTCAAATATAAAGAATTATCGGTTATCGGCTTTCAAATATAAAGAATTATCGGTTATCGGCTTTCAAATATAAAGAATTATCGGTTATCGGCAATCAAATATAAAGAATTATGATGATAATCATAACAGGGGATGACCCTGCACTCGAACACAAGCCTCGCTCACCTCTCGGTGACAGCAGGGAGGATGAAGAACATCCACAGGTGGATCCCGAACACCAGGATGACCTGGAAGATGAGCTTTCCCAGGATGCTCTTCCGCAGGTAAATGGCCCGATCGATGATCATGGTGCTGAACTGGATGAGGAGCATGACCAGGAACGCCTCGGGGACCTGATCCTCGGACAGAGACGAGGCGATATCTGCGGCCGCCGAGTGTTTCTGGCACAGACACACAGTCATATTCACACTGCAAACAAGGCTCTCTTACTCAGTGTTTTAGTCTCATTTCCAGTCCAAATATCGAACATTTCTTAAATCAAGATGCAGTTACTAAAGTAGTAAAATTACATTAGATGTTAAGTGCTATTTTCTGGGGAAATAATCAAACTTAAGTGAGTTTTTGCGTAAGACGAGCACTGCAAATAATCTTGTTTCTGTTACCCAATTGACAGATTTTGTATTTTGCATTTTTATGCATCAACTCACTTAATTTTAATGAATTCCCCCCGAAAACAGGACATGATATCTTATGGCATTTTACTCATCCAGTTAACGCAAAGCGAAACATTGACCTTTCTAATGTTTCTAAACGGCGATGACGTAGCGAAGCCTCGTTCATTGAGGTCACATGACTTTGACAGTTTGATGTGCGCTCCGAATCACTGGTTCGAAACCTCAATCGCAGACGTTTCAAAGCTTCACGAAGAGTTTTTAAAATCTCCCATCACTAGTAAATGCCTTTAGAAAAATTACAAATTACAAAAAAGTGCCAATTGAATGCCCAAAAGAAAAAAAAAATCAATTTGAGGAGGAAAATATTGCCCCTCAAAGGGATAGATCACCCAAAAAGAAAAACTCTGTCAGTAATTAATAGATATTGTGGACTGGAAACAAGACCACAAAACCAGTCACATGTCACACGGGGGTATCTGTGTCTATAGCCAACTATACGTTGTATGGGTCAAAATTATAGATTTTTATTTCATTTGGATATTAAGTAAGGATCATGTTCCATGAACATATTTAGTAAATTTCCTACCATAAATATATTAAAAAATATATTTTTGTGAGTGGATGCAGCAAAATCGAGAACATAAATGCACAACATTTGTTTGCAAATAGTCAAAATTATCCTATCCTAGCAAACCATACATTAATGGAAAGCTCATTTATTCAGCTTTCATATGATATTTACATCTCAATTAAAAAAATTAACCCTTTCGACTGGTTTTGTGGTCCAGGGTCACATATTGAGAATCCTAAATTATGCCATTCCACAATGCTAATCCAACACTACTCACTCCGAAAGCCCAGAACCCGAAGATGACGATGATGAAGTCCACCACATCCGTGAGGAACATGAGCGCGTACACGTCAGCGGCCGTCTGATACTCCGCATGCAAGATGTTCTGGAAGAATCTACAGCTCGGCTTGTACACGTTCATCACTCTGGTGGACGAACACATGAACGACGGTCAAAACGGAAACATGACACTTCACAACGAGATCAGCAGAAATGTCATATTCAACTGGATCAGTTTATCAGTATTCAAAATACATCTCGTTTTTAAACAGTGGGAAATACAGCAGAAAAATAATTGCTAATAATTATATGCAATAAAATCATACAAATTATAATAGTACTAAATATAAGTGTCTCTATAATGCGTGTTATTTGATTAAACTGTAGAGCTGTAGTTTATTGGAGAGTTTGGTTAATCAGACCAGTAAGAGACTTTTAATTACAACTCATACGAATGTGTCATTAAATGTTTACAAATGTAGATAAATATCATAACTAGACATTGGACAGTGGCTCATGGGTTCACGGGGATCATCGCCCTCTAGTGGCGAAACATTGACATTTCTAACGTTTTTAAACGGCGATGATGTAACGAAGCCTCGTTCACTGAAGTCACGTGACTCTGACAGTTTGATACACGCTCTGAATCTGAATCACATATATGCCTTTAGAAAAATGACAAATTACAAAAAAATGCCAATTCAATGCAAAAAAATCAATTTGAGGAGGAAAATATTGCCTCTTAAAGGGATAGTTCACCCAAAAATGTAAACACTGGTTTACAGGTTTGGGTGAAATACCCCTTTAATAAAAATGTTAATTTCTGACTCTAGCCGATACGATGATCTTACATGGATAAGAAAAGTCCTTTGAGTTTTCCTTCAACAGCATTCAGGAGTTTTTTACTGGTGTCCTCGCCGTGTTTCGTCTTTGACTTCTTCTTCTTCTTCTTCTTGGGTTCTTTCTGTTTAGTGTCTGAGACAGGATTGTTCAAAATAACACACAGATCAGGCTCAGCACAATATTATAGACATCATTTAGGTATTAATCATGGATAAATAGGGTTAATTTTAGCGATTCCGATTCTGCTTATCGATACCTATGGAAGCTTGTTTCCGCCACAGAATGAAAAATAAAAAAGGTAATTGCGACTTTTTATCTCACAATTCTGACTTTATTTCTCACAATTGCAAGATATAAACTCAGAATTGTGTGATATAAAGTCAGTATTTGAGATATAAAGTCAGAATTGCGTGATATAAAGTCAGTATTTGAGATATAAAGTCAGAATTTGAGATATAGTCAAAATTGCGAGATATATAGTCAAAATTGCGTGATATAAAGTTAGTATTTGAGATATAAAGTCAAAATTGCGTGATATAAAGTCAGTATTTGAGATATAAAGTCAGAATTTGAGATATAAAGTCAGAATTGCGTGATATAAAGTCAAAATTGCGTGATATAAAGTCAAAATTGCGTGATATAAAGTCAGAATTGCGAGATATAAAGTCACAATTGCGTGATATAAAGTCAGTATTTGAGATATAAAGTCAGAATTGCGTAATATAAAGTTGCAATTGCGTGACAAAGTCAGAATTGCGAGATTCCCACAATTCCCACAATTCCAGCTTTTTATCTCATAATTGTGACTTTATCTCGCAATTTTTACTCTTTATCTCACAATTGCAATATTAAGTCAGAATTTTGAGATATTATCGTAACTAACTCGGAAAAAAGTCACAATTCTGAGATTGTGAGATGAAAAAGTCGCATTTATCTTTTAAAACGTTTTATTCTGCGCCAGAAACACCATAAACTTTATCCATCGATCCCAGAGTAAAGAATCGGTTTTCGATTCCCAACCCAGTTTTCCACAGACCTATTTCGGGGGATTTCTTCTTGCGGAAGCGAAGGAAGCGACTCTTCTTCTTCCCCTCCTCCTTCACGTCCTCGAGTGTCTCTGTGTCCGGCTGGAGTGTTTCTGTGGTGTGTGTGTGTGTGTCGGGGTCGGTGTGTATCTCAGCATCGGTCGGCGTCGTTGACACAGTCTCCTCTTGGTCCGAGAGTTGAAAGACTTGCTCATCTGGTCCGTTCTTGCTCTTCTCGGCTGATGAGCGATTGCTCTTGTCTTCCAGAGGGCCCTCTCGGTCCCAGAGCCCATAGCGCTGAGAGAGAAGACACAAACGGGGAACACTTTACAAACAATCTCCTATCATCACTGTAAAGCTGCTTCCAAACAATCTATATTGGTGGGATTGTCCAATATGCCTGAGCCATACTTTACTCCAATAGCTTTTCACGCTGGTGAGCGTTCAGCGAGTCTGCATACCTGGAGAAGCGAGCGGTGGAAGAAGAGCGCCAGCAGCTGCAGCAGATCGTAGCGGATGTAGTTGTCGGTTTTCTCCAGGCCCAGGATCCGCGGAGGGAAGAAGGGCTTGTCCGCGTTCAGCTGCAGCTCGTACTCACTGTTCCACGGGAAGAAGCCAAACTGGAACAGGTATTTGACCACCACCATGACCTGTGGGACACACCCGGCCAGACACGCACGCTTTATCGAAATATCGCAACGGCGTGCAACAGACAAAGAGAAAATCACTCGCTGAATAACTTCATAGCTTTAATAAGAATCAGTGTATATTCAATTCATTCAGTGAAAACTAAGCAGTGTTTTAATTTTACATTTGATTATTCAAAATTTAACCGTATTTAACTGTAAAAAATGTTCTGTATGTTGTTGTTTGTTGTATGTTGTATGAAAATGTTTTCTATATACTGTAAAACATTAAATGTTACATCAAAATCGAAATATTAAAATAAAAACAAATCTAAAAATATTTAAAAAATTTAAATAGGGGATTTTTTAAAATATCTAAAACATTAAATCACCATGTTAACTTTACAAAATTTAAATATATATATATATATATATATATATATATATATATATATATATATTAATTTTACAGTGTTTTTAATATTAGCAGTGTTTTAATTTTACATTTAATTATTCAAAATTTAACCGTATTTAACTGTAAAAAATTATAACTTTTAAAAAGTAGTTAAAATGGTGTTTTCTATATACTGTATAACATTAAATGTTACATCAAAATCGAAATATTAAAATAAAAACAAATCTAAAAATATTTTAAAAATTTAAATAGGGGATTTTTTTTAAATATCTAAAACATTAAATCACCATGTTAACTTTACAAAATTTTAATATATATATATATATATATATATATATATATATACATACACACTGTATATACTGTATATATATATATATATTTTTTTTAAAGATTTTGTCTAAAGGTTCAATGAACTGCCAAAGTGTTTACTTAGTTAAAATCATGTGTTTCTATATACCATTTATAATAAATCGTAAATAAATATTAGGGGTGTAATAATATATTGTGTCATAATATATCGCAATACAAAAATGCAACAATATGTATCGTGGATAATTCACCCAAAAATAAAAATGACTGTGTGGGAAAAAAATTTCAGTTTCCAGAGTTTTAGTGTCAGATCTACAATAAACTACTATACTGTATATAATGTTGAATATAATGCAATGAGGGAATAATTGTGTGTCCTGATAATGCCAAATATCTTATGTTACCAGTAAAAAGTGACAACATTATTTTAATTATATCTAGTCAGTGAAAGAGATCAAGCATATATTCGTCCAAAATAATTCTGTATTTTCAGCTTCAGAATCATGAATATTGTTATTCTGGAGTCTCTATTGTCCTGTGCTTTGGGTTTCAGCACCAAGTCCAAGAATATTCATTTACACACACAATTGATATACTAAATGTAGAATTTTAACGAACATTAACCCTTTACCATATGTCTTAGAGTATCGCAATAATAAAATGTGGAAAAAAAATATTTTTTTTTTATAATCAGAAGCATTAAATCACCAAGCCAGTTGTTCATTCTTAGTTCATGTTAACTAAGGCAGTTCACTAATGAACCTTATTATTAAGCGTTACCATTTTAATTAAAATAAAAATAATCTAAAAATGTTAAAAAAAATAAATAAATTGTTTTACTATCTGAAGCATTAAATCCCCCCCCCCCCCCACCTCAGTGTAGACGATGGCCGTCATCCAGAACCTCTTGGATGGTCGCGGCACCGACAGCATCGCCCACAGAAACACCAGAACCGGCAGAACCAGCGACACGACCGAGGCCGTCACCAGGTTATTGAGCACGATGATGAAATAGCACACCAGCTCGGAGTGAGCCGCCAGGACGTTATACAGCGCGAACACCAGCTTCAGCAGGCGGTTCTGAGTCGAGTAAAACTCCCGAGACTGAATCAGCTCCTCCACACTGAAGGGCCTGAAGCACAGACACCAGAAAATTACAGAGAAAATAAAGGTGCAGTGTGTACGTTCTAGAAGCATCTAGTGGTGAGGTTGTGAATTACACCCAACTGAAGTTACGGTGGCCGACAGGAACAGTAATGTTTCTTTACACTTATTAAAATTAATAAATTAGGTTTCCTTAATTATTCAGTAAAACAATGGTATTGTGATGGTATTCATCATAGTATCGGTGTTTTATCCGCTAGATCTTTACACGGGGAAACAACATAGTGAGGAAACGTGTTTGTCCATTCAGGGCCACCGTAGAAACATGTGGATGTGTGTGTGTAGAGCTAATAAACACATAACGCTTCATTAGTACACCACTGAAAACATAGTTATGGATATGATATTGCATTTCTGTCAACAGATCCTCCTGAATATTACACACAGTGTTGGGTAAGTTACTCTAAAAAAAGTATTTAATTACTAGTTACTAATTACCTCTTCAACAGTGTAATTAAATTACTGTGCTAATTACTCTCTCTAAAAAGATAATTACCTTTAATTACTAATTATTTTTTTTAAATCCCATATCAATCTCAACCAGCTGAATAATACAAGGATAGACTTGAATCTGTTTTAATTCTTTCAAATAAATACTATAAAATTGCACGAATTATCCTTAAACTGACCAAAGTGGAGAAGGTTACATTATAAAAACATACTTTTTAGCATCAGACAATATATTTTGATGTTGAACCCATAGACGTTGGAACAGGGGGGGCGGGAGGGGCGGCCGCCCCCCCTCGAATGGCCGCCCCCCTCCCCCGGCCGCCCCCTAAATTCACCTAAGCACGGGCGTCAGTTTGAAATTTGCTGGGCACAGAGACACGTTCGGAAGTGCTGGGTACAAACTTGTCAAACTGTGCAGCCTTTCTATTCAACCCATACATAAATAAATCGATCCGCCAGATTTCATTTGACCGTTTGAATGGTCTAGTGGTAGCTCTTTTGACCAGAGTGCAAGAGGTTACGGGTTCTAATCCGGCCTTGGTACAGTTTTTTTTCTCTCTCTCATCAAAACAGAATATGTCCATCTGTGGTTACAGTCAATATCAAGCATAGGACACATTTATTTTGTGATTTTACCGGAATGAATAGAGTCTCCGACGTAAAGGCGATTAAAGTGCGCGTCCGAGTGAAGACTGCGCGCCACAGAGAACAAAGCCTACAACTGACAGCAGCGGCAACAAGCGTTCCTCTTGATTTTAAAAACAAAACATTTTAGCGCTAGATCTCTTATTTAAACGAACTAAATTAATGCTCTGCTTAACAGGATATGTTTTATTCATGTTTAAAACGTTTTATTTTCCGATATATGGTGACTCAAGCACTGATGGATCAAGGAGCGGTCCATCAGTAGAGTCACCATATCGGAAAACATGGAATGAGTCAGACATAGCCCACAGTACTTCTGACTTATTATGTTTTTTAAAAGAATTTCGTTTTTATAAATTGTATTTAATTTTAATCAATTATTTTAATCAACAAGTTGACTGATAAATTCTCAGAAAATGGATTTAATACCAATATTTTGAACGGTGCGTAATCCCCCCCCCCCCCCCCACCGGGAATTCCGCCCCCCCTCTCACAAAATAGTTCCAACGTCCCTGGTTGAACCCACTATTGTTTTATGTCTGATTTCATAACATTTCACACTTTTTTCATACATTTTACAATAATTCATACGAATTTGTACGAGTGCGGTCGTAATATTTAGACACCTCATAAAATGCATCGGATTGATCTATACACAGTATTTACCTCAATTACATCAGAAGTAACTGTAATTAAATTACTGATAAATGAAGAGTAATCCCTTACTTTACATTTTCAAGGGAAATGTAATTAAATTACAGGTACTAATTACTTAGTAATTAGTTACACGCAACACTGATTACACACTGCACCTTTAACACCATTAATACACATTTTCTCCCAAATTCTCATTACTGTAATATCACAAAATTAATTAATTAATTATTTATGCATCATGGTATTGTTTTTTAATGCTGGATTTATACATTTATTTAAGTTCATCTAACTACAAGTCAACTAGCAGTCATTATAGTATTAGTAGAGCTTAATATCTAACACTTTATTTTGATGTTCAGGTTAGTAGAAAAAGTTGACATGTAGTTTTATGTCTAACATGACATTAAAATTTGTAGTTTATGTCTAAAGTGGATCATCAAAATAAAGTGTTAGCTCAAACTGCTATACAGTGAAAAGAAGCTAATTAAGATGTCTAACTGATCCAGACATGTTTTCCTGAGATGAACCTGAGAGGATCGTACGGTGATGTGGTATATCACCTGTCGGAGAGCAGTTCGCTGGCGGTTCTGGAGCGTCGGGGGTGTTGGCTGAAGAACGGTTCAGTGTCGAGATCGAGTGTGAGTGCAGACGAGAGAGTCTCGCTGCTAAAGTCACGAGTCTTCGCGAAACCCCCCAGTGTCTCCGACTCGACCACGCTGCAAAGCAAGAGGACATTTGGTCATGATAACAGAACGATACAGGCATGCTATTGGACTAACGCGGGACACTGAAACATCATTGGTCCAAAAAAAACATTCTTCCTCAGTATTTTTGTCTTGTTTCCAGTCCAAATATCTACAAATTCTTGAAAATCAAGATGCATTTACTAGATGAGCACAATCCCATTAGATATTATGTCTTGTTTTGTGGGGATATGAATCTAAATTTAGTGAGTTTCTGCTCATCAATGGGGTCAGAAAAAACTAAATCTTGTTTCTGTGTGAATTAAGATTGTTTTTCTTACCCAATTTGCAGATAATTTTGCTTTTTTTAAAGCAACAATTTGATTTATTTCCTCTTAATATCTTATGGACCCCTTTTGCGCCGACATCACAGTTACGTCACGGCGCTAGCTGGAGGCTCGGCTACATAATAGGGAGCTTAAATTACTTTTATTATTTTTAAATGTCATCTTATTGTGTTGTTTGGTGCAAGTATCAATGAAAAATGAATATGCTGTATCTGGATTTTTTATTTCTAGAAAATATTCACATGATTAAAATCGCACCGTAATGACGCTCTTTACATTGTCGTGGTCTCGGCGCTGGCTCGGCAGAACTGCGGATCGGACACACAAGTCTTGTACAGGACCATATAGGCATCTAAAGATTTATACGCCCTCAGTTTCTCTTTACGATCGGTTTCTCTATAAGGTAGGTGTAGAAGTCAGGCCACTCAACCGAGGTAACGTACGTTAATCCTATCAGATCATCCATGCATTGAGTGAGCGTGTAGGCGGCTACAGGTCGGCCAATCTGGTTCTGTCCGTTAAAAATAACAATCGCGGTCCTGGACACTGAGTGACCTTACATATTAAGATAAAATCAGATTTTTTCCAGTCATTGTTAAAAAACAAGCTAAAAAAACTTGCTAACTAGCGTTAGTGAAGCGGCCAGAGGGATCGTTCTGCCTCCACCTAAGCTCCGCCCACAAAAAAACGTCACCATGTTTACCAACTGTAAAAGGGTCTATAGCCTTTTACTACTTTAGTAAATGCATCTTGATTTAAGAGTTTTTGATATTTGGAGGTTTTTTGCAGTGTAGAGCGTGGAAGTGAAGCGCTCAGACTCACTTGTTGCTGCTGAAGCGAGCGTTGTCGGTGTCGGTTTCGTCCAGACAGGTGTCGAGAGTGAGATTCTCACTGTCCTGCGACAGCTGGTCCTCCGTGGGCTCTCGGGACAGGGTCTGTGGACACACACACTTCATTAAAACGATGACAACAACGGGTCAGGTGTGTTTGGGTGAGTGAGCACTGCTGTCGGGCCAATGAACGGCCATTCAAAGTTTTCTTTGTTTATAGTTAAAACTATAAATGTAATAAGTACCAAGAGCAAGTAATAGCCATCATTTCAAACGATTAATCGCGATTAATCGCATCCCAAGTAAAAGTTTGTGTTTACATAATATATGTAGGTGCACTGTGTATAATTATTTTGTATATATATAAATGCACACGCATGCATGTATATTTAAGAAAAAAAAATTATTTATATATAAAATATTTATATTTATATATAATATAAATTATATATAAATACAGTATATACATTAAAATATTTCTTAAATATATACAAGCATATGTGTACAATTATATATATATATAAAATAATATAATATATAAATGTACACGCATGCATGTATATTTAAGAAAAAATATTATTTATATATAAAATATTTATATATAATATTATATAATATTATAATATAATATAATATTATATATTATAAATTTATATATAATGATATTGATTATATATAAATCTATATATACTAGGGCTGTGCAAAAAATAATCGCGATTAATCGCATCCAAAATAAAAGTCTGTGTTTACATAATATATTTGTGTGTGCTGTATAAAATTATTTTGTATATATAAATACACACACATGCATGTATATATTTAAGAAAATGTGTTATTCATATATAAAATATTTATATTTATATAATATAGATTATGTATTTTTATTTATATACAGAATTTAAGCGAATAATTCTTAAATTAAATTCAAATAATTCTTAAATATATACATGCATGCATAGGTATTTATTTATACAAAATAATTATATACAGCACACACAAATATATTATGTAAACAGAGACTTTTATTTTGGATGCGATTAATCGCAATTCATTTTTGCACAGCCCTAATATATACATTAAAATAATTCTTAAATATATACAAGCATGTGTGTGTATTTATATATCTAAAATAATTATACACAGTGCACCCACATATATTATGTAAACACAAACTTTTATTTTGGATGCGATTAATCGTTTGACAGCTGTAGAAATTATCACACACCAAATGCGGGCAATAATCCACTGTGGCGAGAAACGCATTGGCCAATTTGGCATTACACATTATATTTACTCACTTTGCTGGGGAAGTTTGTGTGTAATCGAAATCTGCACAGATTTAGTCGACTCGTGAGTCATCGTGATATATTAAATACAGTGTATTGTGCAGAATCTGCTCATATCTGGCGTCCACACGTCACACAAATAACAGTTCATTTGCATTAACGCAATAGCAAAGATTAAAAAGCATTTGGCGAATATTAAAGACTGTTATTTTCCAACATCCTACACTGTTTTGACGACATTTTTGGTGATGAGGATGAAAGAGGAGATGCTGGATGAAAGGATTTGGTTTGAAAATGAAATTAATGTGTGAAATCCAAATTTAATAATACATACAGCACATTTTTGGCTAGTAAAAGGTCTGAATGGCCAGTGAGTAAAGAAGGTTACTATATCAAACCCTGTTAACTATAGTCCGGCTGTGAGGAACACACTTCTAGCCAAAACAACCTTGAATTTGGTTACATGTTGTTTTTGCCAAAATAACTTGTGAGATCCATCATGTTAGCAAAGTCAACAGAGATTACAAGGTGTTTGGTTTCATTTCTTCACTCATTTCTTTATCTAGTTGATGACCCTAGTCGATTCTTGGGCTCTGGTTTAAACTGTGTTTAATTTACAGTGTTTTGCAGCCTATGTTTTAGGCTATTTGGACGCCTATTAGATGCAAAATTGCTTGCTGGGTAATGATCTTTACAACAGAAGTGAAACTAACTTTAGCTGGACTTTAGCCCAAACACTCTCTGTTACTGTAATTTCCTATTATCACTGTGAAGCTGCTTTGAAACGATCTGTATTGTTGAAAGCGCTGTATAAATGATGTGATTGGCCCACCTGTCTGATGTTGTGGATGAAGAGGTAGCGCTCCTCACAGAGGACCATCGAAGTGTCTACATACTGTTTGGTGAGCAAGTTGAGCCACGTGGTGAATCCGTCTACCATTGCTAGGAAAAGCACCCAAAGGAACTTCAATATGTCCAGAATCCTCTGAACTACATCACTGCCAGTGCCTTGAGATACTGCAAAATCAGAAAGATGCATGAGGATGTCATGTGACACTTATGGTTAGGCGTTAACAAATCTCAATTTTAAAAAGGGGATTAAAGGATTAGTTTAGTTAGAATAATTTACTAATATAATCCAAGATGTCCATGTCTTTCTCTCTTCAGTTGCAAAAAGCAATGAAGGTTTTTGAGGAACACACTCCAGATGTTTCTCCATATAGTGACTTCAGTGGGTCCAGATGTGAGTTTCAGTGCAGCTTCAAAGTCAAAAGCAAATGAAATTGCTAACTTACCCACATCTTCTCCTTCCTCTTGCATTTCTTCCACTTCCTGGGAATTCCCAACATCAAAAACCTCCCCATCCTCCTCAGCATCACCTGATACCCATCGAGAGAAACAAACAACTCAATATACCACTGTAATAAGATGAAATGTGGAACTGGTTGATTTGTCTACTTGTAAACCCAGACACCAACAAAGTGTCGGCACAGATCCGGACGAAATCCGTGGAATCCGTGTGTACCGGACATAGACTGTAACAAAAGATGGACGACGGCCCTTCGCTCTCTTCCATTGGGGAAAAATTAATCCGCCAATGTTTATGAGCTATACTGGGACCAGCCACCGGGGCGATCGAGACTCTGGGTTTATGAGCTATACTGGGACCAGCCACCGGGGGGCGATCGAGACTCTGGGTTTATGAGCTATACTGGGACCAGCCATTGGGGGGCGATCGAGACTCTGGGTTTATGAGCTATACTGGGACCAGCCACCGGGGGGCGATCGAGACTCTGGGTTTATGAGCTATACTGGGACCAGCCACCGGGGGGCGATCGAGACTCTGGGTTTATGAGCTATACTGGGACCAGCCACCGGGGGGCGATCGAGACTCTGGGTTTATGAGCTATACTGGGACCAGCCACCGGGGGGCGATCGAGACTCTGGGTTTATGAGCTATACTGGGACCAGCCACCGGGGGGCGATCGAGACTCTGGGTTTATGAGCTATACTGGGACCAGCCATTGGGGGGCGATCGAGACTCTGGGTTTATGAGCTATACTGGGACCAGCCACCGGGGGCGATCGAGACTCTGGGTTTATGAGCTATACTGGGACCAGCCATTGGGGGGCGATCGAGACTCTGGGTTTATGAGCTATACTGGGACCAGCCACCGGGGGCGATCGAGACTCTGGGTTTATGAGCTATACTGGGACCAGCCACCGGAGGGCGATCGAGACTCTGGGTTTATGAGCTATACTGGGACCAGCCACTGGGGGGCAATCGAGACTCTGGGTTTATGAGCTATACTGGGACCAGCCACCGGGGGGCGATCGAGACTCTGGGTTTATGAGCTATACTGGGACCAGCCATTGGGGGGCGATCGAGACTCTGGGTTTATGAGCTATACTGGGACCAGCCACCGGGGGGCGATCGAGACTCTGGGTTTATGAGCTATACTGGGACCAGCCACTGGGGGCGATCGAGACTCTGGGTTTATGAGCTATACTGGGACCAGCCACTGGGGGCGATCGAGACTCTGGGTTTATGAGCTATACTGGGACCAGCCACCGGGGGCGATCGAGACTCTGGGTTTATGAGCTATACTGGGACCAGCCACTGGGGCGATCGAGACTCTGGGTTTATGAGCTATACTGGGACCAGCCACCGGGGGGCTTTTGAGACTCTGGGTTTATGAGCTATACTGGGACCAGCCACTGGGGGCGATCGAGACTCTGGGTTTATGAGCTATACTGGGACCAGCCACTGGGGGCGATCGAGACTCTGGGTTTATGAGCTATACTGGGACCAGCCACTGGGGGCGATCGAGACTCTGGGTTTATGAGCTATACTGGGACCAGCCACTGGGGGCGATCGAGACTCTGGGTTTATGAGCTATACTGGGACCAGCCACTGGGGGGCGATCGAGACTCTGGGTTTATGAGCTATACTGGGACCAGCCACTGGGGGGGATCGAGACTCTGGGTTTATGAGCTATACTGGGACCAGCCACCGGGGGGCGATCGAGACTCTGGGTTTATGAGCTATACTGGGACCAGCCACCGGGGGCGATCGAGACTCTGGGTTTATGAGCCATACTGGGACCAGCCACCGGGGGGCGATCGAGACTCTGGGTTTATGAGCTATACTGGGACCAGCCACTGGGGGCGATCAAGACTCTGGGTTTATGAGCTATACTGGGACCAGCCACTGGGGGCGATCGAGACTCTGGGTTTATGAGCTATACTGGGACCAGCCACTGGGGGCAATCGAGACTCTGGGTTTATGAGCTATACTGGGACCAGCCACCGGGGGGCGATCGAGACTCTGGGTTTATGAGCTATACTGGGACCAGCCACCGGGGGGCTTTTGAGACTCTGGGTTTATGAGCTATACTGGGACCAGCCACTGGGGGCGATCGAGACTCTGGGTTTATGAGCTATACTGGGACCAGCCACTGGGGGGCAATCGAGACTCTGGGTTTATGATCTATACTGGGACCAGCCACTGGGGGCGATCGAGACTCTGGGTTTATGAGCTATACTGGGACCAGCCACCGGGGGCGATCGAGACTCTGGGTTTATGAGCTATACTGGGACCAGCCACCGGGGGGCGATCGAGACTCTGGGTTTATGAGCTATACTGGGACCAGCCACTGGGGGCGATCGAGACTCTGGGTTTATGAGCTATACTGGGACCAGCCACTGGGGGCGATCGAGACTCTGGGTTTATGAGCTATACTGGGACCAGCCACCGGGGGCGATCGAGACTCTGGGTTTATGAGCTATACTGGGACCAGCCACTGGGGCGATCGAGACTCTGGGTTTATGAGCTATACTGGGACCAGCCACCGGAGGGCGATCGAGACTCTGGGTTTATGAGCTATACTGGGACCAGCCACTGGGGCGATCGAGACTCTGGGTTTATGAGCTATACTGGGACCAGCCACCGGAGGGCGATCGAGACTCTGGGTTTATGAGCTATACTGGGACCAGCCACCGGGGGGCGATCGAGACTCTGGGTTTATGAGCTATACTGGGACCAGCCACTGGGGGCGATCGAGACTCTGGGTTTATGAGCTATACTGGGACCAGCCACCGGGGGCGATCGAGACTCTGGGTTTATGAGCTATACTGGGACCAGCCACCGGGGGGCGATCGAGACTCTGGGTTTATGGGTTATACTGGGACCAGCCACCGGGGGCGATCGAGACTCTGGGTTTATGAGCTATACTGGGACCAGCCACCGGGGGCGATCGAGACTCTGGGTTTATGAGCTATACTGGGACCAGCCACTGGGGGCGATCGAGACTCTGGGTTTATGAGCTATACTGGGACCAGCCACCGGGGCGATCGAGACTCTGGGTTTATGAGCTATACTGGGACCAGCCACCGGGGGGCGATCGAGACTCTGGGTTTATGAGCTATACTGGGACCAGCCACCAGGGGGCGATCGAGACTCTGGGTTTATGAGCTATACTGGGACCAGCCACCGGGGGCGATCGAGACTCTGGGTTTATGAGCTATACTGGGACCAGCCACTGGGGGCGATCGAGACTCTGGGTTTATGAGCTATACTGGGACCAGCCACTGGGGGCGATCGAGACTCTGGGTTTATGAGCTATACTGGGACCAGCCACCAGGGGGCAAATCGAGACTGGGTTTATGAGCTATACTGGGCGATCGAGGCGCTTTGGATTCCGGACTTGTGCGGCACGCTTCGTACCGGATCTGGGCCGACACTGTCTGTGTCTGGGAAATATATCGCTGTTTGTTTCATATGTCTGCGTTTAACCTGAAGCCTGAGAGGTTTGCTGTTTCTTTGCTTCGGCTCTCTGCTCTCTCTGCCTCTGCTGACGCTCTTTCAGCGCTTCTTTCGCACTGGTGACCCAAGCCTGGTACGCCAGCTGTGGGAAACATTTAACAAACACACACTTTACACACATATCCCTGCAACAACCGCCTTACCAAACATACAACAAAGCGCAAACTTAATACAAGCACATTTCACCTGAAAGGCCGTTTGTTTGCGAGGTTTCTGTTCCTCCTGAAAAGATTCATCTTCCTCTCCGCTGTCAGACTCAAACATGTAATATTCCCCAGAATGCAACACTAAAGCAAAGACAATAAGAAATATTTAAACTCCTGCAGCATTTTTCCCTTGTTTGCTTTCCTGAAAATATGTTCATTTTATTAAGTTTGACATATACCAGTCGCATGATCCATCCAAGGAAACTCCCATCGTTTGGACTTTGACAACTGTCTCTGTTTCTTCTGTTCCTTGGCGTCTATGAGGTGAAACACACACACACACACACACACACACACACACATATATTAGGGATGTATGGCTGATCAATGTTATACTAGTATACTAAATGTTAATGCATTTGTACCTGCGGGCTGCTCTACATCAGACGGTTTGCGTCCTTCCTTGTACTTCTGCTGTTTGTCACGGATGCGATTCATCCTGAGGAAACATGAGGATTGATTATATAGAGTGACTAGAGCTCGATAAGTTTTGGAAGCTTGTCCAACATGGAATTAAAAAAAAATAATTGCAACTTTCAATTTGGACATTATTTCTCCAAAAATTTGTGTAATGCAAATTGTAAAATCGGAATTGCGACCAGCCACCAGGGGGCGATAGAGACTCTGGGTTTATGAGCTATACTGGGAACAGCCACCGGGGGGCGATAGAGACTCTGGGTTTATGAGCTATACCAGCCACTGGGGGCGATCGAGACTCTGGGTTTATGAGCTATACTGGGACCAGCCCCCGGGGGGCGATCGAGACTCTGGGTTTATGAGCTATACTGGGACCAGCCACCGGGGGGCGATCGAGACTCTGGGTTTATGAGCTATACTGGGACCAGCCCCCGGGGGCGATCGAGACTCTGGGTTTATGAGCTATACTGGGACCAGCCACCAAGGGGCGATTGAGACTCTGGGTTTATGAGCTATACTGGGACCAGCCACCGGGGGGCGATCGAGGCTCTGGGTTTATGAGCTATACTGGGACCAGCCACCGGGGGGCGATCGAGGCTCTGGGTTTATGAGCTATACTGGGACCAGCCACCGGGGGGCGATCGAGACTCTGGGTTTATGAGCTATACTGGGACCAGCCACTGGGGGCGATCGAGGCTCTGGGTTTATGAGCTATACTGGGACCAGCCCCCGGGGGGCGATCGAGACTCTGGGTTTATGAGCTATACTGGGACCAGCCCCCGGGGGGCGATCGAGACTCTGGGTTTATGAGCTATACTGGGACCAGCCACCAAGGGGCGATTGAGACTCTGGGTTCATGAGCTATACTGGGACCAGCCACCGGGGGGCGATCGAGGCTCTGGGTTTATGAGCTATACTGGGACCAGCCACCGGGGGGCGATCGAGGCTCTGGGTTTATGAGCTATACTGGGACCAGCCACCGGGGGGCGATCGAGGCTCTGGGTTTATGAGCTATACTGGGACCAGCCCCCGGGGGGCGATCGAGACTCTGGGTTTATGAGCTATACTGGGACCAGCCACTGGGGGCGATCGAGGCTCTGGGTTTATGAGCTATACTGGGACCAGCCACCGGGGGGCGATCGAGACTCTGGGTTTATGAGCTATATTGGGACCAGCCACCAGGGGCGATTGAGACTCTGGGTTTATGAGCTATACTGGGACCAGCCACTGGGGGCGATCGAGACTCTGGGTTTATGAGCTATATTGGGACCAGCCACCGTGGGCGATCGAGACTGGGTTTATGAGCTATACTGGGACCAGCCACCGGGGGGCGATCGAGACTCTGGGTTTATGAGCTATACTGGGACCAGCCACCGTGGGCGATCGAGACTGGGTTTATGAGCTATACTGGGACCAGCCACCGGGGGGCGATCGAGACTCTGGGTTTATGAGCTATACTGGGACCAGCCACCGTGGGCGATCGAGACTGGGTTTATGAGCTATACTGGGACCAGCCACCGGGGGCGATTGAGACTCTGGGTTTATGAGCTATACTGGGACCAGCCACCGGGGCGATCGAGACTCTGGGTTTATGAGCTATACTGGGACCAGCCACCGGGGGGCGATCGAGACTCTGGGTTTATGAGCTATACTGGGACCAGCCACCGGGGGGCGATCGAGACTCTGGGTTTATCATCTGAGTTTTTATCCTATAATTTTGACTTTTTTTCCCTCAGAATTGCGAGTTTGTTAATATCTCGTAATTGTGAGTTTTTCCTCAGAATTGCAGAAAAGTTGCAATTAATATACTCTGTGGCAAAAATAAGCTTCCATATGTAGGACATTCTTTTTTATTCATTCATTTATTTTTATTATGGCAAATAAAAGGGCAAAGTGTTAACTCACGATTCCTTGAGCTGTTGAATTGACTTCTTCTCTGCCTGCTTATAGAAATGCATGTTCTTTATAATGCTGGCGCGGAAAAGCTCGAAACCCCTAATGCACAGACACAGAAAATAAACTTTGTGTTATACAAACCCCAACTTACTAGCTGAAGCACTTATTCAGAGTTTTCCTTGAATTCAAAATTATAAACTTCATACTTTAAAAAATGTGCAACACAGACTTCAGGGTGGAAACTTTAGATTCATGTACTTCAATGAGCTCATTGTTTCTGCATTAAATTATTACATTGTTTAAATTAATACATTTTTCGCTTTGATTTTGTACATGTACATTTCTGAAATACATAATTTAGACAGATCTCACTGTAAATTGTAATGTTTCAAACATAAATGCAATTTATGTTTAAAATTTATGTGTATTGTGAAAAGCCCTATACAGATAAATGTGAACTGAACTAAATGTTCAGTATATATATATATATATGCACAGATGATAAAATCCTCTTCTCTGTTGATAGTCACTCACACACAAAAAATGACTCAGGGTTATAAGTCAGATATATCAAGTGGGAACTTTTCACATCTGACTTTGAATGGGTTGCATGAACACACCATCCTCTTACCGAGAGGCCTGTCGTGCTGAAGCTTGAAGATCTGCAGTGACATGCAAAAAATAAAAACTGAGAAAGACTCTCCTCTGAAGCAGGAGGAAGAAGAAACAGATACTGTCCCAGATAATGCCGGCCTCTTCCACAGGCAGAGAGCAATCCTTACTACACACTGACTTAGCTGAGGAAGACACACACAAGAATTAATACAAGAATTATTTGAACTATTTTACAATGTGGTAAGAAAAATAAACTGACTCTTAGAGACAGGGGTTTAAGACCAAACGGATGAATAATAGTTATAATGTAGCTAAATACAATTTCTAAAGAAAGTAACTTGGAGATTGGAGCACATAATCACAGTTTAGATTGGGAAACAATGTCAAAATGTTTCAGTCTCCTCTAAAAACTCAGAATATATTATACACTGCAAAAAACACTTTCCTTACTTAGTATTTTTGTCTTGTTTTCAGTCCAAATATCTAAAATTTCTTAAATCAAGATTTAAGATAACATTTACTAGATGAGTAAAATGACATAATATATTTTGTCCTGGGGAATTAATCAAAATTAAGTGAGTTTTTTTATTCTTATATTTCTTATTTCTCCAGAAAACAAGACTTAATATCTTATGTCATTTTACTACTGAAGTAAATGCATTTTTATTTAAGAAATGTTTGACATTTGGACTGGAAACAAGAAACACCTCACTCGTGAGTATAATGCTCTTTCCTTGCCATTAATGCTGGGAAAACATGTCTATGACTCCTTTGATTAATAATAATAGCTAGTGTGGCAGCCGAGGTACACATAAACCTACAAACATCCGTCGCCATGATTGTTATCGCGAGAGGAAATCGAAATGCTGTAATTTCACAATAGTTTTTTAGCGACATTTGGAAAAGCGTATCTGTGATGGAAACACAGCTACAGATAAGAAGAGAAAAGTGACTTACGATCATAGTAGCCTTTGACGGTGCACACCAGACTGAAGAGCTGAATGACCCAGCAGAAGTTCTTCTGCATCTCCACCACAAACACACAGGCCAGGATCTAACACAAGACAAAACTCTGCTCTTAGAGTTGCTAATGTACTCTAAAAAATGCTGGGTTGTTTAAACCCAACTTTGGGTCAAATATGGACAAACCCAGCCATTGGGTTAAATTTTTAATCCAACGTCAACTTTGGGTCAAAAATGGACAAACCGAGGCATTGGGTTAAATTTTTTACCCAACATCAACTTTGGGTCAAATATGGACAAACCCAGCCATTGTGTTAAATTTTTACCCAACGACAACTTGGGGTCAAATATGGAAAAACCGAGCCATTGGATTACATTTTTAACCCAACGTCAACTTTGGGTCAAATATGTACAAAACGAGCCATTGGGTTAAATTTTTTACCCAACGTCAACTTTGGGTCAAATATGGAAAAACCCAGCCATTGGGTTAAATTTTTAACCCAACGTCAACTTTGGGTCAAATATGGACAAACCCAGCCATTGGGTTAAATTTTTAACCCAACGACAACTTGGGGTCAAATATGGAAAAACCGAGCCATTGGATTACATTTTTAACCCAATGTCAACTTTGGGTCAAATATGGACAAACTGAGCCATTGGGTTAAATTTTTTACCCAACATCAACTTTGGGTCAAATATGGACGAACCCAGCCATTGGGTTAAATTGTTAACCCAACGTCAACTTTGGGTCAAATATGGACAAACCGAGGCATTGGGTTAAATATTTAACCCAACGTCAACTTTGGGTCAAATATGGACAAACCCAGCCATTGGGTTAAATTTTTAACCCAACGTCAACTTTGGGTCAAATATGGACAAACCCAGCCATTGGGTTAAATTTTTAACCCAACGTCAACTTGGGGTCAAATATAGACAAACCCAGCCTTTGGGTTACATTTTTAACCCAATGCCAACTTTGGGTCAAATATGGACACATCCAACCAATGGGTTAAATTTGCCCAAAGTCAAATAACCCAAAGTCAACTTGCGGGTCAAAACATGGACAAACCGAGTCGTTGGGTTAAATTTTTAACCCAACATTTGGGGTTGTCCGTATTTGACCCAAAGTTGGGTTTAAACAACCCAGCAGTTGTTGTATAGTTACTGGCAGCAGCTGTTAGTTATCTGCGTGGTGAAACGCTGCTCACTCACAGAGAGGATGTTTTTAGAGATGATCACGGCCACGTTGTACATGATGAGACAGTCCCACATGACCAGGCGTGTGCGCGACGGCTTGATCAGGAGCCGCGTGCCGTAGAGAAGCAAGAAGAAGCAGGCCGTGAGATAACCCAGGCCGAACACACTGATCCGCGTCGCTCCGGTCACAAACACCACCGTCAGCACAAACCAGAACATGTACCGGAACACCAGCACCTTCGCCATGTCCAGATACGACCTGGAGAGAGAGAGAGAGAGAGAGAGAGAGAGAGAGAGAGTCAAGTCACTGTCTTAACGAGTCATTGAATCATTCACTCAACCAATTCATTCAAGCGGCTGATTCATTCAGAAAAAAGCGAGTGACTGTCTTTAGGAGTGAGTCACTGAATCGATGACTCGCTTGATTTGTTCAAATCTGTGGATTCGTTCAGTAACTGTGTGTCGCTTGGAACAAAAATGTGCAAAAACAGACAATATTGTGTCTAAAATGCAACACAATATTAACGTCTGGCTTATTGAACTGTTCTATAACTCAATATCACATTTGCAATCGTGCTGATATTTGGGAAAAATAGCACTCGTGTGATATTGCTAAACTATATCATAGATACAAATAAATGAAGAAAACCCATATGTCATCACATCTTGAATTTAAGTGGCATTTGCTGCCTTGCATCATGTTTCATAACTAAACTGCATTAATGTAAGACGACGTACAGGGCAGATGTGTTAAAAGTGTTCATTCCCTCATAATGAATCACACCAAATGAGTGCACTGAATCAACAGCCCGAATTATAATGCAAGAAATTCATAAAAAATAGGTTTCGTTTCATTATCTATAGAACGGTTTCATTCTGCTGTTCATGTTAAAGCTCCTTGAAAAATCGTGCAAAAGTTCAGTAATTCAACTTAAAAGATGAAACGAATATATTATATAGACTCATTACATGCAAAGTGAGATATTTCAAGCCTTTATTTTTTATAATTGTGATGATTATTACTAAACCCCAAATTCAACATTAGAATATTGTGAATATTTTTCATATCTGTAAGCCATAATTATCACAATTATAACAAATAAAGGCTTGAAATATCTCACTTTGCATGTAATGAGTCTATATGATATATAAGTTTTAGCTTATTAGCTGAATTACTGAAATAAATGAAGGTTTGTGTGTCGTTGATGAGTAATAACGCACCTGCAGTTGATGAAGTTGGGCGCCGGGTTGAAGGGCATCTCCTCCATGGGATCCGGGTTGTCTTTGTTCTCTCCTCCCATGACCATCCACTCCTCCTTTCTCTCGTTCTCGAACACCGCCCACTGCTGCGACGCACACATCAGCAGAACGAAGTCCGCTGCAACACACCGGCCGCAGACATGTCATGCGTTTTGGCCTCAGATTTCACTATGATCACTTGTTGTGCCTTTTTGAGATTCTCGTTCTGGTAAATAACTAGACGAATATAAGTGTGGCCACAAACTATAGTGACTACAAACCAGTGTTGGGTAAGTTACTCTAAAAAAGTAATTAATTACTAGTCACTAATTACCTCTTCAACAATGTAATTAGATTACTGTACTAATTACTCTCTCTAAAAAGTATTTAATTACTTTTAATTACTTTTAAAATCCCATATCAATCTCAGCCAGCTGAATAATACAAGGATAGACATGAATCTGTTTTAATTCTTTCAAATAAATACTATAAAATTGCATGAATTATCCTTAAACTGACCAAGGTGGAGAAGGTTACATTATAAAAACATACTTTTTAACATCAGACAATACATTTTGATGTTAAACCCACTATTGTTATGTCTGATCTCATGACATTTCACACTTTTTCATACATTTTACAATAATTCATACGAATTTGTACGAGTGCGGTCGTAATATTTAGACACCTCATACGAATCGCTGTGAGATCGGATTGATCTATTTACCTCAATTACATCAGAAGTAACTGTAATTAAATTACAGATAAATGAAGAGTAATCCCTTACTTTACATTTTCAAGGGAAAAGTAATTAAATTACAGAACTAATTACTTAGTAATTAGTTACACCCAACACTGACTACAAACCAGTGACTTTATGATTATGATAATAACTATAACATATACCAACATTTAACAACTGCTCAAATATTTGCATGTAGCCGACACCAGAAGCTTTGCATATTCAAATGAATTCAAGTCACTGCATTAGAAATGGTCTTTGGGTTTTATACAATAAAACAATAGATATACTGTTTAAAATTAAGGCTAATGGTCCCAGACAGCAACACAGATCCGGTCCGAGTGGAATCCATGTGTACCGGATCTGGGCCGGCACAAATCCATAGCTAATGTAACTGACTACATACTGTAAATGCACACAAAAAATGGCTGATTGAAAAGTCATTGTTCTTAGAAAACGTGTATATATATTCATTGAGTCGTTTATTATTTAAAGTGGCTTAAGTGCCCGAACACTTTTTGGGGTCAATGCAGTGGTGTCGGAAAATCGGTTGAGTTCAGTATCGCGATATTTTGCGCACGCGATTATATTGATTCAGAAGCGCAAAGTATTGAATATTTAATTATAAAATTATCTGTATTAATTTTGGGTTTTCTCCATTGGTTTACTCTGATAATGTGCATTTGCGTATTACATCCACAAGGTGGCGCTTGTTGCGATGCTTTGTTGTCCTGCATTCAATTCTATTTAGCAGATTCGAATGAAAATGGCTGAACACGACGCTGAGTCTTCTTTCTAATCGAAAGTGTGGGTCACCAAAAGCGAATAGACATTATTTATATGATTATTCTCCCGGTTTGAGAGAATAATGACGTCCTGTCCTGTAATAAGGTCCTGAATGTTCAAGGACAAAGTTTTTGCACTTCAGTTAGTATGTAGAAGATAATGTTCACAGAATTAAATGTGACATTTAAAGTGAGTGTTATGTTCCTCATTTTTTTGTAATGCCTGGAGGACATGAATCGCAATATATCGCAGAATCAAATCGCAGTATCGCAATATGTTAAAGGAGTAGTTCACTTTAAAAAAAAACTTTCCTGCTGATAATTTACTCGCCCCCACGTCATCCAAGATGTCCATGTCTTTCTTTCTTCAGTCGAACAGAAATTAAGGTTTTTAATGAAAACATTCCAGGATTTTTTTCCATATAATGGACTTCAATGGGGACCAAACGGTTCAAGGTCCAAATGAGAGTTTCAGTGCAGATCCAAAGGGCGACACCAGACGAATAAGGGTCTTAAAATTAACAACTTTGAGTCTTTTGGTTCATTCAACAAACGAAATTAACGAAATGACTTGAAAAAAGATTTAATTTTGTTGAACGAGTTCGAACAGGAGAGTCACGAACGCGCATCAGAACAGAGCAAGGCGAGCATTTGAGCTTATAAAACTTAAACTTTGTTATTTATTTATTAAATGAGCGATCGTTTCGCTTGATCATAGCCTTATTCATCATCTGGAATCGTTTAAAGCCCTTTGAACAGTTTGCACTGAAACTCTCATTCGGACCTTGAACCGTTTGGTTCCCATTGAAGTCCATTATATGGAGAAAATCCTGGAATGTTTTCATCAAAAACCTTAATTTCTTTTCGACTGAAGAAAGAAAGACGTGGACATCTTGGATGACATGGGGGCGAGTAAATTATCAGCAAAAAGTGAAAAGTTTTTTAAAAGTGAACTACTCCTTTAAGAATCGGAATAATATTAAATCGCGTCCCAAATACTATCGAATCGTCACATTTTTGCCAATTCCTTTGTGTCACTGACAGTGTTGTGCAAGTTACTTCCAAACTGTAATACATTAGGTATTACTTGTTACTGTTATTTAAAAGTAATTCATTACCTTACAATATTACTGTCTCATAAGTGTAATGCGTTACATTACTCATGTATTACTTTTGAGTTACTTTCACCAAAATAACTAAGTAGAACTTAACTTTGGGGCTGTAACGATATGCAATATGAAACCGAAATCGCGATTCGCCACATCCACGAACCTACAGAATCGCGACACACCTCTTCCAACTCCAGCGTTATTCTCCTTACCGTCCAGATCCAATGCTGCCTTATCTTTAAATTAGGCTATTAGTATTATTTGAAGTTAACATTATAAAATACGTAGACCTACACCACAAAACTATTTGAGGATAAATTATTTAAAATTGGGGAAGTCCAGCATTATGGACATGACGACATTTGCAGTCAAAACTTGAAATAAAAATTCTCAGAAAATTCATGTATTGAAACGTATATAGGCTACTTCCTTAAAGGACTCCAGACATTAGACAAATATCAGTCTATGTTTTATTTTTAATATTAGGAAAAAGACACACATTCATGCGTGACAAAAAATAGGAGGCAAAATATATTTTTTGTAATTCTGTTAATTACACTGCGCAAATCGGATGAGGAAGGGTTGGCACTCCAGTCTCCATAGAACTTAAAATGTTCATTTTATTTTAGTTTTCGTGTTCGCATTTATGAGGAAAAAACAATGTTACAGACGCGACCGCTCTGAACTGGCACTGAAAGACTGCTTTAAAACTTTCACATAGTCTGTTGCCTTTAAGAAGTAAAAGCAGACAATACACTGTAATACAACTGTAATACAACTGTAATACAAGCCTCACTGAACATGTAACGAGTAAAATATTACTGAAAATTGATTAGTAATGCCTTACACTACTGCGTTACAGCAAAAAGTAATATGTTACTTTAATGTATTACTTTTGTAATGCGTTACTCCCAACACTGGTCACTGATGTGGTGAGTAAATATATCGTGGGTGTTCAGTCGAGGTGTCACTCACATATGAGGTTCCTGGAGTTGGGGATGGTGTAGAAGTCCGGTAAGTAGATCCATTTGACCAGAGCTGAGTGGATCGTCACTGAGCTTCTCCATCTCCAAGGGTAATCTAGAGCCGTGTGAGAAAGCTCAGGTGACCAGAGTAAACTCAAGAGTGTGTTGGTCTGCACACGTACATCCGCATGGTGACTGATGTGGGATTCGCCTAAACTGGGTTTCACCTGATTTGCACTGGTGTATTTTCAAAGGTTTTATGTCAAATCACATTTATGTTGTACACACACAGTTTCAAAGCAGCTCCATAATCTCCCAGCGTGCAACAGGAGCTTCATCAGTAAAACATCACGATCTTGATTTAAACAGTGATCTGATGCCTAAATGACAGTGATACACCTTTGACAAGTACGATCACAGCGAACATTCACATCTGTCCCAAATATAGATATGACACAGTATCATTATTTCTCTTACAATAATTCAAATTATCACAGAAGTACTGTAATAAAAGAATATAGTTCAGATATAAACACTGATAAAAGTGAAAGAAACTTGACTCTTTATATAAAGAGATTACAGAGTTACACCAGTAGGTGGCGACACGTGACTCTGTTAAAATATGCGTTTGTCACTGAATCATTCATGCAAGAGATTCGCTTAAAAACACAGACTCATCCACTAATAAAACGAGTCTTGAGACCGATATATCGGCCGATATTAGGCATTTTCCATAATATCGGTATCGGCAGTCATAATGGCGATAAGTTAATATTTAAAAAAAAAAAAATCATCAATCATCTCTCCTTGGCCTGTTATATTGAAAATGTATGTTTTACAATTTGCAGTATGATGTCATCTATTGCTAAATTATGGCTCATCATAGACTAGCTAACCACAAAGCTAGCTAACGCCACTATCATCAGTGGAAGACCGCTAACGTTAACATTAATGAGCTTGGAAACCACAATGAACTTGTAATGATTACCGTATTTATAACTAGCATATCTCTAGTTACAGTCCCTGCATTGTAAAAAGTAAGTTATACTTGCGAGGAGTGAACATTTAGACATAGAGAAAAAGTATCAAACGTATCTTGTGCAGAAAAGTTAGCTTTTCTTTTACACGTGTGTCGAATCCAACAATATTTAATAAAAAAAAAAATATCGGCCGATATATCGGATTTTAAAACGCAAAAATATTTGTATCGGCCTTCAAAATCCTTTATCGGTCGGGCTCTAGTCTTGATGAGCGAGTCTTTGAATCATTCACTCAACCTGAACCTCAAGTAAATTCTATGCTATTTTGTTTTCAGAATCGTGACTTTAAACAAAAGAAAATGTGATTCTCAATTTATTCAGAATCGTGCAGCTCAACATAAATAAAGATAAAACAGCCAATTTATGACGTTCGACAGTAAGGATTGCTGAATATATGAATCGAGGAGCGCTCACCTATGCAGAGCGCAGGAGGGATGCCCACACACAGAACGTACTGGTATATCATGAAGACCACCAGAAACAGGCAGTAGTGGGACCAGATCCGGGCGATGGCCGCCCGGCGCCGCCGCACCACGATGGCCACCAGCCAACAGCCGTGGATGATCACCAGGAAGTTCATCCGCTGGCCAATGACATTCACCGTCATGAGGAAGCAGATCTAGAGGCCATGAAACACATTATAATCAGATTTGAGCTAATATTGAGAAATGGTTCAGATGTACAGATCCAGCTAGATTCCCAACTAATGTGTCATTGCTGTGATGGAGAGTTTTGATTATGTAATTATGCATAATTTGTAGTTATTACTAGAGTAACTGTGTAACGTGTAACACAAGGAGTCTGCACACTGAACTGTAACCGGACTGATATATCCAATATAGAGTGCGGATCGGGCCGCATTTTTCTGTCCGAGCCCGACCCGCGTCCGACAGGGCAGTACCAGAACCCGACCCGAGCCCGACAGGCATTAAGATATTTATGTCCGAGCCCGACACAGTTAAAAATCTTCTTTTTTTTTCTCATACTAATGACACGTACGTTTGTTTGTGTTGAAAGCCCACTTTTATTTAGCAACTGGAAGGCATTCGGAAAATGTTTACAGATGTGCGCAACGCATCAGCATGCGCCACACACGGCCAAAACAGCGCATGTTAACACAGGCGCGCACAAGAGGCCCAAACAAATAAACCAATTGAAATTAAATTAACAAAGCTAGGTCTATATTAAATTACCCAAGCTAACAGAACAAAACATTAACGTAACACTTTTTAAACGTAGGCCTATGAGCTTATTGAAATGAAAATCACTCGTCTCTTACCATTTTTCTCGGAAACTGTGAGGCTAACTGTAACATGGGATTCACATAATCTATCCTTCAAGGTTTAGGCTAATCCAGGTTCTTATGCAGAAAAAGGATTGCATCAACGGTGGATGGCTTCAAGGCTGTCCTCCTCTGCTCGATGGTCCTGCCAGCAGCACTGAAGTTGCGCTCACTGCTGCTGCTGCTGGCTGGAATAGCAAGGATGCCGCGGGCAAGGACACTAAGCTTCGGGTAGTTGAGTTGATGATCGCTCCACCAGCCCAAAACATCTCTGTCATCCTGCATTGTATGATTTTGAGTCGAGTACATCTCGACTTCGTCTGTGGCATCTGCCACAGGTACATTTTCCCACTCGTCGTCAAAGTCAACTGCAGCTTTCTTGGGCGCGGGTCCTTCAGTGGCGGTCTCCTGGGTGCGGAATGGGATGTCACTGAGCTGTCTCCGAACCTCCTGGAGAAGGTTGTCTCTCTCTGAGGAGGACAACATTCGGAGCTGGCTATATTTAGGCCAAAGGAAAGTTGCAATTTTTTGGAGTTCTTGGATCTCCACTTTACGCAAAATCCAACAGAGATGCCGCTCGCGGATGATGGCTTGATAGGGGCTGTCAGTCGTTTTTTTTTTTGCAGTGGCGCTTCAGCCGCTCAAACCACAGAAACACTAGGTTTATCGTTGGGTACTGGTCACCTTCAAGTTCACGCTGGGCATCGTAAAATGGTTGCAGGAACTCGACAAGAAAGTCAAGGACATCTGGAGATATGGCATCGATCCGCCAGCCCTCTGCGCGATCATTTAGTTTTTCGCGTAGTTCTTGATAAACCGAGCGGACAGAATTTAAGGTCAGATATACCGTGCTAAACCTTGTGTCTGCCATTTGGATGACTGTTTTTGACAGCAAAGCTGCCATGCCCAACTTTTTGACATATTTGACAAGTGCCTTGGTAGCTTGCAGAGTGTCTGCAACATTTGGAGCATCTTTGGCCAGCTGTGTGGGGTCTAGGGCGTGTCTCATCACCGTATTATACACATGATCTTGGCAGTCAAGTCTTCGATATGGTCTCAGGGCACTGATGATGTTTGAGCCTTGGTCTGTGACCCACACCACTTTATTCAGCAGACTCATATCCAGGCCATACTCCGTTAGAAGTCTGATGATTTCTCTCCTAATATTCTCCCCCGTTTTAGCCTCTTCCAGTGGGAATGCGACTGTTGTTAATACGGTGCTTATCATTTTAATCGATGTTTTATTAACAAGTTTCGGGAGGATCACGTTCTAATGATCAAACAATCAAGTCAGCCAGCTGTCAGCAATCAGTAATCAACTGGTTCACTCAATCAGCACAAGTAAAGCCTATAAAAACACACAGTTGACTCACCCTTATTCCTCGACTGTTCTCAGCATCCCTCCACCACCCCATCTCCTCACACTTGCCTAATTATCTTTCCTAAACAGAGATACGGGGGGAGTACTCTGGGTTCGGGCCCAATTTCCGAGCTCGGAGCCCTCCCCCCGGACAGCACGCCAAATACGCATAACTATTTTTATTCTCTGATCATTAGTGAGTGTGAACTCGTGAAATGATCGTGTCACGAAATGGCAAGTGATGGTCAAGTAGCTTAATTTGTGGTAGTCCTCCGTCCAGATATCCGTTGTCATTCCGATTGAATTCACCTCAGACAGAGTATCATTTAGCTGCTCGACCAGCTTTGCGCGTTTCTCTATTGCCAGCTCACGGCACCGTTTTGACACAGTGGTGGGATCAGGCAGTACATCCTGCGCTGCCACTGAACCATATGTTGCACCGATGTTAATAAGCTGCTGGGCCAGCTCAATGAAACCCCCTCCTTCAATGGAACGAAATGGCCTTATGTCTTTACAGCAGTACTCAACGCATTTTTCAGTCAGTTTTTGTTTGTCCCGCTGAGGAATTTTTTTTGAGGAACTAGCAAAGGCAGTGATACTCGGCTGCAGTAGCCCAGGTGACTTACAATTTTTATCCACATGACGCTGCAAGGCGGAATTCCCGGTCCTCTTGCTGTCATATTTCATGAGAAATCCACAACTCTTACATTGAACATAACCAACATGTTCATCACTATCAGCCTTGACAACAATGTAGAAAAACTTCCACACAGTCGACTTTCCTTTATTTTCGGTGGTTTTAAAATCTCCTGAGGCCAATTTCTTTTTAACGTCTTCCATTTTTGCGCTGCCAGCCACATGTAGCCCAATATGCAATATTATGCACGCACGTGTTGCACGTTGTCACAGCAACATAAACAAATTTCCGCACACATGGAGATGAAGGTTAGGGTAATATTTAAAATTTATTTTAATCACAAAAACAAACATTTGCATCCAGTTAAACAATATAATAAAACTGTTTTAAATTTCAAATGTTAAATGCCTTATCGCGCCGACGTGACCGAGCCCGACCCGAACCCGAACGTCATTTCAAAATATTTGTTCGAACCCGGCCCGGCCCGTCGGGTACCGTCGGGTCCCTTCGGGCTCGGTTCGGGTATCCATCCTCTAATCCAATAGCAAGCGTTACGTCTAATAATGCGTTCACACCGGACGCGAATAGCGCGTCAGGCGCGAATGATTTCAATGTTAAGTCAATGCGTTACAAGTCAATTTTACACATTACGCGCGTAAAAATTCCTGCGGCGCGAATGAGGCGTGGAGCGCGGCGCGGAAGACGCGAATATGCCTCATTCGCGCGAATGGCGCGAATTGAGCATCTGCCGCGTTAAGTGCGAATGATTTAGTTAGTGCTATTTGTGCATTCACGCGTTTGACGCGAATTCGCGTTTGCCGCCCGAGTTGAAAAATCTGAACTTTGGCGTGAATTCGCGCCGCGTTAACCAATCAGGAGCCTAGCTTGCTCACGTGGTGAAGTGTCTGGATGCTTCAATAAATTATTTTGTAATATATGACTAAATGCATGGTGGGATTATGCACAACAAAGCAAATATTTTATCACTTAAAACTTTATTTCAATATACGAGACATGTTCATTTTGTATTGAATGTTATTCATTCCATATCAAGATTATATGAAATAGTATTATGTTGTAAAGACAATCAACATATGTGCATAAGTTCGTGTCTGGACGTGAGAGAGAAAATAATCACAGGACAGGTTAATAACTTTTGGAAGCTGGCTCTATTTATCATCAAAACAAAAATAAATGACAGCTATATTAGGTGGATGAGGGACATCCGATGCGGGACAACAGGTCATCAAACTGGGCGCGGGACAGGCGGAAGTACCGCTGACAGCGGCCGTCATCCAGCGCAGCTCCTGGTGAAACTCGCCAAACGGTGAAACTAGCCAAACGGTTCGCCTCCAAAGGGTCCGAGGACACAAATATACGGCGACGATGATCCCCACGCCGCTGTTCTGCTCTCCAGAGTAAATACAGAGCGGTGACTCTCTCAATAAATGCTCGGTCGACATAAAAACAATGGCCGCCAACGGATTTCGATTCTGACGCGCGTAAATTTTGCTTCAAACTTTTGTTTTTACGCGCGTCAGTTTCACTCTTGACACGCGAATTAACACAAAGTGGTCAAGCGTCAAACTAGACGCGAATTTGACGCGCAATTCGCGTCCGGTGTGAACGCAGCATAAGAGGAAGTCGTACTTCGAGGCCAAACTTGTAGAAGCTGTAGTTGAGCAGGTACTGGAGGCAGTGCAGGAGGCTCTGGTCCAGCGTGTCCCGCGTGGCCTGGGGGAACATGACCGGGATGGCAGGAGGCGAGCGCTGCTTCTGTCTGTAATGATGAATCTGGTGCCGGTACACAGTCGCCTCGAACACCAGCAGCATCAGGACCAGCAGATGATCCTACACACACACACATGACCAAAATAGCAATGCTTCTGTAAAACTTTACAAGGAACTCGTATAACGTAACTCACAGTGATTTCGTTATTTCGCTTCACTTGAAACTAAACGTCACTTTTCTGTTTTACGACAAACGCGACTTTCTAGACTTTCAGAATTATCTTTTAGATTGACATCACATGTGTAATTCAGGACACATTTCAGACGGTGTAAAAAGATAAGTTGTCTCTCGCCGTCTCTCCCAAATAAGGTCGCGGAAGCGGAGGGGAGGGGCTTAGGCTCTCTATACGCCCGCCAATAGGAGAGAAGACTCCAGTGAACTCACCTTGCTGTATCCCAGGGGCGTCGCATCTTTCCGAACACCGAACCAGTTGGCCGGGTCGACGGGCGCTCGGTACAGGGTGGAGTTCAGCACTTCCTCCGGCTCCAGACTCGTCTCGTTCGGCATCGGCTACAGATGCGGAGAGAGAGAGAGAGTGAACGCTGTCCTCACCGAACGGGAAACGCTCATATTGACCGGAAGTAAAACTCAACCGGCTAACCCACACCATGTAGACACGTTACTTTTAAAATAAAAACCAGACAATGTGCGGTTTGAGGAAGGCCTGCTATTCCTATTTGACGTTTTTAAATGACAATGCCATTTTTTTTTCAAAGCTTCAAATGGATTCAGTGATTTCCTTTTGTCATCTTAATTTGCTAAATTAGTGTAGGCCTCTTTTATGTTTCTCTGCTTTCTCTGTGATGTGAATCCGGGTTCTGTTGTTCTGTTGGACCCGAAGAATTTAAATAAATTTTTTTTTAAATCACAGCTTCCTCGGGATGGTCCGAAATTTGGTGACTTTGTTGGTATTTGGTATTTGAACACCAAAAAAATTGGGGACTGGATGTGAGTAGTCTAAGTGGTTGTAAAAAAAATAGTCACACTTGGGGTGTTCGCATGGAAAATGAATGGGAAATTGACAAAAATGTGAAAATACTGAGTTTTTTTGTGCGTACAATCTACAAATCAGCCACGATCTTGAAAAAAAGCACAGAACAGTGAAGGGGTGAATCTATAAAACATCAAGAGTGCAAAACAGACACATCCAGACACACACACAAACACACTTTTATACACAAACACCAAAAAATTCAGATTATACATGTTTTGCATTTTTAAAATGCTCAGTTTGTCCACCAGATGGCATCCATCTCATTTCAAAAATTGCTTTTATGAGGCCTAGGCTTGACTCTAAAATGAAATGCAGCTTTAAAAAAAAAAAAAAAAAAAAATTTTTTTTAAACATTTTTTTCTATTATGTTCAATGGGGGGGAAATTTTATCATAATTATTGCATTAATACTAATTATAACTTTTTTTTTTGTTGAAATTTTCTCAAAACACCAAAAAAGAAAAGAAAAAATATTATAAAAAACGAGTAAATTTTTTTTTTTTTTTCTCTCAAATATGAATCCCGCCCTTTGGGTCCATTTGGACCCGAACACCCCGAGTGTGACTCTGAAACGAACAACCCCAGAGGGTTAAAATAGGGCCCTTAAAGAGTAACTAAACACTAAACCAACTTTTTTTAGTTAATGATCTGTAAGAATGGATCTTTATTAATATCAGTCATTGATTCGAGTAACTTTTTTGACATTTGTTTATAAAGTGTTTTATCTCTACAATATATGGTGTAAAAACGTTTTAGTGCTGCCCTCTTCAGGCTGAACGGTGGCTACTGCAGTTGAATTTTCCTATTGGATGTTCGTACGCAGGTTTCAGCTCACCACGCGAGCTACACCCTTGGCAGTATAAAAACCATCTTGTGTCGTCAAAACCACTGTAGCGAGTCAGGAGTTGGAATTGTGAGTATTAAAAACAATCAGGATAGAGTGTTTTAGCGTCTATTTCGTCGCCTCTATCTCCGCTGGGGTCGGCCCACTTTTTCAGCATTTTAAAATATTGCCAGTGGGTGGAGTCAGCCTCTGACCTGGGGTTTAGTTACCCTTTAACATTCAAACATGAAAACCTATTCTAGTAGAGCCCAAAAGTGTGTCTCACCACGGTGCAGTTGTTGGAGTACTCGGCCGGGTTGACGACGCTGAGCTGGTACAGCATCTTGCAGACGATGATGACACACACCCAGACGGTGGAGATGCAGGAGGCCATGGGCCGGAAGCGTCCGTACGGGACGGCGAAGCTCCACAGCACCACCAGCACCAGGTTCATCGCCGACGGCTGCGCAAACACAAGGGTCAAACACTCACACACACACACACTGAACAACATGAAGCATTGGTCACTGGTTGAGCTAAACCGGTATTATCTAATTGTGTTTTAACCCTCGGGTGCTCTTCGGTCATTTCTGACAGAAAAAATTTCTGTTTTGAATTTCTAAAAATCACAGCTTCATCGAAATGTTATGAAACTTGGAGACTTTTATGGCATTATGTATGTGAATACAAAAAAAAATTGAGGTCATGATCTGAGCATGCTAAGTGGTCTTAAAAAAAATAAATGACCCCCATAGGAAATGAATGGGAAATTGACAAAAACACAAAAATTCACAAATTTTTATTTTATTATTATTATTATTTATTTTTTATTTTTTTTTAAATTTTTTAATAAAAAATCATTTTTGAGATTGTTTCAAATATATATTCAAATCCACCAAAAAAAAAAAAGTGTACATAAACAGCTGGGGAATTCACATGCCTCTCCATAGAGAGCTGTACATGCCATCTAGTGGTTGCACCATGATTATACGCTTTTTCTCTATATTGTAACCAGATGGTGCTAATTTTCTTCAAAAAAAAAAAAATTTTTTTCTGAAGGCCTAGACTCTATATTAAACTAAAATACTGCATTAATATTTTTTTTTTTTGAAAAAAATGATATATATACAGAAATATATATATATTTTTCCATGGCAAAAATAGACCATAAATATTGCATAAATATTAATAAATTCAATCAAATTGTCTCAAAATACTAAATTACAAAGAATAAATATTATAGAACAAAAATAAATTGCATTGGTTTTACTGGGATGGAGGAAATGTCATTTTTAGGTGTCCGGGAAGATAACAAGATCTCCGAAACGAAGAGCACCTGAGAGTTGAATTTAACAGCTGACAGATATTCAACATAACTCATGTGTGAGAGTTGAACAGAAGGACGGACAAAATCAACTTTGAGTTATGGTCACATTTCACCATTTCCTAAACTATAGTGAATAAACTGTGATAATGTGTCTGAATGCATGCATATTAGTAATCCGAGAGTGTGCCGACCTCCAGAACGGCGACCCAGACCACGAAAAAAGCCACGATTTTGACGATGTGCAGCTCCAACACTCTCCATATGAAACTCTGGATGTGGGTCAAGGTGTCGGAGAACTTCGTAGACAACACCATGAGTCTGTCCATCACCAGGCCCCACTTGCTGGGTATCGGCTCTGAGAACGGAGAAGCGAGCGCAGGACAGTTAGCGGCGAGTGTCGGAGACCGCACCCATCATCAACTCGCTGACTGTTTTTAAAGCTAGTTAATTAATCACAGGATGTAACAATTAATAAATCAATCGAATTAATCGCAAATTTATCACATCAATTTTTTATTTATTTATTTATTTATTTGACAGGGACAATGCAATAGTGTCAAGATCAAGCATGTCACTGAAGTGTTGCATATAAAGTTTATAGCTATAGCTAATTTTCAACTCCGGTCCCTGGAAGGGCTTTTATACACAATTAAATTTACATGATTAACTACTCCAGTAAAAAAAATAATAATAATAATAATAATAATATAAACATACATACATATCATATACAACTCTAATAATTAAATATAGTTAAAAATGAGTACAGTTTTGGTTTATTTTTAACCAATTTTTCAGCCTGGAAATGAACATCTTAAAGTCAGACACAGTCTTGATTTCAAAAGAGTTTCGAACTCTTCACAGAGAAGGTCGTCTGTCCAAAACTGGTCCTGCAGTATGATATTTTACAGTCAAGATTTGTGGAGCTCCTAGTGACTCGGATGTTGTCCGGTCTCACAAGCTCAGGTGCTAGATGATTAATGCACAATTTCATAAAACTATCAAAATTCATTAGATTCTATTTCTTAAAGATGCTGCAATGATGATAACTTAATGTTTTTTTTATCCAAAAGTTTTATTGCTCGATTATATAAGGAATTTATGCGTTTGATTGCAGTGCTTGTGCCCATGTTGTCATGCAATATGATATGTGAGAAAATATCATAGCATGTATGTACATTAGAGCTGCCTGGCTTGGAATGTAGCTTCTAATTAATTTAAGACGATTGAGATTACTTTGTAATGTTTTCTGGATTTTCTTTATATGTTTTTCAAATTTAAGTTGAGGATCTAAAACTAATCCTAAATATTTAAATTCTGTAACTGGATGAATTTCTTTATTTTGTAACTTAATATCAAATCTTCCTTTTGACCCGCTAAAAGATCATTTAAAGTCGTTATTGTGTTAAATGAGAAAAACGTTGAATACACATTTCAAAAAGTAGTTTTTAGAAAGAAATTTAATTTATTTACACATAAACCTTCCAAAAGTCCTTCCACATAAACCCAAAAGTCGCCCTGTGGTGAAACTCCAGCGTTTACTGTTGTTTATGTGTGTATGTGGTGTTTTTAATCCGCTTTAACACACACCGTGTGTTAGTTCATAAGTCGACAGCATTGCGGAGTATTTTCAATGAATCAAAAACACGCTTTGAAATCGCTGGTGTTTCTGACGTCACAAACCAGATCAACGAGTGATCGACAACCAGTGGATCTCTGAGTGAGGGAGTGAGTGAGTGAGTGGAGGCGGGGCTCATTTGCATATCCATAGAACTACGCATACTAAATGAGGCGAGGGTGTCGAGTTACATGCTATTTTAAGCCGTAAATAATTTATTTTTTTAAGGAAAAAACGTTTAAATATATAACTTTAGGTGATTAAAGATGAGTTTTAAGGGATAAATTATTTTTGACTTTACAAATCGGGACCGATGATATCCTGTCAATCAAAAGGGGGTGGAAAAATGTCCAAGACTCGTACAGCGTTTGAAGAGAATCTCTCTTGTGTTGAGGCTTTGACCCTGTACAAACATTATTTGTAGCGCCTCCCATCCAATAATTGCGAAGAGCTTTGTGCTTTATTACTTGTGATGAGAAACAAAGTCTAAGTTTTCAAATTCAGTCCATTTTATCGTGGAATTCAAGCAATAAATAGCATTTTGGCGCTCTTTAAGAGCATTATGTGTCGTTACAGATCCCTCTAGTGCCTCAGTTCAGTCTTTTTTCCCACTCACTTTAAGCCTTTATAGATATAAATACTTATATATAACTTTATAAGTTAAACATGCATGAACATCAGAAGGTATGTTGAAGGATACGGTACAACTTACAGAAATATATCGTGTCACAATCAGTGTTTAAACCATGAAAACATGTCATGTAACGTCGCATTTACCTCAGGAAACTTATTCAATGTTCACAGTTCAATAGTTACCACCACCAATAAAAAAAAATTAAACACTAGACACAAGAGCTAATTTACTATTAATTGTATATGTACGTTTATGTAAGACAAAAGTGTTCATGAAAACGACCTTAAGTGGGATTATTATATCTGAAAATAAATAATAGTTTGAGATCGGTTATTAATTAATTTAACCTCTAATATTATAGTAATGTACCAAATGAGAGGTTCGCTGTACAGTGTTCATTAGTTGAGGGAGATTTCTTCCTTCGTTTCGGTCGATGTCGTTCTGAAGAATCACTATCGGTCTCAGCAGAGACATTTAATATCTGTGCATCTCTAGTGTTTACCAATATCAAAATTATATTAAAACCAATATTAATCACCGCTGGAAAGATGAACGTGTATTGAAAATTTAGTCATTTATGTAGTATAAATGTGAAGTTATTTTAGAAGTTGGTGCCTTCTACACTGAGAAAATCTAGAAAATGTATTTTTGGCTCATGTGGATGAAAGACAACAACTCCCAGAATGCACTTGCACTCCAAAAAAGAGCCTCCGATGAAGCTAAACGACGATTTTTGATTTTTTCCAGACGCAAAATACAGAAATCTCTCGTCTCGGGGGGCATCTGGAAATACTACGGCGTTTCTACCGATACAAATATTAATGCTAATCGGTGAAGTATCCCTTTAAGTGTAAAATTGGTTTATTCCTCTCACCGTCAGCCTCTGATGGACCATCGCCCTGATCCGTGACCAGATCCTCCTCCTCAAGTCTGACTTCTTCTGTGGATCGAACCAAATCCGGATTCTCGATTCCGCTCTTCCTGTGGGGAAACGAACAGCGATAGTCAGAAAAATCACATTTCTTGAATATGAATTCATATTTTTCTTATGGAGAGCAACACATCCTCTGGGAATGTGTCAGATTTAAAGGGATACTCCACTTTTTTTGTAAATAGGCTCATTTTACCACTCCCCCAGAGTTAAACTGTCGAGTTTTACCGTTTTCGAATCAATTCAGCCGATTTTTTTGATATTTAGAAGAATATCAGCAACCAGACGGTTTCTGGTCTCATTGACTTCCATAGTATATTTTTTTTCCTACTATGGAAGTCAATGAGACCAGAAACCGTCTGGTTACTGATATTATTCTAAATATCAAAAAAATCGGCTGAATTGATTCGAAAACGGTAAAACTCGACAGTTTAACTCTGGGGGAGTGGTAAAATGAGCCTATTTCAAAAAAAGTGGAGTATCCCTTTAAAGTAAGTCTGAAATAACTCGAGAAATGTCGCACTTTTATTTCAAATTCATACACTGAACAAAATTATAAACGCAATTTTTGAGCTGAACTCAAAGATTTAAGACTTTAAGGCCTATTTCTCTCAAACATTGTTCACAAATCTGCGTTAGTGAGCCGAGACGTATGGCGTATATCAAGATGCCGATATTGCACAGGTGTGCCTTAGGCTGTCCACAATAAAAGGCCTCTATGAAATGTGCATTAGAATAAAACTGTAAAGTTTGGTGTGTTTAAAGCTACTGAAGTGGAGATTTCTGGCTCAAAACTCATTTCGAGAAAACGGCCTTTAAAGATATATACACTGTAATTGAAATCTAAAGACACAAATAGATAGAAGTGCTCTAAAATATACAGTTAAACGTGTATTTTGGATGTTTTCTGTCCACTAGTCACACTTTATGAAAAGCCCACAATCTCGAAACTGACAGATGCATGAAAAAAAACGTCCACTTATACAAGTGAAACTCGAACAGTTAGAATATCGTGCAAAAGTTCAGTAATTCAATTTAAAAGCTGAAACTAATATACTATATAGACTCATTACATGCAAAGTGAGAGATTTCAAGCCTTTATTTGTTATAATGTTGATGATTATTACTTACAGCTTATGAAAACCCCAAATTCAACATTAGAATATTGTGAAAAGTTTTTCATATCTATAATAAAACAAAGGCTTGAAATATCTCACTTTGCATGTGATGAGTCTATAAAATATATTAGTTTCACCTTTTAAGTTGAATTACTGAACTTTAGCACCATCGAGTTACACCTGTCTGCTAATAAACAATGAATGCATTTAATCTGGTCAAATAAACCAGTGTGGTATGTCCGTGTGTGCATTGTTCAGAGGCGATGCTCGTGCCTGTGGATGGGGGTGACGTTCTCCAGATCTGTGATCCTCATGAAGGGCTTGTGGAAGTAGTGCAGCTGGAGAATACAGGCCAGGAGGAAGAAGCCTGGGATCAGGATATTGCTGAACAGCTCCGACAGCTTGAACGTCTCCAGGCCCATGTCAGACAGCCTGCAGATGGAGGAACACATGCAATCAGCATTCACGGGGTTGTATGCAAGAGTTTCCAGCTGTTTTCACTTTTTTATTGCCAATGTGTGAATAGATTGTCACAATCGCTTGCAAAGAAAAGGCCCTGGCTGCAGTTCACTTTACGGCCACCGGTGTCGCTAATAACAAGGGTTTCTGAACTCTTTAACAATAAATATACCTGAAAATAATCATTTTATCAATATTTTCTCACACACACACACACCATTTCACTCAACGGACTCTCCGTAGAACACAAAAAGAGGAGTATCATAAAAGTTTCACATTATTTTCAAGCTTTTTTCCCCACACTCATTCAACATTAAAGCGATAGTTCACTTCGAAATTATTTTTTGGTATGAGACCGAAGCGCCCGCACCCTCAGATCAGTTGGACGTGGCTGTGGTTACAAGAGGAAAAAACGATATAAATACTGTTCGTTTTCTCGTTTCGTGTCTTAGGCCATCAATGTGTACTTACATTTAACACACAGTTACTCTAAAAAAGTAATTATTTACTAGTTACTAATTAGATTACTGTACTAATTACTCTCTCTAAAAAGTATTTAATTACTTTTAAAATCCCATATCAATCTCAACCAGCTGAATAATACAAGGATAGACATGAATCTGTTTTAATTCTTTCAAATAAATACTATAAAATTGCACGAATTATCCTTAAACTGACCAAGGTGGAGAAGGTTACATTATAAAAACATACTTTTTAGCATCAGACAATACATTTTGATGTTAAACCCACTATTGTTTTATGTCTGATCTCATGACATTTCACACTTTTTTCATACATTTTACAATAATTCATACGAATTTGTACGAGTGCGGTCGTAATATTTAGACACCTCATACGAATCGCTGTGAGATCGGATTGATCTATTTACCTCAATTACATCAGAAGTAACTGTAATTAAATTACAGATAAATGAAGAGTAATCCCTTACTTTACATTTTCAAGGGAAAAGTAATTAAATTACAGTAACTAATTACTTAGTAATTAGTTACACCCAACACTGTTTACGAGTCATTAAATCATGTTTAATTTGGACTTCTCTGTGCATGCTTTGAGGTGGTGACCATAGACCTCCATTATATGACTGAAGACAAGAACGCTTTGACCTAAAAATATCAAAATTGAAAATACTGCGGAAACAAAGACACCTTCATCTTGGATGCCCTTGAGGTAAGATAAAACATACCAAAAATTAATTTCAAAGTGAACTATCCCTTTAAGAATTGTGCTAATATTTAAGAAAGAAATTCGAATTTAGCTTTTTATCCATTTTGACGGCCCTACTGTATATCTCAGCGAAAACATGGATTGCTGTAAAGTCAACGGCGGGGAACGGGTTAATCATCTGACATAGTAAACAGGTCCTCAGGAGACGCACTGCTGTTCGGTGAATCCAGTGAAGTTTCCCCAGTATCCCGGGAAGTCCTCGAACTGAAAGGTGTATATAGAGATGAGCACCAGCATCGTGTACGCCACCACCATCCACCAGAAGGCCTTCAGCAGCCGCCTCCACAGAGAGTAATACACCTGCAGAGAGAGAGAGAGAGATTTGATTGATGTCTTTGATTAATATAAAGTTCAAAGAACCAGCATTTATCTAAAATATAATCTTTATAACATTTAAAATGTCTTTACTGCAACTTTTGATCAATTTAATTTTGATTTGAGATCTTTATTTTGAACATGTAAATAATACATAAAAATACAATTGAAGAGTTCAGATGCAAAAGCCTCTAAATGCCGTTTGAAATTTTCTTCTTTAATGAGGATTTTTATCAAACTTGTATATTTAAGTTCAGTAATTTCACTTAAATAACAATTAATAGGTAATTATCATTGCCATTTAAGTGAAATTACTGAACTTAAATATACAAGTTTGATAAAAATCATCATTAAAGAAGAAAATTTCAAATGGCATTTAGAGGCTTTTGCATCTGAACTCTTCAATTATTAATCAATGAAACAAGGAATATTAATTAAAAGAAACAAAACAAAAAAATGAACAACATAGTAAAAAAAAATAAAAAATCCAAACTTTCCAATACTTGAAGAAAAACAAAACAAACAAAAAACAACCCTCTATTTACATGTGCAAAAAGGAGTAGGAAGAAGTAAAACGTATGTACTCCAACCCCTTTATACCATATTTAAACAAATACCTACAAAAATTAATAAATAAAAATCTAAATAAGTAATCAATCTATAATCCATGAAAGTATTGATTCAGAAGTTCTATACACATAAGGATGTTTCCCGATACATGACAATATTTATACTACAGATTTACTCAATATAAGCTCAAGTTAGCACTGTGTTTCTCTGTAACTCTGGAATATAATTTCTTTGAACATCTTTTTAAAATAAATTATGTTTGGACATTGCTTAAATTCATTATTTAGTTTATTCCACAACTTAACACCACAGACAGACAAACAGAAACTTTTCCTAGTTGTTCGATAACTGGTAGTCTTGAAGTTTGACCTTCCGCTTAAGTCGTAACACCCCTCTCTTTCCGGGAACCTCCTTGATACAATTAAAATTTGATTTCTTCAATTTATTTCCCCCATAAAATAAAATAAAAATTCTCACTGCCCCCAAACTGTTGAATGGTGGTGTTTAATGTTACGAAAGCTTTCTATTTCAGATAAATCTAGGGATGCACGATATATCGGCCACATTATCGGTATCGGCCGATATATGATAATTTTTTTTGTTATCGTTATCGGCCCAAAAAGAACATTTAGCCGATATCTGAAAGCCGATAAATAATATATTATTTCCTTCAGCTGAGACACTTTAGATGTGCACTGTTCAACATGATGCTTTTAAATTGCTTGAAATACGATTGAAATAAAGGAAAATCCAGTTAAAGTGCAAAATGTGCAGTCATATCGGCTGCAAAACATTCAAATAAGAACATCATAATTGTGCTTGTATCTTTGTTTTTAAAGGGGAAAATCAAAAATTGTCTAAAAATTTGGATTTAGATTTATCGGCCAAAATATTGGTTATCGGCTTTCAAATATAAAAAATTATCGGTATCGGCCAAAAATTGTCATATCGGTGCATCCCTTCTGAACTTTCTATTCATCAAAGAATCCTGAAAAACACTGATAATAATCATATAAATATTTCTTGATCATCAAATCCTCATATTAGAGTGATTTATGAAGGATCATGTGACACTGAAGACTGGAGTAATGATGATGAACATCACAGGAATAAATGACACTTTATAACACATTCACATAGACAAATAGTAATATATTTTAAAATATGAATCAAGTAAATGACTTCTTCTAAACACATTAAAAACCTTCCCGAGGCCAAACTTTAGTCTGGCAGTGTATATGAAGATAATAATGCTAATAATAATAATGAGTGTACCTGATACAGGCACATGCAGAGCAGGAAGAGCAGCATGTAGACGATCTTGTAGGCGACGAGCTTTCCTGCGAAGCTGACCATGATGAACATCCCGCCGCACACGTAGATCCAGTATTTAGCGTACAGACTCATCACCTGACCCCCCAACACCTTCAAGATCGACTCGTTCCGGCCTGTGCTCTCTGGAGGACACACAAACACACACACACACACACACTCAATCACATGAAGATTGAACAAAACAAGAAGAGCACCAATGCTAAACTGAGCTCTCTCATGTCTTCCAGAACCGGAACACAATACAATGCTGAATAAAGTCGCAGTTTTTGTTATTTTTGGACCAAAATACGTAAGTAACCCACTGATGTCACATGACTACTTTGATGATGTCTTTATTTCCTTTCTGGACAAGGACAGTATACCGTACACACATTTCCAATGGAGGGACAGACTAAATCTAAAATATCTTAAACTGTGTTCTGTGGGATTAATGATGTCATTTTCATTTTTGGGTGAACTAAACCTTTAAATTATGTCAAAAATAGCATGTATTCTAGTAAACATTGTCGGTTGTGTCTTCAGGCGAGACACTGCAGGCGAATAGGGTAAAAAATCTTTAATCTAGTGAGTCACTGAATCATTCATACAAGAGATTCGTTCAAATATTCTGATTCATCCAGTAATGAGAGTTTTTCTAAGTGAGTCATTGAATCATTCATGCGAGAGATTCATTTAAATATTCTGATTCATCCAGTAATGAGAGTTTTTCTAAGTGAGTCACTGAATCATTCATGCAAGAGATTCGTTCAAATATTCTGATTCATCCAGTAATGAGAGTTTTTCTATGCGAGTCATTGAATCATTCATGCAAGAGATTCATTTAAATATTCTGATTCACCCAGTAATGAGAGTCTTTATAAGTGAGTCTTTGAACCATTAATTTGAGATTTGTTGAAAAATTCTGAATCATCCCGTAATTTAAGTCTTTATAAGTTATTCATTGAATCACTCTTTCAAGAGATTTGTTCAAAACACTGATTCATCCAGTAATTAGTCTTTATAAGTGAGTAATTGAATCATTCATTCAAGAGAATTGTTAAAAAAATCTGATTCATCCCGTAATTCAAGTCTTTACAAGTGATTCATTGAATCATTCTTTCAAGAGATTTGTTCAAAACACTGATTCATACAGTAATAAGTCTTTATCAGTGAGTCATTGAATCATTCATTCAAGAGATTTGTTCAAAACACTGATTCATCTAGTAATGAGTCTTTATAAGTGAGTCATTGAATCAATTATTCAAGAGAATTGTTCAAAAATTCTGATTCATCCAATAATGAGAGAGTGATTCGTTGAATCATTAATTCGAGATTTGTTCAAAAATTCTGATTCATCCCGTAATTCAAGTCTTTATAAGTGATCCATTGAATCATTCTTTCAAGAGATTTGTTCAAAACACTGATTCATCTAGTAATTAGTCTTTGTAAGCGAGTCATTGAATCACTCATTCCAAAGGTTTGTTAAAAAATTCTGATTCATCCAGTAATTAGTCTTTATAAGTGAGTCATTGAATCATTCATTCAAGAGAATTGTTAAAAAAAATCTTGATTCATCCTGTAATTCAAGTCTTTATAAGTGAGTCATTGAATCATTCATTCAAGAGATTTGTTCAAAACACTGATTCATCTAGTAAGGAGTCTTTATAAGTGAGTCATTGAATCATTCATTCAAGAGAATTGTTCAAAAATTCTGATTCATCCAGTAATGAAAGTCTATATAAGTGAGTTATTGAATCATTTATTCAACCCGATTGTTTTTAAATAAGTAATTCAAATGATTCTTTTTTAATAGACTGCAGCAATGCACATCTTGGCAGAACCTCTAGTAAACTACACATTATTTGTCTTTTTTTGAGTCGTCTATTGGTCGAGAACCATCATGATTCTCCATTTCTCCAGAATCGCGAACGCTGATAATGATCCTGTTCCGGCTCACCTCCGGTCGTGACCTCCTGCAACGGCACACTCCTGCTCTTCTTTCTGCTGAACGTGTCTCTCACCGACTGTCTCAGCAGAAGCCAAAATGTTAAAGTGAACAGCAGCTGAGAATAAAGAGAGAGAGAAGAGACAGGTGTATTGAGTAACTCCATGAGGGTTATGACTGATCATGTGGTTAGTTTGTGTAAAAATGGAGCAAGTGACTACAGGTTTTCCTGCATTTCTCAGATTCTTCCTGGTTTATTGCAGCCATCTGTTTCCCAATACATAAAGCCATTTATCATCCAGAACTGGAGGGAGTTACAGTACATTTATCCTGTTTACCATTTAAATTACAGTCAATCATCTTTAAGAGTTAAAATCCGACGTAAAGTTCGTAGCACGTTGATCTGCCGGTGTGTTTGCATGAGGGATTTAAAAGGTAACGGCCAAATGTAGCTTTACAAACGTAAGCTGCAGATTACATGGATAATATTGAATAAGTATATTTTCATCTGATTATTAATCACTCAAACCCCTAATCTAAACCTCTATACTTAACCGTCGCTCTTGCACATCCGCCATGTTTGTAGTTTTTTTTACACTTTTTATTCATGTTTGTAGTTCTAACCGAATCCTCGAAAATCTCTAATTTCAAATCCTATTTAGAACGGCTAGTATGCGAAGTGGGATCATACCAGGTTCTGTACATGTTGGACAGGATTTAATGGCATATTGTTGAATATCCACAAAAAACAACTTTGACTGATCGCTTGTTTTCTAAAATGAACAATGGGAGTGAATGGGGCCGATATATGAAATCTTATAATGCAATAATTCTTCTATTAAAAGTTGCTTAATATTTGAACCGCAAAGTTATTTTTTATTTGTAGTCTTTTAAAAATGCTAAATGCTAAAATAGCTAAAATAGACACGATACCAGCGTCTCTCTCTCTCTGACGAATTATGGCATAATATTAAAAATATCTATATGGCAGTTTCTATATGGCGATTAACGTTGATGTCGAGCCCTGTTGGTAAATCAACATTGATTTTATATCAACTTTATCTGGCAGTATTATATGATAACGACAGTCACACTGAAGCACATCAGCCAGCGTCCTCACCAGCGCCCCCAGCCGCAGACAGGGGTACTGCGCTCGGTCCAGGCCCAGCTGGCGAAGGCTCATGGTGCCGATGTGCTGGGGGAGCTCCGCCTCCAGGTCCATGGCCCACACGTACTGAAGCCCACACAGAGCCAGGCCGTACAGGAGGATGAACGGAGAGCAGAGGGTGGCGAAGCGCTGGCGGGCCCGAAGCATCCAGATCAGACACGACCACAGCAGCAGCACGAACGTCAGCCAACTGTGGTACGTTATACTCCACACCTGCAACACCACACAGCATCACAGCCAGCTGTTATTTAATGCCAGCATTCAAAGATATTTTCATGGCAAAAATGATGGATGGAGGGATGGATGGATGGATGGATGGATGGATGGATGGATGGATGGAGGGATGGATGGATGGAGGGATGGATGGATGGATGGATTAATGGATGGATGGATGGATGGATGGATTAATGGAGGGATGGATGGATGGATGGATGGATGGATTAATGGATGGATGGATGTATGGATGATTAATGGATGGGTGGATGGATGGATGTATGGATGATTTATTAATGGATGGATGGATGAATAGACAGATAGTTGGATGGATTAATAGATGGATGTATGGGTGATTAATGGATGGATGGGTGGATGGATTAATGGATGGATGGATGGTTTAATGGATAGATGGATAGATGGATGGAGGGATGGATGGATGGTTTAATGGATGGATTAATGGATGGATGGAGGGATGGATGGATGGTTTAATGGATGGTTTAATGGATGGATGGATGGATGGATGGATGGATGGATGGATGGAGGGATGGATGGATGGAGGGATGGATGGATTAATGGATGGATGTATGGGTGATTAATGGATGGATGGATGGATGGTTTAATAGATAGATGGATGGATGGATGGAGGGATGGATGGATGGTTTAATGGATGGATGGATGGATGGATAGTTGGATGGATTAATGGTTGGATGGATGGATGGATGATTAATGGATGGGTGGATGATTAATGGGTGGATGATTGGATGGATGGGTGGATGATTAATGGATGGGTGGATGATTAATGGATGGATGATTAATGGATGGCTGGATGATTAATGGATGGATAGATGGATGGATGGGTGGATGATTAATAGATGGGTGGATGATTAAGAGATGGATAGATGGATGATTAATGGATGGGTGGATGATTAATGGATGGGTGGATGATTAATGGATGGGGGATGGGTGGATGATTAATGGATGGGTGGATGATTAATGGATGGGGGATGGGTGGATGATTAATGGATGGATGGATGATTAATGGATGGATGGATGATTAATGGATGGATGGATGGATGATTAATGGATGGATGGATGGATGATTAATGGATGGATAGATGGATGGATGGGTGGATGATTAATAGATGGGTGGATGATTAAGAGATGGATAGATGGATGATTAATGGATGGGGGATGGGTGGATGATTAATGGATGGGTGGATGATTAATGGATGGGTGGATGATTAATGGATGGATGGATGGATGGATATAGATGAGTGATTGTTTGTTTTACCATCATGGCGATTAGAGCACAAATGTAACTTTGTTGTAAGATCATCCGTCCAACCAGACGAAGAGGATTATCAGCCGAAGACTCTCCAGCAGGTCCTGCACACACACACACATACACACCACAGGGTCAGGCTCATAAACACACACACACACACACACACACACACACACACACACACACACACACACACACACACACGCCACAGGGTCAGGCTCATAAACACACACACACACACACACACACACACACACACACACACACACACACACACACACACACACACACAATGTGAACTGTTGTCTTCTGTGTGTCCCCCTACCCGTGTGCTGTTGTCCGGAGCCGTCGGTCACGGGTTCTTTAGAGAAGTGTGTTTCAGACAGAGGAGAGTCTCCCGCGGCCAGAAGCGTTTGCTAAAACACATGATTCATTCACATTTTTCACAAGATGTAAAATCTCTGATGTTCCGAGTGTGTGTGTGTGTGTGTGTGTGAGATCTTACTTTAGTGTCATCTTCACTGCGTTCCTCCCACTGCCTGAGCTCCACTTCATCAGCTTGAACCGTCTTGTCTTCTCCCGCCTCGAGGGTCTACACAAACACACACATCACATCATCACACACACACACACAAACACCAAGACACACGGTAATCAGTGGATTAAGATGTTTGGGTTTACTGTCTCGAACACACTCGGTTTTTTAGTACAACAATGAAACTTTGGAAATGTCTAAATAAACATTTTTATTAAATTGATTAGTTTCACCTTTTGCAATCCGGGTCCGTTTTGACCCGAAACTAAACGGTGCCTTCACACATTAAATGATGTTTCATTTATTATTTAGATTTTTTCTTAAATTACTTAAAAAATACATTCAGCCTCTTTAACACACACATTTTTCCTGCATTTTGTTAATAAACACACACAATAAATCTTAAATTAAAATAAAATTATGTATTAATGACAAAGGTGTGGGACCAAACTGTTTATCCCCCTTTTTTAAATCTAAAAGTAACGTTTTATGCAAGTAAAATGAATTAAATTTAGTCTAAAAACTAATTTTTTTTTGTAGTTTTCATATATTTAGACTGTTTTGAGCAGTCGTGAGTTATAAATAAGTCAATTGAGTTCATACTGGTAATTCCCATATTATATAAAATAGATATAAATTATTATTATATAAATTATTATTATAAAATTATAATATATAAATTATATATTATTATTATTATATAAAATAGATATAAATTATTATTATATACATTTATTAAGATATAAAATTATTATATATATATATAAAATTATTAAGATATAAATTATTATTATATAAAATAGATATAAATTAGGGTTGTCAAGCGATTAATCGCATCCAAAATAAAAGTTTGTGTTTACATAATATATGTGGGTGCACTGTGTATGATTATTTTATGTATATAAATACACACACATGCTTGTATATATTTAAGAAATATTTTCATGTATATACTGTATATATATATTATTTATATTATATAAAAATATAAATATTTTATATATAAATAATATTTTTTTTCTTAAATATACAAGCATGTGTGTGTATTTATATATATATATATAAAATAATTATACACAGTGCACCCACATATATTATGTAAACACAAACGTTTATTTTGGATGCGATTAATCGCTTGACAGCCCTAATATGAATAAAAACATTTTCTTGCAACACACTGGTTTTTGCTGTTTTAAGACATTTTAAACATCAAATAATTATATAAAAAATAAATATATAAATATATAAATATATTTATATATATATATAAAAAACATCAAATACATATATATCAAATAAAAATAATTTTAATGAACAAAAAGGCAGTAAATTAGCCTGGTAAAAACCGGATGAGTTATAAATATGACGTTAGATGAGAGATAGAGATGATTTGTTTGGGGTGAATGGATGAGTGTGTGTGAAGCACCTTGTCCGTGTAGCTGTTGATCTTCAGCACCACCGTCACGGAGATGTAGAGGAGCAGGAGGATCCCGGGATTGACGTACACCGGCCAGTCGTGATGAGTGTTGAGGACCAGGGCGAACGAAGAGCAGTTTCCAGGCTTTATCACATCCTTCAGGCCGAACAGTCTGGAGAAAAACACACACAAATGCTTCATGTTTGGAAGAAAGGTCAGGCATGCACGACCAACCCCTGTCTATTTTAATGGGGGAATACTGGAATCTCAAAAGCTACTTATCAAATAACCAATCCCAAAGCAGCAACACAATCTGAGATAGAGCCAGACCGATATATCGCCAGACCGATATTATCGGCCGATATTAGGCATTTTCCAAGCTATCGGTATCGGCAGTTATAATGGCCGATAAATGAATGTTTCAAAAATAAAATAAAAATGGACGAAACGCGCTTGAACCATGTCATGAGTGTTGGAGTTGTATGGTTTGTCCACCAGAGGGCGCTCTACACCGTCCCTGTTGGCAACACTCGTTGAGTTGGTCGCGAGACATACATTGCTTGAACAACAATTAAAAGATCATCCCCATCAGTTCTCTTAACTCAAATAAGACAAAATTTATCAAATAATATAAAATTTATAGGACCATCATGTCCAGTTTTGCTGTTAAATAAGCCGAGAGTGAAGCGGAATTAGCTAGTAATAGTTACGTTACGTTGTTCCAGTGTAGTTGACTGACTGTCCTTTTAACTTTTGACAATGTGACTGAAGTATTTCTTTAATAGCGCGTGACAGTTATAGCAATGAGACGCATCATCTCTCCTCGGCCTGTTATATTGAAAATGTATGTTTTACAATTTGCAGAATGACAATCCATTGCTAAATTATGGCTCATCATAGACTAGCTAACCATAAAGCAGGCTAACGCCACTATCATCAGTCTGTCCTGTTGTGGCAATAAAAGAAACAAGTTTCTTTTTAAAATGCATTATCATATTATTTTAGTTAAAACTCATAAATAACTACGAATAACTAATGTTAGGGAAATCTGTTAATGTTTTGTTGCACGTTTCTGAAAAAAAAATTAAAATAAATAAAAAAATATCGGCCGATATATCGTAATATCGGATTTTAAAACTAACAAATATCTGTATCGGTATCGACCTTCAAAATCCTTTATCGGTCGGGCTCTAATCTGAGATTAATTTTAGCAAATGAGCATACGCAGACCCAAACAACACCAGTTAGCGATCGGCTTGGGTTTCGATATATATTCTGTCATATTACACCCATTCAGAGTAACGTGAATCAACCGTCTATACGGGCAAATGTTACAATAATTATGGCTCACCAAAGCTGCATTTTCTCTAAAATACAGTAAATCAATCCTCATATTACAGTGATTTCTGGAGGATCATGTGACACTGAAGACTGATGATAAATACAGCTTTGATCAAAGGAATAAATTACACTTTAGTATATATTCACATAGATAACAGCTGTTTTAAATTGTAATAATATTTCGCTATTTTTACTGTATTTGTGATCAAATTAATGAAGCCTTAGTGAGCAATACCTCAAAAACAATAAAATGCCTACAATATAATAATATCATATCCATAACTATGTTTTCAGTGGTGTATAAAGCCCTTACTAATGAAGCGTTATGTGTTTATTAGCTCTACACACACACAGGCCCTGAACGGACAAATGCGTTTCGTCACTATGTCGTGTAAAGATCTAGCGAATAAATGGATGAATACGTCACAATAAAATTCGCAATAACATTGTTTTACTGAATAATTAAGTAAATATAATTTATTTATCTTGGTAAAGAAACTTCAGTGTTTAACTTCTCTCTGCCGTCTCAGACGACGACATCACTTCCTGTCGGCCTGTTGGGTGTAATTCACAACCTGTCCACTAGATGCCGCGAGAACGTACACACTGCAGCTTTAAGGAACAGTACTAATCTTGATCTGACAGCAGAGCGCATGAGACGGACGATGTTTTAAGTTGCTCTGACAGCTCTGACAGTCTCGAGTCGGCAGGGATTTATGGGTCGGGAGAAATACACACTGGAAACTCATCAAGCCCAGTTTCAGCGAGTCTCCAGATATACAGAGGGCTCGAGTCTCAGTGCGAGTGCGTTACGCAAGGACACGGCAGCTTCACCTCCCCAGCCTGAGGCTCACACACACACACACACACACACACACACACAAGCCTTGTGTGATTAACACTCATTAACACGCCAGGCCGCTCGTTTAAAACAGTACGGAGAGGTGAGACACTCTTCGGGTTGAACTTGATGACGAAAAAAAACTAAAAATGACGAAAAAATTTATATGAAAAAATTATAATAAACATTAGTATCTCAATTATAGTAAAATTACACTTCACAGATGTCCATGAGAGGCATGCTGTAACTATGCTAATCTAAGTTAAATAAACACGTAAATGTTCTTAAAGGTGCAGTACGTGATTTACGGGAAACCATGAAATCATAAAAACAAACACAGCCCTAGCCAATAGGATCTCACCCCTATTTTGAAAGCTCCGCCCCAAGTCCACAAACACACTATGCAGCACAGGCCCCTCCCCCCTCTTCATGAGTGGACACGCCCCCTACTGCTGATTGGCTACAAGTGTTTTGGTGCTCAGGCTGATCCACTTTCATCTTACCCTATTCTTTAAAGCACATTAATTAAGTTACAGCAGTATGTGTGTGTGTGTGTGTGTGTGTGTGAGCCTCAGGCTGGGGAGGTGTAACGCACTGAGACTCTAATTAGAGAACAATGTAAATGCCACAGAATATGAATATGGTCAATTTACAGTACCACAGTACAGTACCACAAGCAGTTTCTGGATCAACAGTAACAAACACAGTCCAAACCCCAAACCCTATAGCCATAGCGGTCAATAGCACAACAAGAGATGTTGATCCAGGAAATGATGTCAGTGTTTTCCTACTTTTTAAAAATCTCGGTAACCAGTCTCCTCCGCTAACAGGACAAACAGGGATGCTGAACTACATTTACATTTATTATTTATTAATAAGCCTTGCCTAGAGTAGCATAAGCCAGACAAGAGTCCACAACTAACGGGCCAAAATGAGACTCCAATAACAGGGCATTGACAGTGATGAAGAAGAGGATGAGGAAGAGCAGTACCTGGCCCACAGGCCCGCCGGCGAGAACATCTCCTGTGCGAACGAGCTCTGGTACAGGTACAGACACACCAGGTGTCCCCCGGTGAAGAAGGCCACCATCACACACAGTGTGTTAAACCCCAGATGGCTGATGGGAAAGTGGCACGCCCACCACGTGCACACGCCGATAAACAGCAGGAAGTAGAAGGCCGAGAAGGCAGAGGGTAAAGTGATCCCTGGAGAGAGAAACACATTAAATACGTCAAACGAGGGCTGTGAAACCATTAATCGCATCCAAATTAAACGTTCGTGTTTACATAATACATAGAGTTTGTCTTAAAATGAAAAATTCAAAATCTCAGAAAATTAAAATATTACATGAAATCAATAAAAAAAGGCTTTTAAATACAGAAAGTATAATCATGCATATGTATATCTAAATATATTAGTTTCAATTTTTAAGTTGAATTACTGAAATGCATGAACTTTTGCACGATATTCGAATTTCACCTGTATATGTGTGCGTGTATTTTTTTTATTTTATTAAACCTTTATTTAACCAGGGATATAATCACATTGAGATAAATATCTCATTTACAAGTGAGCCCTGGCCAAAATAGCAGCACACAATATACATAAATACATAAAACAGAGTACACAACACACACATATACAAAAAATAAAACTAAATTAAATGTTAAGAGCCGGTGCCGACAGATTTGAATGATTTGTTTAAGTGTAGCTTGAACTCACTTATCGAAATAAGTTCATCAAGTAGTTTACTGTGTATAATTATTTTGTATTTATACATACTCACATGTATACATTTAAGAAAGAATGTGCTATTTATAAATAAAATATTTATATTTATATATAATATAAATTATATATACATGCATGTGTGTGCATTTCTATATACAAAATAATCATACACAGTACACTACACACACATATATTATGTAAATAATTTTGGATGCGATTAATCGTTTCAGAAACCTAATTCAACATGCTTGACAATATTAGCCAAAAAGTATACAAAAAAAAATCCACCATTTGGCATTCTATTTCCAAGATATTATCTAATTTCTAGTCACACATTCTATTTAGAATGGACAGAATTTTTTTTTAAAAATTGACTCAATTTTGTCGCTTCCTTAAAGAGCCCCTATCATAGCATTTGAAATGTTCCTATTTTTGTTTTAGGAGTTCCCAAAAAGGATAAAAAACACTTTATTTGTCTTATAATATGCATTTATTTTTAACTGATTTGCTCACCGACTCCCAAATGATTCGTTTAACGACTCATTTTTCCAAACCACTCCTTTGCGTGACGCTAATCGGCGGTGATTGGTCAGATGACAGACCCAGTCAGTTATTGTTTGTTAGCGTAACGCATAAACATATTGATAAAGCACTGCAGTACTACAAGACGCTCTATTCTTTACGACAACTCCAATAACAGCGGCAAACATTTCACATATTTAACAAAAAATTAACATTGGAGACCTAGAAGCTGCGCTGAGCGTAACTTACACACACACGCGCACACACATACTGCCTTGCGCCCCGTTCAAAACCCATAAAGCAACAATTATTAATAATACTTACAGGTTGTGATTCGAAGGAGGAAGCTGATCCATATACACTGGGTAAGTAAGTTACTGAGCCCTCCTTCAGGAACAACCGCTCGCGAATCCACATTTCAATCCATTTATGTTTTTGAACTAACGTTATTCGTCAATAAAATGACGAGAACACAATCGGCCTATACTGTTGTGGCATCGTTGCAAATATGAACACTAACCAGCGATTCTTCACATGCTCGTCCCTGGAAAGTGGCTGAACTATCTTTGCATTGTAGAACACAGCGTCTTCTCGACATGATGCTAGGGGTGGGCGATATGACCAAAATATGACTAATTTTATTTCACGGTAACGATATATTTCACGATATAGTTATTTAGTATGTCACCTTGTTTTATTTTTATTTTATTTGGTAAATTATCACACCACATGAACGGTCATTTTCAAAAATCCATGATAGGGGCTCTTTAAAGGTGCCGTCTGAAAGAATGACAGCTAGTGGTCAAAATAGGTACTGCAGTCCCAATTCAAAATATCATCTCTCTCGTTCACAGAGATTTTTTTGATGGATACGTTTGTTTGCTGGCTGCAATACGCTGGGTTTTCTGCCAACTGGCATCCCGGAGCGTGGAAACACTACTGGGTAAACTGGAAGTGGGCGGAGTCACACACACCAAAACAAAAACACTCATTCCAACACGGAAAGTAAAATAACCGGCTGTCGAAAGGGTTTAATGTCGAGTCCTGTTTATATCGCATTGCTTATTCTCTGATATTTCAGTATTGATATGCATATTGAAAATGTATATACTATATGTAAAATTCAACCTGACAAAGTGGCTAGTTGGGGTGACTTTGTTACACGCCACTGCTGAAATACACACACGTTTGCACTGCTGATGACTGTGAAGTGTGTTTTCTGCTGCTCGTACCCGCCAGCGCCAGGAGTGTGACGGCCAGGATTCGGCCCATGTTCCTGAGGAACCGCTGAGCCGTGACGCGCAGACGCGCCGCTAGCTGAGCCGCTCCGCTACTCGCGCGAGCACTCTCCTCCTCCTCCGTCTCACTGCAGGACATCCCCTCGTCCTCTCGCTCCACATCCTCATCCTCGTCCTCCGTTTCGTCCTCCTGAAGAGAAGAGGACAGAGACTTTAGCACAGGATTTGACCCTTCGCAAAGACCCGCCCCCTTTGGTTACTGTTGCTATGTCCGACAAGCCACGCCTCTCTCACGCCGACAGACAAGCTTACTTTTGATATGAAACAGCCTCACCTTTCAAATTCGGTCATTTTTAAAAGAATGACCGAAAAATGCCTTCATTAGCCTAATATGAAGGTAATAATGAACTGTTTTGTAGCTATACAAACACTTAAATTACACTTTTATTTATTTTTATAATACGAAGATTATATAAAATATAAACATTTAAATGATGGCTGTCATAAAAACTTGCCAGATTTATTCAAATATGCATTAAATATTGAAGAACACTAACGAGTGTGGACTAACGAGTTTATGTGGGTTTTCTGAGGTAAATATTTATGACGAAGCTGTTTAACTGACGTCTTTCCACGGTTGAAACGCTGATTGAGCGAATCAATGTGACATGATCCGGATTTGGATAAGTTGTCCTCTATCTTTAACACACTTTCAGATGCTCGTTCATGTTTATTTGGCGCTGTGACTGGTATTATTAAGCCGGAAGAGAGATCAGCGCTGCTGCTTCTCCAGAGCGATCTCACGCCACAGCGACAAAACGCTATTTATGTTTTTGAATTTCTAAAGAAAATGGACGTAATTTGAAAATTGAGACTTTGTTTCATATCAATAGTAACAAAGGACAAAGATTATTGCGATTTGTTGGATGTGCGCAGCCGCGATACAATGCTCCATTCATTCAAATGAAACAGGATGACTAATTAATTCTTGAGATTTAAGAATCGATATCGGTTGGTAAAAATGAGAATCGATTAATATTGAGAAATCGATATTTATTACCCTACTAACCAGTTTTACTTTTTGGATTCAGATGAGACCTATCTTTTACATCACTGACTTTAAAAAGTGATGACCAGTCTTAAATAATTAGATTAGACTAGACTAAGCCGTGTTAAATGCACAGAATGTAGAAAGTCTCATTTTGCACGACTAACTTTGCTTCCCCAGCGTAGTTCATCTGCTCGTTTAGCTGACCTCCTGACCCTGAACGTGAAACCCGTGTTCAAGGGCACGGGAAGGTCGGATTCCAGTGTTTTCTATCAGTGTCGGGTCTCTATCAACACGGTCTCCAACACTAAACACTGAGCCTCAATTAGGCATCAGCTGCCCTTTGGGACGATCCATGTAATGAATCTTCAGGCCAATCTAAACCCTAATTAGTGAGTCGAATATACACTTTGGCCTTAATTTAGTTTTAATGCGTTGATAAGGAACAGTTGTCTCTTTAAGAGTACCGACCCCAGTGACGTTTTGTATAACTGACAAAAAGTGCAATTTTTGCGTTGGATAAAAGCATCTGCTAAATGCATAAATGCTTATTATTTTACTTTAATTAATTTTGAATAAAAGATATGGTATAATTCTTATGGAAAAAACAAACATTTACAGATGTCAGTCATTGTTTGAAAGTATTTCATTTGTGTAATTTTTATTGTGTGATTTACGTTGTTTTAATTGTGCTTTGGATATGTTTCATGTCTGTCATGTGATCCGCTGTTCAAGTCATGTGACCCTGCCATGTGTGTCATTGGTTCAGGTGTCCCTTGTCTTGTCATTAGTCTGTGTGTATGTAATGTCAATGTCAATGTTTTTGAGTTCATACCATGCTTTTGTTTTATGTTTGTTCACTTATGTACTCATCTACACTTGCCTCCAGTCACAGTGGACTGCCTTACATTCAACCAAAGCTGGTCTGTTTTACTGGTTTTAGAAGGGTTCGTCAGGTCAGACTGGGATCCACTGATCGACCAACTAAACTACAAACTAGAAACCCACATTAGCAGTTTCTTCCATCTGCTATCTAATCAAAATATCAAAAAGATTAGATGCCATATGAACATTGCATACTTCCATCTGATTCTCTGGCGCACTTTTTGTAGCACAACACGGTCTCCCGATGGAAAGATGCCGGAGGTCGTGTGTGTTTGCTGTTATGAAAATGCCTGTTGTTTGTCGAGTAGTTTTTTCCTACTCTTTATTTTCCCATTGCATTTCCAAGCTTTCCAATTCATGTGTTAAAAGTGCATTCAATACCCAGTTTCATAACGATCTCAGGGTGGCTACAGGTATAAACAATTTAAATTTAAGACTTTTTAATTCCACTTCTAAATTAAATTTAAGACCAAACTTACGATGGAAATATAAATTAAAAATGAAAATATACAGTAATATTTCCAAGTAAACACACTGTCTGTTCAAAATGGTAAAATGACAATAACCAATGGTCAATTGCGTACATGCGGTCGCCTGTGGTGGAGTGAAAAGAAATATAGAAGGCATTTTTATGAATGTCTTAAGCCTTGTATGTTTTAAATAATAAAGTATATTGATAAAGGCTTAGATTTAGTTTTATTAATAAAGGCATAAAACCAGTTTATTTATAGTGTACTGATAATAGTTTCATATAATTAGTTCATTAATTAAACTAATAAAAAGATAAAAAAGACTTTCAGATATGTTTGGTAATTGTACCTTTTAATTTAATAAATTAAAATTAATTTGCTATATTTCAGATCAATATTTGTTTTCCTTAATTTTAATTAACCCTAACTTTATTCACAATAATTGATTTCCATATAAAATAATTCTACAAACACTTAAAAATAAACAGAATAGTACCCTTACGTAGAAAATATTCGACCTGGCTGGCAGAACGATGCATCTTTGCGGTGACATGACAAACATATTTAAGACCAATCCAATCTGAATTTAAGACAATTTAACACTTTTTAAGGCCTTATTTTTAGGGAAATTGATTTAAGACTTTTTAATACTCTTTAATGACCCGCAGCCACCCTGGATCTTCATAACCCCCAACTAATAAGGAGGACTAACCCTTCCGGTTACATAGATTAAATTAAACGGTAACACGCAATTAAGAAACTATTTACATTTACATGTGACTGCCAATTCTACATTTGCATACATAAAAGCATGCAGTGTGGGACTTGATGCATTGGTGGTTTCTCTCCTCTTCAGTAAAGAGTGCAGAGACATGTATAAACGCATCGCATTAGAAACTGTGTTTCCCAATTGTCATGTCTCATACTGCAACAAAACACTTAGGAATGTGTTGCTTAGATATTATGCTGTTGCTGCACCAATTTACAAGGCAGGTGGTTGCAAGTTGCCTGAAAGGCTACAATGCATTAAATATTGGCATAAAGCAGAAGTCGTGTGGAAATGAAAAGTGCTACTCTTCATAACCGGACACACCCAGTGTTCTGCAACATGATCATGAATCAAAAACATGATGATCTGATGTGGGTGTAATAAATAACTCAAGACCCATTACTCAGCTCTGATTCATTTAGCAAATTAATTCATTAAGATGGCTCATTTCAATGAACCGATTGGTCTTTTTAAAGCATAATCTGTAGCAAATACATCCTATAATAGTGTTAGATTAGTTATATAACTATATGTGGTGCTTGCTAAGACTGGTGGGTAATTTTTGCAAAACTTAAAGACATTTTTTAAACAAAATCTTGTGGTAAGACTTTTGTTTAGGGTCAAATTCAAGCTATTTATTATCATGCATATTATTAGTAGTACTTATAAAGCACATTATTTAGCATGACCATATTCAACATCCCTTAATCCTATCTTACTAATATTAATAAGCTGTAAAAAGAAGTTTATTGAGGCAAAGGGTCCTAATTTAAAGTGTGACCAATCCGGTATAGAATATTAATAAAGTTGCATTGTGGTTCTACATTTTTTGCTGCTTTGGTTTATAAACTGTCGAGTTTCTCCACTACTTTCCCAGATGGCAGCTTGACTCTAGTTCAAGCATGTTAAATCATGAGCCGTTTGAAACGAGTCAGACGGGTAAATAGAGGTCAGCTTTGGATCTGGGAATAATATGTATATATTACAACGGTGTCTATTGTTAGATTCAGTAAAGCACGCACGCACGCCTGGTCGAGCACTCGGCCTCTATTGCTAATTGATCTTGTAAAGTCATATTTTTCTGTGCTGACACATATAACGAGCCAGCCAGTGTTTGTTGATGTTGTTGGCTTGGCAACGGCAACAGGAAGTTGTCGGATTTGGGCCGCTGTTCAGTTCATTGTGCAATGGAGTCGAATGGGGGAAGAAAAGAAAAGAAACGCCATAAAATATCACAGGGTGGAGATTTAGGAGTCAAAACTGAACAATGTTTAAAGAGAATCAAAGAATATGATGATTTAAACATGGTTTTTTTATTATGACTTTTCATGTTCGTCATAAAAGTGAAGGATTGAAACCATACAAAGTCTAAACGTGAGCTTCTTTAAAGTCTGATGCCTTTTGTTTAGATTTCAATCAAATTAATGAGGTGCATCATGGGATTCTCAAAAGGGAAGTTTACATTCGCTCCAAATAACATTTTAGGTTGGTGACGTACAATTTCTCTGGCAAACATAAGCCTTTGTGTCAAACGTTTCTGTAAACTGACTAATTTAATCTCATCAGGAGTTTCTTTGTGCTGTTCAGTTCTGTACTCGCAAAAGTTTTATTCTCTATGAAATATATGAAGAGTTCAGATGCAAAAGCCTCTAAGTGCCATTTGAAATTTTCTTCTAAAATGGTCATTTTTATCAAGCTTGTATATTTAAGTTCAGTAATTTGACTTAAATGGCAATGAAGATTACCTATTAATTGTCATTTAAGTGAAATCACTGAACTTAAATATACAAGCTTGATAAAAATGGTCATTTTAGAAGAAAATTTCAAATGGCATTTAGAGGCTTTTGCATCTGAACTCTTCATATATATATTGCAATATGTTGATGCAGGTCTACATCAGGGGTTCTCAAAATGGGGTCGCGAAATAAATTTTGGTGCTTGGATCTGCAAAAAAGTGAATGGAATTGCATAATTCAGTCATAAAAATGGAATTTGGAACGCCGAATGTCACATAATTTGGCAATTTTTGGATGAATAAATCAAAAGCAGGGCTGTACAATGAATATGGACAAGTATGTGAATATTAATACTCATTATATCATTATGCATGCTGACGTTAGGGTACAATATATCCTCACAGCGCTGTCGGCTACATTAGTATCAGGCACTTTTTATATAATGTTATACATGGTGCCTTAGACGGGAAGCTCCACCTGACCAACTTCTGCCATGATGACCACAGTTAGTTCTGGCGGGTAATTCTCCAATCGATGATCCCACAATAGCAGATCATTGCATATGCTTTCTGTGGCCATAATCCCCTGCATTTAAACCTACAGAAGAGTTTTCGGAAATGTAACTCCGCAGTACAGCAATTGATCCTGATGACATCACATTTACAAGGCAAAACTTCACTAAGAAAAATGAAAGGAGTAATATAAACCAATGTATAATTCTGTGCACATTATGGGAACATTTCAGTGTAGTTTTGATTGTGGGAAGAGACACACAGACACACACCACCAACCCTGTCCTAACCTGACAAAAGATATTTATATATATATATTATCGTCCAAGTCTAATCTGCTAAATGCACAAGGCATTAAAATATTTTAAATATTAACAATGATTTTCTGTAAAGCTTATTTGAAATAAATAAATAAATAAACTTATTGGGTATCACAAGTTCATGAATGATAAGAATAAAATAAAATAAAATAAATAAATACATCGAAAATAAATAAATAAAAATAAACAAATAAATAAAATAAAATAAAATTATTGGGCATCACAAGTTCATGAATGATAAGGGTACAAAATAAAATAAAACAAATTAAAATAAATACACTAAAAATAAATACATACAAAATAAACAAATAAAATAAAATAATTGGGTATCACAAGTTCATGAATGATAAGCGTACAAAATAAAATAAAACAAATTAAAATAAATACACTAAAAATAAATACATAAAAAATAAACAAATAAATAAAATAAAATAAAATAATTGGGTATCACAAGTTCATGAATGATAAGGGTACAAAATAAAATAAAATAAAATAAATAAAATTATTGGGTATCACAAGTTCATGAATGATTAGGGTACAAAATAAAATAAAATAAAATAAATATACAAATAAATAAATACATAAAATAAAAATTCTTGGGTCTCACAAGTTCATTATTAGGGCAAAAAAAACGGCTAGAAAACTCCTAGAAAACGGCTTTTAAACCCTTATCCCTCCAGACCGTGCCCGTGTGTCCTCCTCGACAGCAGCAGCATTAAAACACCAAATCAGAGAAAGAAAGAGACCTTGGCTGTGAGCATTTCTCAACACTATCCCATAATCAGCTCAGCTCACCTCATGAAGAAGTGCAGACGTGTGTGTTACGAGCGCCTCGTCCCTCCTCTTCATCAGCCGGTTGCAGAGGACGAGTGTGATCAGAGAGATGATGAAGATGCCCAGATCTGGGGTCAGGAGCCACACCACGGCCCAGGGCTCGTCCAGCGGGAGCCTGCAGGACACAGGGGAAATCATTCAAAAATTATATATATATATATATGCCTTATATATCTAATCTGATAAATGCAACCATAAAACATTAACACGTTCTAAAAATGAACATTATTGATTTTCTGTAAAGTTGATTTGAAACAATGCGCTATTAAAAAAAAATAATCTAAAAAAATAAAAATAACAATTATTGGGTATCAGAAGTTCATGATTAGGGTACAAAACAGGGCTTGAAAATGCTATAAAAATCCTTTCAAATAAATAAATAAAATAAAATAATTGAAAGTGGCTATTCAACTAAATCAACTAAATAAATGTATTCTTATTGATTTAAACTTTATTAGCATGAAGTGTAGTGAGCGCATAGGCTTGACCTGAACATGTGATCTAACACAGATAACTCTCACACACACTTTCGTTCTCCAGATTCTGCACATACCTGGACACCCCGACGTGCCTTGATAGAGTCTCCCAGGAACTGCCTGAGGAGAGAGAGAGAGAGAGAGAGAGAGAGAGAGAGAGAGAGAGGTTTACAAGTGCTTAGAAAAGAGATAAATTTAATTTAATGTAATTATCTATATTATATTGCCATTCAGGTCTAATCTGCTAAATGTACAACTAAGACATTAAGATATTCTACGAATTGAAATGACCCGAAGCCCTAAATTTATACTTAAATTTATTTATTTATTTATTTTTTTTTTTGGTGCATAAAGCTTATTTTATTTCATTTTGATAAAAAAAAAAATATTTTTAAAGTAATTTTCTTTGAGAAATTGTAATTATTTTTATTTACTTGTAAATTACTAGATTTAACTTTAAAATCAAAATTACTCATGCATAACCCTTTTAATTCAGCTCTAAATATCTTACATCGGGAGTCTTTGACCTCTTGTGGAAAATAAATAATAACATGATATTTCATAACTCTAGATGGGCTTATATCTCTATTTGGAGCAGAGGACCTAAAGCCAGTTCACTTTCACATTCAGATACACATGTAGACACTATAAAATAATTTGTTTTGTTAAAGTTTTAACAATTTTACTTTTTTTCTATGTGAACTGAAGCATTCCATTCATTCCTATGGGGTTCAAATTGACCCACGAGGGAAGGGTTTGTTGCTTTAAACCATAAAACTCCTCAAATCCATTACATTTTTGTTTGTGTATTCATGGTTCAAGTGCGACAAAAGTCATGGGGTCTTGGATACCTCCGATAAACACTCAATTTTCACTTAAATTTTCAACAAAACCCCAAAAATCCAGAGGGAAGGATGAGGGTTAATGAAAGAGAAAACGCATGCACCTGAAATAAGTAGGACTTACAGTTGTGTCCCAGGGCATCCTCCAGGCCGGGGATGGTGTATAAGCAGACCTGAAAGCACACGTGTGCCAAGAGGAAAAGCAAACTGGTGCAGAAAACAGCCTTGATGAAACGTCCCGTGTGTCCTGTGGGACGGAGAGGAAAACACAGAAATGCACAGAAGCTGAAAAGATGAAAGCTGAGAGAAAGATAATGGTTAAAAACGTCCATGAACACAGTATTTGTCAACTACGCATCCATCGGTTGTCATAACACTAGCTTTACAGGCTTTGCAGTAAAAATTTGCAAGTCTTGTAATATTTAATTGCTAAATTTACATTGTTGCCACCCAAAGATGGGCTTTCCAACAGTGCAGAGGTATGGAGCAAAATAAGCACATGTGTGAGTGTTTAACTTTTGTGAGAGTTAGGAAAATGCAAAGGCCCAGCTATTCTAATCATGCCAGAACTGCCAAAAGAATTGGGTAAATAATAGTAATGGGACTGTTTCTAAACTTGTTAGGGCCTAACTTTTACATTTGACATGTTTTAGTGCCCCAATTATGCTATTTTAGGCTCTCCTATATGAGGTTTATACGCATCCAAGGTCAAAAACACTTTAATTTCCTCATAATGTTCATTACAGCATCAGTGTCTGAAACGCTCTCTCTAAGCTCCGCCTCTCTGAGAGCTGCTCTGTTCTGATTGGTCAGAAAGCAAACGCTCATTATCATATGTGAATCTCAGCTCTTGATCGCAGTGATGCGAACAGTAACGATGGCGTGGGTTTCACCGTATCAATCTCAGAAAACAGACGAACAACACGAGCCCAACTCTCCAGTCTCAGAGACACTACAGTGTTTGAGGGCGGAGCTAAGAGACGCTGCTCAGCCAATCAACAACAGAGGTGGCATTATGCAAATCAGCTACATTGGTTTGTTACAGGAAGTGAGACTGAAATGACTAATCAAAATCGATTCTTTCTTTTAGGAGACTTCCTAAAAATCTTTAAAACTTTGCAGATTTTTTACATTCACAAAAAGCTATAAAACACACTACATCCAGCAATAGCATAATAATGGCAATTTGTTTTTTTTTGTTGTTCTCATTTCAGTCCAGCAGATGAAAACAGTCTGATTGTTTAGAAAAGTAAAAGCACAACTGTCCTCAACAAGACACATACCTTCAATCATGTCCGTACCACAAACGACCACACTAAAAGTTTAAGACGTAACATTAAGGGGTTTTAATGACCGCAAGTATGAATAGTAACAGTGCTTTAGTGAGCACTACTTGTAGGAAAGTTGCACAGTCGACAATTACAGCCAAAATGTGGTTATACTGTACTTCAAAACTGATGGATGTGCACTACTGAATAATGTAAAGTGTAAAATAAAGGTTTTACTAGACAGACATCAGACGAGCCATTCCCTTCCTTCAGGCTTTCAAGCTCAGCCTAAAGAAACTGAAGTACATGACTTTAACAGACGTAACAACCCTGTGTTTGGGTAGTTTTTGTGTTACGCAGAACCTGGGTCAGATGCAACAACCCAGTGTTTGGGTAGTTTTTGTGTTACGCAGAACCTGGGTCAGATGCAACAACCCAGTGTTTGGGTAGTTTTTGTGTTACGCAGAACCTGGGTCAGATGCAACAACCCAGTGTTTGGGTAGTTTTGTGTTACCCAGATCCTGGGTCAGACGTAACAACCCAGTGTTTGGGTAGTTTTGGTTTAACCCTGATCCTGGGTCAGACGTAACAACCCAGTGTTTGGGTAGTTTTTGTGTAACCCAGATCCTGGGTCAGACGTAACAACCCAGTGTTTGGGTAGTTTTTGTGTTACCCAGATCCTGGGTCAGACGTAACAACCCAGTGTTTGGGTAGTTTTTGTGTAACCCAGATCCTGGGTCAGACGTAACAACCCAGTGTTTGGGTAGTTTTTGTATTACCCAGATCCTGGGTCAGAGGTAACAACCCAGTGTTTGGGTAGTTTTTGTGTAACCCAGATCCTGTGTCAGACGTAACAACCCAGTGTTTGGGTAGTTTTGGTTTAACCCTGATCCTGGGTCAGACGTAACAACCCAGTGTTTGGGTAGTTTTTGTGTAACCCAGATCCTGGGTCAGACGTAACAACCCAGTGTTTGGGTAGTTTTTGTGTTACCCAGATCCTGGGTCAGACGTAACAACCCAGTGTTTGGGTAGTTTTTGTGTAACCCAGATCCTGGGTCAGACGTAACAACCCAGTGTTTGGGTAGTTTTTGTGTAACCCAGATCCTGGGTCAGACGTAACAACCCAGTGTTTGGGTAGTTTTTGTATAACCCAGATCCTGGGTCAGAGGTAACAACCCAGTGTTTGGGTAGTTTTTGTGTAACCCAGATCCTGTGTCAGACGTAACAACCCAGTGTTTGGGTAGTTTTGGTTTAACCCTGATCCTGGGTCAGACGTAACAACCCAGTGTTTGGGTAGTTTTTGTGTAACCCAGATCCTGGGTCAGACGTAACAACCCAGTGTTTGGGTAGTTTTTGTGTTACCCAGATCCTGGGTCAGACGTAACAACCCAGTGTTTGGGTAGTTTTTGTGTAACCCAGATCCTGGGTCAGACGTAACAACCCAGTGTTTGGGTAGTTTTTGTATAACCCAGATCCTGGGTCAGAGGTAACAACCCAGTGTTTGGGTAGTTTTTGTGTAACCCAGATCCTGGGTCAGACGTAACAACCCAGTGTTTGGGTAGTTTTCTTGTGTTACCCAGATCCTGGGTCAGACGTAACAACCCAGTGTTTGGATAGTTTTTGTGTAACCCAGATCCTGGGTCAGACTTAACAACCCAGTGTTTGGGTAGTTTTGTGTAACCCAGATCCTGGGTCAGATGTAACAACCCAGTGTTTGGGTAGTTTTCTTGTGTAACCCTGATCCTGGGTCAGATCCTGGGTCAGACGTAACAACCCAGTGTTTGGATAGTTTTTGTGTAACCCTGATCCTAGGTCAGATGTACAACCCAGTGTTTGGGTAGTTTTTGTGTAACCCAGATCCTGGGTCAGACGTAACAACCCAGTGTTTGGGTAGTTTTGTGTAACCCAGATCCTGGGTCAGATGTAACAACCCAGTGTTTGGGTAGTTTTTGTGTAACCCAGATCCTGGGTCAGATGTAACAACCCAGTGTTTGGGTAGTTTTTGTGTAACCCAGATCCTAGGTCAGATGTACAACCCAGTGTTTGGGTAGTTTTGTGTAACCCAGATCCTGTGTCAGACGTAACAACCCAGTGTTTGGGTAGTTTTTGTGTAACCCAGATCCTAGGTCAGATGTACAACCCAGTGTTTGGGTAGTTTTGTGTAACCCAGATCCTGGGTCAGACGTAACAACCCAGTGTTTGGATAGTTTTTGTGTAACCCAGATCCTGGGTCAGACTTAACAACCCAGTGTTTGGGTAGTTTTGTGTAACCCAGATCCTGGGTCAGATGTAACAACCCAGTGTTTGGGTAGTTTTCTTGTGTAACCCTGATCCTGGGTCAGATCCTGGGTCAGACGTAACAACCCAGTGTTTGGATAGTTTTTGTGTAACCCTGATCCTGGGTCAGACGTAACAACCCAGTGTTTGGGTAGTTTTGTGTAACCCAGATCCTGGGTCAGATGTAACAACCCAGTGTTTGGGTAGTTTTTGTGTAACCCAGATCCTGGGTCAGACGTAACAACCCAGTGTTTGGGTAGTTTTGTGTAACCCAGATCCTGGGTCAGATGTAACAACCCAGTGTTTGGGTAGTTTTTGTGTAACCCAGATCCTGGGTCAGACGTAACAACCCAGTGTTTGGATAGTTTTTGTGTAACCCAGATCCTGGGTCAGACGTAACAACCCAGTGTTTGGGTAGTTTTTGTGTAACCCAGATCCTAGGTCAGATGTACAACCCAGTGTTTGGGTAGTTTTGTGTAACCCAGATCCTGGGTCAGATGTAACAACCCAGTGTTTGGGTAGTTTTTGTGTAACCCAGATCCTGGGTCAGACGCAACAACCCAGTGTTTGGATAGTTTTTGTGTAACCCTGATCCTAGGTCAGACGTAACAACCCAGTGTTTGGGTAGTTTTCTAGTGTTACCAAGATGTTGGGTCAAACATAATAACCCAGGGGTTGAGTTTTATATCACAGGCTTTTTTGCGACCTCTTTCGGAGAGAGCAGTGCAGCGTAGTGCTGGGCGCTTTGACCAAAAATAGATTTTTTTCCCAGAATTAAGCCGGTTTTCCGGGTTTTTTTTCCATGCATAATCAGGTGTCAATCAAAGCAACATACAGGAGCGTGAGTGAGTCACATAAACGAGTGTCACATCTTCTGATCCGATCTTTTCACAAGATGGAAACGCCTGATGCGTTGCATTAAATTTTATGATTTTATTCAAAACAGAATATAAATATGTAAGATGTTAAAATATGTCTTCAGAACAGTACACTAATTGTTAATGGACAGGATATGGTTTGGTTACACTTGAATGACTTATAAATGTTTACATTTTACTTCTAATATTTGTTAAATGAGCATAAATGTTGGCAGTATTGATTTAACATGATGTGAAATATACTATACTGTAAATATGATTTTTTTTTTAAAGGAATCATCATGAAAGCCAGTGGTTGTACTGAGGATTTTAAAAAGTTTAGAGGACTTAAGTTAAACCATAGACATTAATCAATGTAAGAAATATTTAAAATAATTTTAAGCTAGTTTTATAGTAAATATGAATCAATTATACTGGGTAAAACCAACCCATTATGCTGAGTTAAATCAACCCATTATGCTGGGTCAAATAAACAACCCGATGTGCTGGGTCAAATAAACAACCCGATGTGCTGGGTAAAATGAACCCAACATGTGTTTTGTCCCATATTTACCCAGCCATTGGGTTAAAAACAATCCAAATTGGGTTTTTATTAACCCAATGTTTGTTAGAGTGTGAGAACAGATGGCATCTCAGCCGAGATATTCGGGCTAGACGAGGTGAGTGAGGACACCTGGGACGTACAGAGCTGTATTTGTCTTTCCAGTTTGTCTTGGCGTTTTTCTTTCCAGTGAGATTCAGTGAAAGGCCACTTCAGCGTCCGCTCCACTGTTCACATCTAACCTGTTCCTCACTACAGCGGGAGAGTGTGAAATCTGCAGGCCTTTATGAGATTTTCCACAGAACTGGATGACTGTGATGTCTTGTGTTTTGACACGTGTAGCTGTGATTGTTTTAACAAGAATCGGGGCTCCAGAGCACTTGACGCAGCTCAATAGATGGTGTAGAGTTACTGAGTTTCTATGGAAAGAATAACAGTCTGTCTTACCAAGCCAAGCAAGAGGTTTTACACATCAGCACCGGGATATTTTCAGCCAATTTCGAAGGTTATCCTGTTGTTATACACACTGTTTATTTTGGCGAATCACTACAGTGTAATTTAACCAAAGACAATTGGGATTTTCCGTGTTTTTCACACACTTGTTTCATCTTGGTGACCAAGAGCATTATAAGGGAGTTTTCGCACACTCTAAAAAATCTGGAGTAATTTTTCTACCAAAATCCTGGGATGAGCATTTTGGGTTTATTTTTTCAGTGTTTGGGTAGATTTTGTGTAACCCAGATCCTGGGTCAGGGTTTGGGCAGTTTTTTTGTAAGGCAGATCCTGGGTCAGACGTAACAACCCAGTGTTTGGGTAGTTTTTGTGTTACCCAGATCCAGGGTCAGACGTAACAACCCAGTGTTTGGGTAGTTTTTGTGTTACCCAGATCCTGGGTCAGATGTAGTTTTTGTGTAACCCAGATCCTGGGTCAGATGTAACAACCCAGTGTTTGGGTAGTTATTGTGTAACCCAGATCCTGGATCAGATGTAACAACCCAGTGTTTGGGTAGTTTTTATGATACCCAAATCCTGGGTCAGATGTAGTTTTTGTGTAACCCAGATCCTGGGTCAGACGTAACAACCCAGTGTTTGGGTAGTTTTTATGATACCCAGATCCTGGGTCAGATGTAGTTTTTGTGTAACCCAGATCCTGGGTCAGATGTAACAACCCAGTGTTTGGGTAGTTTTTGTGTAACCCAGATCCTGGGTCAGGGTTTGGGCAGGTTTTTTTTTGTAAGCCAGATCCTGGGTCAGACATAACAACCCAGTGTTTGGGTAGTTTTTGTGTTACCCAGATCCTGGGTCAGACGTAACAACCCAGTGTTTGGGTAGTTTTTGTGTAACCCAGATTAACAACCCAGTGTTTTGGTAGTTTTTTTGTTATCCAGATTAACAACCCAGTGTTTGGGTAGTTTTTGTGTAACCCAGATCCTGGGTCAGACGTAACAACCCAGTGTTTAGGTAGTTTTTGTGTAACCCAGATCCTGGGTCAGATGTAACAACCCAGTGTTTGGGTAGTTATTGTGTAACCCAGATCCTGGGTCAGACATAACAACCCAGTGTTTGGGTAGTTTTTGTGTTACCCAGATCCTGGGTCAGACGTAACAACCCAGTGTTTGGGTAGTTTTTGTGTAACCCAGATCCTGGGTCAGACGTAACAACCCAGTGTTTGGGTAGTTTTTGTGTAACCCAGATCCTAGGTCAGATGTACAACCCAGTGTTTGGGTAGTTTTGTGTAACCCAGATCCTGGGTCAGATGTAACAACCCAGTGTTTGGGTAGTTTTTGTGTAACCCAGATCCTGGGTCAGACGCAACAACCCAGTGTTTGGATAGTTTTTGTGTAACCCTGATCCTAGGTCAGACGTAACAACCCAGTGTTTGGGTAGTTTTCTAGTGTTACCAAGATGTTGGGTCAAACATAATAACCCAGGGGTTGAGTTTTATATCACAGGCTTTTTTGCGACCTCTTTCGGAGAGAGCAGTGCAGCGTAGTGCTGGGCGCTTTGACCAAAAATAGATTTTTTTCCCAGAATTAAGCCGGTTTTCCGGGTTTTTTTTCCATGCATAATCAGGTGTCAATCAAAGCAACATACAGGAGCGTGAGTGAGTCACATAAACGAGTGTCACATCTTCTGATCCGATCTTTTCACAAGATGGAAACGCCTGATGCGTTGCATTAAATTTTATGATTTTATTCAAAACAGAATATAAATATGTAAGATGTTAAAATATGTCTTCAGAACAGTACACTAATTGTTAATGGACAGGATATGGTTTGGTTACACTTGAATGACTTATAAATGTTTACATTTTACTTCTAATATTTGTTAAATGAGCATAAATGTTGGCAGTATTGATTTAACATGATGTGAAATATACTATACTGTAAATATGATTTTTTTTTTAAAGGAATCATCATGAAAGCCAGTGGTTGTACTGAGGATTTTAAAAAGTTTAGAGGACTTAAGTTAAACCATAGACATTAATCAATGTAAGAAATATTTAAAATAATTTTAAGCTAGTTTTATAGTAAATATGAATCAATTATACTGGGTAAAACCAACCCATTATGCTGAGTTAAATCAACCCATTATGCTGGGTCAAATAAACAACCCGATGTGCTGGGTCAAATAAACAACCCGATGTGCTGGGTAAAATGAACCCAACATGTGTTTTGTCCCATATTTACCCAGCCATTGGGTTAAAAACAATCCAAATTGGGTTTTTATTAACCCAATGTTTGTTAGAGTGTGAGAACAGATGGCATCTCAGCCGAGATATTCGGGCTAGACGAGGTGAGTGAGGACACCTGGGACGTACAGAGCTGTATTTGTCTTTCCAGTTTGTCTTGGCGTTTTTCTTTCCAGTGAGATTCAGTGAAAGGCCACTTCAGCGTCCGCTCCACTGTTCACATCTAACCTGTTCCTCACTACAGCGGGAGAGTGTGAAATCTGCAGGCCTTTATGAGATTTTCCACAGAACTGGATGACTGTGATGTCTTGTGTTTTGACACGTGTAGCTGTGATTGTTTTAACAAGAATCGGGGCTCCAGAGCACTTGACGCAGCTCAATAGATGGTGTAGAGTTACTGAGTTTCTATGGAAAGAATAACAGTCTGTCTTACCAAGCCAAGCAAGAGGTTTTACACATCAGCACCGGGATATTTTCAGCCAATTTCGAAGGTTATCCTGTTGTTATACACACTGTTTATTTTGGCGAATCACTACAGTGTAATTTAACCAAAGACAATTGGGATTTTCCGTGTTTTTCACACACTTGTTTCATCTTGGTGACCAAGAGCATTATAAGGGAGTTTTCGCACACTCTAAAAAATCTGGAGTAATTTTTCTACCAAAATCCTGGGATGAGCATTTTGGGTTTATTTTTTCAGTGTTTGGGTAGATTTTGTGTAACCCAGATCCTGGGTCAGGGTTTGGGCAGTTTTTTTGTAAGGCAGATCCTGGGTCAGACGTAACAACCCAGTGTTTGGGTAGTTTTTGTGTTACCCAGATCCAGGGTCAGACGTAACAACCCAGTGTTTGGGTAGTTTTTGTGTTACCCAGATCCTGGGTCAGATGTAGTTTTTGTGTAACCCAGATCCTGGGTCAGATGTAACAACCCAGTGTTTGGGTAGTTATTGTGTAACCCAGATCCTGGATCAGATGTAACAACCCAGTGTTTGGGTAGTTTTTATGATACCCAAATCCTGGGTCAGATGTAGTTTTTGTGTAACCCAGATCCTGGGTCAGACGTAACAACCCAGTGTTTGGGTAGTTTTTATGATACCCAGATCCTGGGTCAGATGTAGTTTTTGTGTAACCCAGATCCTGGGTCAGATGTAACAACCCAGTGTTTGGGTAGTTTTTGTGTAACCCAGATCCTGGGTCAGGGTTTGGGCAGGTTTTTTTTTGTAAGCCAGATCCTGGGTCAGACATAACAACCCAGTGTTTGGGTAGTTTTTGTGTTACCCAGATCCTGGGTCAGACGTAACAACCCAGTGTTTGGGTAGTTTTTGTGTAACCCAGATTAACAACCCAGTGTTTTGGTAGTTTTTTTGTTATCCAGATTAACAACCCAGTGTTTGGGTAGTTTTTGTGTAACCCAGATCCTGGGTCAGACGTAACAACCCAGTGTTTAGGTAGTTTTTGTGTAACCCAGATCCTGGGTCAGACGTAACAACCCAGTGTTTGGGTAGTTATTGTGTAACCCAGATCCTGGGTCAGACATAACAACCCAGTGTTTGGGTAGTTTTTGTGTTACCCAGATCCTGGGTCAGACGTAACAACCCAGTGTTTTGGTAGTTTTTTTGTTATCCAGATTAACAACCCAGTGTTTGGGTAGTTTTTGTGTAACCCAGATCCTGGGTCAGACGTAACAACCCAGTGTTTGGGTAGTTTTTTTGTTACCCAGATTCTGGGTCAGACGTAACAACCCAGTGTTTGGGTAGTTTTTGTGTAACCCTGATCTTGGGTCGGACGTAACAACCCACTATTTGGGTAGTATTTTTGATACCCAGATCCTGGGTCAGACGTAACAACCCAGTGTTTGGGTTGTGTTTGTTTAACCCAGATCCTGGGTCAGACGTAACAACCCAGTGTTTGGGTTGTGTTTGTTTAACCCAGATCCTGGGTCAGACGTAACAACCCAGTGTTTGGGTTGTGTTTGTTTAACCCAGATCCTGGGTCAGAACTAACAACCCAGTGTTTGGGTAGTTTTTGTGTAATCCAGATCCTGGGTCAGACGTAACAACCCAGTGTTTGGGTTGTGTTTGTTTAACCCAGATCCTGGGTCAGACGTAACAACCCAGTGTTTGGGTTGTGTTTGTTTAACCCAGATCCTGGGTCAGACGTAACAACCTAGTGTTTGGGTTGTGTTTGTTTAACCCAGATCCTGGGTCAGACGTAACAACCCAGTGTTTGGGTTGTGTTTGTGTAACCCAGATCCTGGGTCAGACGTAACAACCCAGTGTTTGGGTTGTGTTTGTGTAACCCTGATCCTGGGTCAGACGTAACAACCCAGTGTTTGGGTAGTTTTTGTGTAATCCAGATCCTGGGTCAGAAGTAACAACCCAGTGTTTGGGTAGTTTTTTGTTATCCAGATCCTGGGTCAGACGTAACAACCCAGTGTTTGGGTAGTTTTTGTGTAACCCTGATCTTGGGTCAGACGTAACAACCCAGGGGTTGAGTTATTTATCACAGGCTTTTTGCGACCTCTTCAGGAGAGAGCAGTGCAGATCCGTCAAGTTAGTGCATGATAATATACAGGTTTGTGTACATTTTATTTTATTTATAAATTTGTTATTGCACTGTATATTGTTTAATTTTATGACAATCAACATACAGGGAAGGATTGTATTTAAAAAGATACGGTATATAAATTATTATACTTAGGATGTTAAAATATGTCCTCAGAGCTGTTATCAGGTTATGAAGTCAGATGATAAAACACATTTTAAAGGCTCCAAGTAGTGTATAATGGACATCATGGCAAAAATACAGTTCATTCTTATCTATATTGTCATCAACAATCTGATGTCATTTGTTAAAATGCAGTTTAAGCTAATATTTATGGAAACCACATAATCAAAATAAATAATGTTTCAAGATGACTCAAAAACGACTCTTCCCACGTTCATCACATGGTTGAAGAAGTGAATGTTGGTGAGAGAGTAAGTCTTACGCAAGTCTCTGAAGACACTGGTTAGACAGTGGGTGACACGTTACACACACACACACACACACTTACACTTGGCTTTCCATGTTTTATGGGGACTTTCTATAGATATGAGTTTTATACTGTACAAACTGTATTCTGTCCCATAACCCGACGCATCACAGAAACATGCAAAACATGATCAATATAAACATGTTTTAACTAGTAATATTTCAGGGCGTATACCTACACACACACACACACACACTGTTTTACAACATATGGCTATTTCTATTGTTGTTGCTGTTGTTATTATTATAGTCTAATAGTCACATCTCTGTCTGGATGTGATTGTTCTCAGTCGGACTCGAGTGACGCTCATCTACGATACGAGAGTTTCCCGCTCAGTAAAGCGAGAGCTGACGGTGAACCGTATTAATGGTTTTAATGAAAACCATCTTGCTCTTTTCCTACTGAGGATTAGCTCCACATTCTGTGGCCGGCAGATCCGGGGAAGCCAGTCGTGAACAATCAGAGGCTTAGGAGAAGAAGAAAGCTGTAGGAAAATGTAGATCACCGCTGCAGAATGTCTCTGGGTATATTTGGGTCAAATTCACATTCATACTCACAGTTTCCTCAGTCATTTATGTGTAAAGCTTAAGTTCAGAGTAGCTTGACTTGGCTTTGACCTTTTACTGTAATAACTGAGGCATATTGTGTGCAAGGATTGTTCTCAAAACTCCAAAAGGTCCAATATGATGGTTGACTGTACACTAACGGCAAAGTTTAAAGTCATGCAAACGTAAATTCTTACTTAGTATTTTAGTCTTGATTTCAGTCCAAATATATAAAAATGATAAAATCAAAATGCATTTACTAAAGTAGCAATAATTCCATAAGATATTAAGTCTTGTTTTCCGGAGGAATGAATCAAAATTAAGTGACATTTTTTAAGTGAATTTTTTTTTTTTTTTTTTTTTTTAAAAAAAGCAAAATTATCTGCGAATGGGTCAGAAAAATAATTGTTTTCTGTTTGAATTAAGATAATTTTTCTGACCCATTGGAGGATTATTTTGCTTTTTTTAAGCAACAACTCACTTAATGTTGATTAATTCCTGATCTAGATATATAATAATATATATAACTATATAATATATATATATATAACTAGATATAATATAATAATGTGTTTATCACCCTGGATCAGAAAAACAGTCACATGTCACACGGGTGTATTTCTGGCAGTAGCCAACTATACATTAAATGGGTCAAAATTGTTGATTTTTTTTAATGCCAAAAATGATTACAATATTAAATAAAGATCATGTTCCATGAAGATATTTTGTAAATTTCCTACTGTAACATAAATACAGTAAAGTGGATCCAGCAAAAACATGAATATAACAATGGAAAATTTTAAAGGCGATTTTCTTAATTTTTTGGTTTTTGTTGCACCCTCAGATTCCAGATTTTCAAATCGGCCACATATTTTCCTATGCTAATAAACCACACATCAATGAAAAATTGACCCATGTGACTGGTTTTGTGGTCCAGGGTCACATATTTGGTTTGGTACTTGATAATTTTCCATTAAATATTATTTAAAGTGGTTTAATTAATAATGGCTCTGTTGTTCTAAATTTCCTCAAATGCACACTGGGATGTCAAGGGACTTTCGGGATGCTTTCCCACCACTATATGTGTGAGCGTAACGTCCCGGAAAGCATGCATGCTCTCTTGGGGTGTGTGTGTGTGTGTGTCTGCCATAGCTTATAGACCAAATAATATAAATACTTTTGCTCCAGGAATCATATATTTGGCTTTTTGGTATTAGACTAAGTTTTGGATAATAATAATAAAATAAAAAAAAAATAAAAAAATCATATATATACACTTATATATATATATATATATATATTATATATATATATATATATATATATATAATTATTGTTATTATATCATAATATTACAATAAAGATAGGCTGATATATACTTTATTATCATTATATAATTGTAAAATAATATTGTTTTTATCATTATTATTATAATATTTCTCTGATAAAGAGTGAATATTAAAAATTCCACATGGTTTTGTTTAAATAAAATTAAATACACATACAGTGTTCAAAATAAAACACTAACGACTAAGATTAATAGTTAGGTATCACAACATTATAAAATACAGATACACATTTTTTCAGCGTTATTCAATTATTAGCATTTTAAAGATTAACTATAAATGAGCGGCAAAGGTCAAATCAGGGTAAAAGAGTACGCACAATTAATTAAGCCTTGAAATCTTGATCCCCAAAAACTGGAATATATCATTCATCCCAATTTATTTTTAAACAACGCAAATAAATAAATAAATAAACACACAGATAATGACAACACTTTAAATCAACTTCAGGAGTGTATTGACTAATGATGTGATCATTTTGGATTTTGAAATAACAATAATAAGAAATCAGACAGTAGTAGTCGAACACAGATCTGAGGGTGGATGGAGGATACGGATATCCCTCCGATGGATCTGGCTATTCTGACGTCTTTGTTTTAGACTTTTATTAATACAGCGCAGAAACAGCATTTATATATTTACAGGAATTATAATAATGCGAATCGGACACTGGAATGTTTTTCCTCATGCCATCCAACAGAGAACCAGACACACACACACACACACACACACACACACTGTTATGGCAACAGAAAAAGTGTGAACGCCCAGCATGAGGTCATCATGCCAGTTAATACACAAGTCATGAACGGCTCAGAAAACAACCTCACACACTACTCTCTCATTAAAGTCCTCGTCTAATCAATTAAAACTCATCTTTGATCACCAAAATTAACGTTTTTTATTTATAAATGCCTTAAAATATCTTGAATGTAACTCGACACCCTTGCCTCATTGAGTATACGTGGTTCTATGAATATGCAAATAAGCCCCGCCTCCGCTCACTCGTGTGGAGTGTTTGTGTCTAAGGGGGTCGATTCACATATGAATCCCGATTCTATCGTCCGCCGATTCGAATCGATTCACAAATTTCACAAATCGATTTTCGGATTGTTTATAACGTGAGGACAGTGGCATTATGAATGAAGCACAACAGCAGTTCATATCAATAAAACTAATGGAAAATAGCCTTAAATAATGTGTAGATTGTCAAGCTCACGATTAATTTGAATCGAATCATGCGATTCAAAAAGATTCTCACCCCTAGTAATTATACAATAATGATTAACATGTACTTACTATGAGGTTAGGGTTTGGGGTTACACTTTATTTTAAGGTGTCATTGTTACAGTGTAATTACTGAGTGATATTAATTAACTACATGTACTTACTATAGGGTTGGGGTTTGGTTGAGGGTTTATGCATTACTACAGTAACGTTTAACAAGGACACTGTGTTACCGTTTATAGTTTTAGTTAACGATAATGACCCTGGCTTGAATAGTGACATGCATGTAGATATATTTAGCATGCATGAAACTCCCATGAATGAGAAAATTAAAGTGCCCTTTTGTTTTGTTTTTCCGAATATTCCTTTCATGCGGTGTGTAATAGAGATGTTTGTGAATGTAAACATTGTTAAAAAGTCGAAAGTGCACGATAAATAAAGTTATTGTGTCCCAAAAGAAAGAATCGCCTCTGAATTACCGTGACAAGTCGTTTGTACTCTAAAAAATGCTGGGTTGTTTCAACCCAAATTTGGGTCAAATATGGACAAGCGGCAAGCCCAAATGCTGGGTTAAAAATGCAGTAACAAAATTTCCAGTTAAAAGTGAAAGTTGAATTTGGGTTAAAATTTGAAATTACATTTTTAACCCAACATTTGAGTTTGCCCATATTTTACTCAAATTTGGGTTAAAGCAACCCAGCATTGTTTAGTGTGTGTTTCGAAATAAAGCATTGCTCACTGGTTGGGCTAAACTGGTATTATCTAATTGTGCATTAAATTTAACAGCGGACAGATATTCAGCATAATTCATGTGTGAGAGTCTAACAGAAGGACGAACAAAACCAGTCAAATATCATATTTTATGACCATTTTCTAAACTATAGCGAATGTGATATTGTGAGAAATATTACAAGGTGTCTGAATATATTTTGTATTATGAGAAAACTGACCTTTGATGCATGTAAAACTGTTGTAAGAGACTCAAAAGCAACATTAGGAGCCTTTAAAATAGCATAAAAGGGGACTTTAATAAAAAATCAATAAAATACTTTGTGCTAGCGCTGTATTATCCCACATACTTCTGTTCTGGAGCATCAAACCATCACACGCGTTCAGCGCCTTGTTTAAACCCAGTTATCAAATACATAATCCCATCAGTTTTGAGTCCAGCTCCGGTGAACGGATAAACGGACCCGACCCCTGACCCCTACATATTACACAGTCTGGAGCTCGGATGGGGAAAGCCAATGCAAAACCACGTTTAAGAGCCGAAGAAACTTTCCTTTATCCATCACGGGTTCGGCTTCGATGAAGTCTCGAACTGCAGGAATGAGTGTGTTGTGGGTTATAATGGATTCCTCTATTATCGCTCGGTCAAGATGTGGTTTGGCAAACAGACTTTGAGTCTTGAGTTTCAACCCTTACTAGACAGAGAGGGATCGTTGGAGATTGATTTCTGTTTTATTGTATCATAACACACACACACACACACACGACGAAAAAAATATCCAGTCAGAGTTCCAGAACTCACCCATCATTAATTTAGCAATCACTGTGTTTAGCAATTCTAGTCAGACAGTATTGCGCCACTGAAAGCGAAAGCGTGAGAAACACTCTTACCTCGTAGTGTGTGTTTGTTGGGCCATTGAAACCAGGGTAGAAGCAGCAGGTACAGAAGGTAGACTAACGACAGAGCGTTGTAGCGAAAGATGCAGGCTGTGGAGAAACACAGAGACCAACCATCAGTTTTAGACACTCCATAATGCAGTCTAAGGACATAACATAAGATACGAGTCTTCCTTTACTGCTGGAAAACACAGCCGGTTCCCAGTCTGACCAACAAACCATCTTAAAAATCACAATATAGTTCAAGTGACGTCATATCGAACAAAATCAGGCAAAAAAAAACCTGAAGCATTTATTAAATATATCACTGCGCTGTTGAATCTGTCTGTCATTGTTTTATAAAATGAATGTTATTGGTCATCCTTTATGCCTGTATGTGGGTTTTACAAATATTGAAACCTCGTAACTCCATCGAGAATCTGATTTCTGCTTGTTTGCAATGAAAGGAAAAATCAAGAACTGATGTTTGAGTAAGTACAGTGTTTCAAGAAACGGTTTTGTATTTGAAGAGCAGAGAGTAGTTTTGCCATCTAGTTTAGAAGCCAAATATAATGTTTTAAAGCGGTGGTTGGTCATGATTTAACTTTTCTAACTGTAGGTAGTGTGTAATGTTGCTGTTTGAGTATAAACAACACCTGCAAAGTTACGAGTCACGACGCTCAAAGATCAGAGCAAAGGGAGAGATTTACTTTCACAGAAATCACTTTTTAAGGACTACAACAAATGGCTGGTGGAACTACACGAGCTTCACTAACCCTAAATTTACATAAGCTCCGCCCCCGGGAACACGATTTGTAGATTATCATGACAGAATATGCTAATCATTGACTAGAAGATAGTTAACTCCATATCAGATTAGTAAATTCATCAACTATCCATTCAGAAATGTCCTGTTTTCTACATTTCGTCAAGTCTGGAGTCGCTCCATCTTTGTCCGACTCCGGTTTGAACATAAAATGGCTTTTAAAAGGCTAAAAGCTTCTCAAATTTTCAGTGCATGACCTGTTTGAGGTATTCAAAGCTGCTAACACACACACACAGACAAGCTCTTGAAGCTCCGCCCTCTGTGCCGGCAGCTCATTTGCATTTCAAGGGACACACACAAACGGTGTGTTTTTGCTCATCCTCAAACAGTGGCAACTTTAACATGCTAGATTTTGTTTTATCATCACCAACAATATCATACTTATTGAGTTCCTATCAGACTTAAGCTTTCACATTTAAAGTGACTAATTTAATATAGCTTGATATGTACATTTATATGCCATTTGAAAAATGCATGTTTTCTGCAATTTTGTTATTTTTATATAGTGGTGTAACGTGGGTTTTTTACTCATCAAAATGGTGCCATGCCACGAGTGAGGTTGGGAAACACTGCTTTAGCCTGTTGATTTCGGTTCCTGATATTCAGCTACAATTAAATGTTTTGCAATAAGACTAAATGTGAATGGAATTGGAGTTTATTTTTGGAAGCCGATAGCCGATATATTGGCCGATAAATCTAAGATTATCGGTACATCCTTAATTTTCAGCTACAAATAAATGTTTTGAAAAAAAGACTAAATGTGAATGAAATTGGGGTTTATATTTGGAAGCCGATAACCGATATATTGGCCGTTAAATCTAAGATTATCGGTACATCCTTAATTTTCAGCTACAAATAAATGTTTTGAAAAAAAGACTAAATGTGAATGGAATTGGAGTTTATATTTGGAAGCCGATAGCCGATATATTGGCCGATAAATCTAAGATTATCGGTACATCCTTAATTTTCAGCTACAAATAAATGTTTTGCAAAAAAGACTAAATGTGAATGGAATTGGAGTTGGAGCTTATATTTGGAAGCCGATAACCGATATATTGGCCGATAAATCTAAGATTATCGGTACATCCTTAATTTTCAGCTACAAATAAATATTTTGCAAAAAAGACTAAATGTGAATGGAATTGGAGTTTATTTTTGGAAGCCGATAACCGATATATTGGCCGATAAATCTAAGATTATCGGTACATCCTTAATTTTCAGCTACAAATAAATGTTTTGCAAAAAAGACTAAATGTGAATGGAATTGGAGTTGGAGCTTATATTTGGAAGCCGATAACCGATATATTGGCCGATAAATCTAAGATTATCGGTACATCCTTAATTTTCAGCTACAAATAAATATTTTGCAAAAAAGACTAAATGTGAATGGAATTGGAGTTTATTTTTGGAAGCCGATAACCGATATATTGGCCGATAAATCTAAGATTATCGGTACATCCTTAATTTTCAGCTACAAATACATTTTTTGCAAAAAAGACTAAATGTAAATGGAATTGGAGTTGGAATTTATATTTGGAAGCCGATAACCGATATATTGGCCGATAAATCTAAGATTATCGGTAGATCCTTAATTTTCAGCTACAAATAAATGTTTTGCAAAAAAGACTAAATGTGAATGGAATTGGAGTTTATATTTGGAAGCCGATAACCGATATATTGGCCGATAAATCTAAGATTATCGGTAGATCCTTAATTTTCAGCTACAAATAAATGTTTTGCAAAAAAGACTAAATGTGAATGGAATTGGAGTTTATATTTGGAAGCCGATAACCGATATATTGGCCGATAAATCTAAGATTATCGGTACATCCTTAATTTTCAGCTACAAATAAATATTTTGCAAAAAAGACTAAATGTGAATGGAATTGGAGTTTATATTTGGAAGCCGATAACCGATATATTGGCCGATAAATCTAAGATTATCGGTACATCCTTAATTTTCAGCTACAAATAAATGTTTTGCAATAAGACTAAATGTGAATGGAATTGGAGTTTTGGTTTTGGAGTTTGGAAGCCGATAACCGATATATTGGCCGATAAATCTAAGATTATCGGTACATCCTTAATTTTCAGCTACAAATAAATGTTTTGCAAAAAAAGACTAAATGTGAATGGAATTGGAGTTGGAATTGGAGCTTATATTTGGAAGCCGATAACCAATATATTGGCCGATAAATCTAAGATTATCGGTACATCCTTAATTTTCAGCTACAAATAAATATTTTGCAAAAAAGACTAAATGTGAATGGAATTGGAGTTTATTTTTGGAAGCCGATAACCGATATATTGGCCGATAAATCTAAGATTATTGGTACATCCTTAATTTTCAGCTACAAATACATTTTTTGCAAAAAAGACTAAATGTAAATGGAATTGGAGTTGGAATTTATATTTGGAAGCCAATAACTGATATATTGGCCGATAAATCTAAGATTATCGGTAGATCCTTAATTTTCAGCTACAAATAAATGTTTTGCAAAAAAGACTAAATGTGAATGGAATTGGAGTTTATATTTGGAAGCCGATAACCGATATATTGGCCGATAAATCTAAGATTATCGGTACATCCTTAATTTTCAGCTACAAATAAATATTTTGCAAAAAAGACTAAATGTGAATGGAATTGGAATTTATATTTGGAAGCCGATAACCGATATATTGGCTGATAAATCTAAGATTATCGGTACATCCTTAATTTTCAGCTACAAATAAATGTTTTGCAATAAGACTAAATGTGAATGGAATTGGAGTTTTGGAGTTTGGAAGCCGATAACCGATATATTGGCCGATAAATCTAAGATTATCGGTACATCCTTAATTTTCAGCTACAAATAAATATTTTGCAAAAAAGGCTAAATGTCAATGGAATTGGAGTTGGAATTGGAGTTTATATTTGGAAGCCGATAACCGATATATTGGCCGATAAATCTAAGATTATCGGTACATCCTTAATTTTCAGCTACAAATAAATGTTTTGAAAAAAAGACTAAATGTGAATGGAATTGGAGTTTATATTTGGAAGCCGATAGCCGATATATTGGCCGATAAATCTAAGATTATCGGTACATCCTTAATTTTCAGCTACAAATAAATGTTTTGCAAAAAAGACTAAATGTGAACGGAATTAGAGTTCCTCATTGAAATTAAGAATCAATAAGAATTGTCAAGCACAACGGAAATAGATTTTTTTCCTGAAGGTATTCGACTATTGCCACAGTTACTACAAAAGATGCTATATTTCAGCTTGATGTAAGCTCAAGCGTTTGATAGCGCTGATGGAGAACCCGTGAAGCTCTGTGATTGCTCTAATCAAGCTGAGAGGTCCGTGTGTAAAGCATTCTGGGATCAGTTCCAGCACTTTGAGGGTTTGCCAGGGAATACAGGAGTTCCCTGACTCCTGCTGCGAATAGTAAAGGTTTTCCCTGACTCGCGTTTTCCATGCCATCCAAACAACACCTCAGACCCTCCAGAACTCTTCCGACTCACGCTCACAACCGAAGCCTTAGTTTGAGAAGTTTCACAGGCCTGAAAGGGTCATGAACCCCCTAAAGATGTTTTGAGATGTGAAATCGCTGAAAACACTAAAAGCACAATGTGAGGTAGAAGCGCCTTCGGAGCGTGTGATTGGCTGCGTGGAAGTGCTTTCGCAGCGTGTGATTGGCTGTGTGGAAGTGCTTTTGGAGTGTGTGCTCTGTCTGAGATCATATTCATGTGTATAATGATTGTGTTGCAGGTCTGTGTTTGATTGGTTGTTGTCTCCACAGTTTACTCGCCCATTTTTTGAGACTTTCCCCGACTCTGAGGCGTGAACACCAGGATAAAACCACCATTATAACTAGCATTGCGACGCAGGAACAAAGACGTCCAGTGTTCAGAGCCTCATGACTTCACCAGTAAAACATCCCATTAATGCAGGAAACTGTGACGGACTGCAGAGGTGAGCGAGCAGCGCTGGGGTCTCTATCTGGAGCTGATGAACAGATCCCCGAGGCTCAGATGTGTTTCACACACACACACACACATCTAGATCTCTGATCACACACACAGCGGCGCTGATGAAACGCTAATAACAGGCGCAGCATGGGTTATTAATAACAGCATCGCGGATAATAACATCCACTTCCTGTTATTAGGAATCAGTTTTAAATTATTTATTTATTTAATAGGGACAAGTGGGACCAATCAAGATGCACCACACTACAACATTCATAGCCAAGGCCGTCCCCAGATGGGCTTTTCACAGAAAGTACAAACGAATGCATTTACATTTACAGGAACATTACTTAATTCTGAAATGTGCATTTGAGCGCAAACTATCAATGACTGCACACTTGATCTCTTTTTAAAATACGCTTTAGTTCATTTTTAAAACGATTTAGTTCATTTTGCAGCTTCTAAATTTAGAGATTAATTGAATAATTATTGAATATGTTAATTTAATATTAATTTTGTTAAATGCATGTATTGTGTATGTAGTGCAGTATGGATTTGTCTACACTATAAGAGACTCTTATATAAAATATAAAAATAATATTATAATAAAATATAAAAATAAAATTAAAAATAATAATATATAAAAAATGTTTCTGAGTTTTTGAAACACAAGATTAGTATTTTCCACCCAGTTCAACATCAGCAGAGTTATTTAATCTCTCGGAGACATTCATTCGTAGATGGTATTTCACACACCCGTCCAAGATCAGCACCAGTGTATCATCGGCATATTTAATAATAAGCACAGTTGCATCACACACACACACACACACACACACACACACACACAGTCGCTTCTTTAAAGGACTTGCTTTAATTATCCGCCTCTTTAAATAGGCTAAATGAACGATGGCAAATGCAGACTATTTTAAAAACTAATAAACAAGAGCACAAACACTCTCAGTATTAAAAGACTAATACACACAGGTAAAATTACAGCGTGAGAGTTTGAGTCAACATGAGATAAACATCCAAAGGGCCACAAGATGATTACACACGTGAATATACCATGTAATGCTTGTTTTCATGTTAAATATCTGTTTTCGTGCCCTTATTATGCTATTTTAGGCTCTCCTATAACAGGTTTACACGCATCCAAGGTCAAAAACACTTTAATTTCCTCATAATGTTCATTACAGCATCAGTGTCTGAAACGCTTCTAAGTCTCTCTAAGCTCCGCCTCTCTGAGAGCTGCTCTGCTCTGATTGGTCAGAAAGCAAACGCTCATTATCATATGTGAATCTCAGCTCTTGATCGCAGTGATGCGAACAGTAACGATGGCGTGGGTTTCACCGTATCAATCTCAGAAAACAGACGAACAACACGAGCCCAACTCTCCAGTCTCAGAGACACTACAGTGTTTGAGGGCGGAGCTAAGAGATGCTGCTCAGCCAATCAACAACAGAGGTGGCATTATGGTTTGTAACTGGAATTACTGACGACTCGTTTTGCAGACATTTTACATTCCCAGACAGCAACGGCATGAGAGGTAATATTAAAAGCATAATGGGGGAACTTTAATTAATAAAACGACATGGGGAATTTGAATATGGAGTTAAAAAGGTTAAACGTGACACTGAACTCCATGAACTCTCCTGAGAGAGGTCGAATGTCCCTCTATGGTGAACTCATGCGTGTGTGTTTACAGGTTCAGCGCCGAGTCTTCATGACACTGGACGCTTCAGGACATTATGGTAATCTGGGCTCTGGAAAAACCAACAGCCACAGGCCTGGGATCAGGGCAGACCTGCTCTACAACACATGCATGCCACAGTGACCAGCACACACACACACACTCAGCAGCCGTCTTACCCAGAAGCCTTCACTTCATCACAGAGATGCTCGTCTTGCTCATGGTAGAGCTAATTACTGCGGTCGTTCTGCATAATTGCAGTTAAACGGTTGAATCTAACGTGGAAACCATACACTATAATCTACTATTCATCTATGTAACAGATAAAATTGGTATGATTATTTTTTAATATTTACTTTGTTACATGTTATTTAGAGCCACAGATCGTATACAATGTGTTTAGGGCATCATTTCAGTTGCTCAATTTAAAAAATAAATAAATAAATAAATAAAATAAAAATAAAATATCCTGGTAATTTATTATTTAGAGCCACAGCACATAAAGCACAAAAAATAAATAAAAAAATAAATTAAATAAAATGAAATAAAATAAAATATCCCAATCATTTATTAATCAGAGCCACAGCACATAAAGCAAAAAATAAAATAAAATAAAATAAAATAAAATGAAGTGAAAAAAAATAAAATATCCCAATCATTTATTATTTAGAGCCACAGCACATACAAATGTGTTTAGGGCACCATTTCAGTTGCTCAATTTAAAAATAAAATAAAATAAAATAAAAAATTAAATATCCTGATTATTATTTAGAGCCACAACATACAGCAAAAATAAAATAAAAATAAAACAATAATTATTAATAAATAAATATAATACATTTAATATAATAATATAATATATACAATAAATATTTATTATAAATAATTATTATTTAGAGCCACAGCACAAACAAACGTGTTTTGGGTACCATTTCAGTTGCCCAATTTAAAAATAAAAAATAAAATAAAATAATGAAAGTAAATAATCCTCTGTTGTAAGTCGCTTTGGATAAAGCATCTGCTAAACGACTAAATGTAAATGTAATGTAAATTAAATTCAGTTTTCAGTTGCTCACCCTTTCAGTTGCTAAAAATAAATAAACAAATAAAATAAAATAAAACACATTAAAACATGTAATACAATTATTATATTATATAAATATTATATATATATATATATTGTTATTCTATAAATTATATTAATAAATTGTATTTCTAATACAAACGTATCCGTAAACATTATGGGAACATTATACGATCCCAATTCACACCCATTGAGTCGCACGTGTGTGTGTCTCTAACGTCCTATGAAATATCACTGGATTACGTTTTAATGTTTTAATTATTTATTTATTCCCCAAAAAGGATGTCTAATCAAATGAATTTATAAAACTTAAAATAATAATAGTGCTCTATGAAATGTGATTTATTTATTTTTTTGTTTCAGAAATTCAGTGCTGGATTCAGTGTTTCATGATTTAATACAAATTCACTAATCAAAATCGGTGGCAATCAAATGAACGAATAAAAAGCAACTATTTTTTAGGTCGGTTAAGCGTTCGATGCCAGCAGCAACACACTCACACACACACACACACACACACACACACTCGTGATATCATGACAATCTCAGCAAATTATGTTTTTCCGTTTAGCAGAAACCCCCATTATTACACAGCTGTGTGTGTGAGAGCGTCACCCGACACACACGAGGACCCGTCGCAGCGCTGGAGGTTTGAGCACAGCTGTTCTCAGATTCGCCACAGTTTCTCTCACACCACTCATGATACGGTGTGTGTGTGTGTGTGTGTGTGTGTGATACATCAGCACTCTACGCTCCGCTCTTCTACATGTGCCCTAATCGTATACACTCAAGCATCCAGAACTCTCACACACTCACTCTCTTTTACACACACACACATACACTTTCACTCACACACTCGCGTACGTACACACACTGACACACTGACACACACTCTCTCACACACACACACACACACACACTTGCGCCTGCCCTTGTGACACACACACGAGAGGCTGTTGGAAACGGCGGGAAACTTTCACCACAAAATGGGAAAAGGAAATGGAAAGATAGAAGAGCGACTGTGAGATGAACACTCTGTGTGTGTGTGTGTGTGTGTGTGTGTGTGACACGAGAAGCTGCTGTAGAAACTAGAGCAGACGAAACACTGACCTCACTCTACATTTATGTGTGTGTGTCAGTGAGAGAGAGTGTGTGTGTGAGAGAGTGTGTGAGTGTATCAGTGTGCAACACAATCTATCAAAGGCGTTAGAGTAGTGGGAGTGCAAGGACACACACACACAAATACACAAACTCACTTACGCACTCCCTCATTCACTCTTTCTATCTATCTCTCTCTCACACACACACACACACACACACACACACACTCACTTTTTCTATCTCGCTCTCACAAACACACACATACACAGAGAGACACACACTCACTGTCTTTCTCTCTCCCTCACACACACACACACATTCTTTCACACACACAAATACACAAACCCACTTATTCATTCACTCTTTCTATCTCTCTCTCTCTCACACACACACACACACATTCACTCACGCACACACACACACACACACACACTCCAACTGAACAGAAGAAATTAACCAGAGTAGATTAATCCTCAAAGAAGGCGGAGCCTCAGAGCCACACCCACCTATTACATCATCACCACACTGACCAATGGGAGTTCAGAGGCGTTTATCAGCCAGAGCGAAGATTTCCAGAAAGTTTACCAACTCCAAAACGAACTTTCTTTGGGATTATTCCATTATTCTTTAGTTTGGATCTTGCTTGTAAGAGTGTGTAGACCTTACGCATGTAAAGCGATGAGAAGCGTTACAACGACACACACTCTGTGGATCCGAGATCACCTCATCAACTCACAGCTTGGACGTTTTCTCTAATGAAAGGTTTTTACTAACTCCTAAAACGAACTTTGTTTGGAATTATTCCATCATTTCTTGGTTTGGATTCGGAAGACGTTTCGTCAGCTGAACCGTCGGGATATTGTTAAACACAGAATAATGCACTTCACTGTCCCGTCAGATACACACACGGCAGAACTGATGACGTCTCCTGATATAACCGTGTAAAGCCGGCCAATCAGATCACTGCTTTGAGGGAGCTCTGGGATGATTGACGGGTGCGATGCAGAGCTGGTTATTTAAATCCCTCGTGAAGACTCCCGCTGACGAGAGGCCACATCAGCTCAACTCCCATTGGTCCAGGTGATGATGGAATAGGTGGGCGTGGCTCTGAGGCTCCGCCTTCTTAGAGGTTTAATCTACTCTGGTTCATATTGTTCACTTAGAAAGAGAGTGTGTGTAAAAGAGTGATGGTTTTTGAGTCAGTATGAAAGTGAGTGTGTAAGTGAGAGTGTGTGTGTGTGTGTGTGTGTGTGTGAGAGAAAGAGCATGAGTGTGTCTCTGTGTGTGTGTAAGATTGAAAGAGTGAGTGCGTGTGTGTGCGTGTGTGTGTGTGAGAGAGAGAGAGAGAATGTGTGTTTGTGAGATCAAAAGAGAGTGTTAGTGTGTGTGTGTGTGTGTGTGTGTGTGAGAGAATGTGTGTTTGTGAGATCAAAAGAGAGTGTCTGTGTGTGTGTGTGTGAGAGAGAGAGAGAGAGAGAGAGCAAAAGAGAGTGAGTGTGTGTGTGTGTTCATTTCTTCAGTTCAGTTGGAGAGAGAGAGACGGAGAGAGAGAGAGCTGCAGGATCGGTTAAACGAGTCTCCGAAACACTGAAGTGAATAATCACAGTGAGTCAGTGTGTTTGCAGACGCACGCGTGCGCGAATGAGTGTGTGTGTGTGTGTGTGTGTGATCAGAGTAAACTCCCCATATCTGGCATCACTCCTGAGAGCCTCTTCTCTCTCACAGCAACATCACGCGTGTGTTAAACACATTAACTCCAGCACACGCCGCTCACGATAAACACGAGCACACACTACAGTTTTATCACTGCTTTTGTTGTTAGGATTAGTAACATTTGTAGTTTATTTTCCACTTAGAATGACATTCAAAACACAAAAATGATCCATCAAATGTGACCATCATTGTGCATCATCTACCAAGTGTTGTTCAGGTCTCTGAGTTTACGGAGGTAAAGATTGATTTGATTGAGTTCTGGTTTTTATAAAGCCCCGCCCCCAAAAGCTCAGAGTGCTCTGATTGGCCGGCTGTGTTGGAAAAGCAATTAAAAAGCGTCACATGACTCACAAGCAGAAACATGAAACAACGGCCCACAGATCTTCAACTCGAGCTGTCTCGAGGAGTGGACGGTCTATAATTAGCATGCTAGCGCTTCGTAGGCACAGACACACTGTTAGCACACTTCCTCTCAACACTTCCCCTAGACAGAAGCAGGGTTACGAAAATATGAAAGTAAGACAAACGCAGTCACGGTGATTCATAAACCGAAACTCTGCCACAAGCAACTAGATCAGATGTTTAACAAATGCCTGCACAGATCAGACGAGTCGTGAGTCTCGTGACAGACAGGATCAGCACTCACTCAGGAGACTGTGAATCAATGGCAGTTCGTGTGCAATAAGACACCAATTTTTATTTAATTCGACAGAATTTATTACACGTACGCGTTCAAGGCTTCAATGAACATGATTTTGTTTTAGAAGTTGCATCTGAATTGTTTTTTTGATATATTTACAGACCAAAACAGTGAGTAACCAGCATTATTCATATCTTATTTTATGTTCCGCAAAAAAACCAAAAAGTGATACAGGTTTAAAAGTACATAAAACGAATTTTTATTTTCATATCCCCCCAAAAAGAACTAATTTTTTGTTAAATAATAATATACGTTTAAAAACAACTTAAAGTGGAGGTGAATATCTAAATGAGTAAGTCATTGAATGAGTCACTTGATTCGTTCAGGAATGACTCTTTATGAATGAGTTGATTCGCTCAAAACGTGGATTCATTCAGAAAAGAAGCACCGCTGCTGTGTGTTGTTCAGATGCACAATTGTTCTTCTCTGGCCTTTTAATACTTTAGTGGGCAAAATTGAGCCAAAACAGACAATATAAATTTACATAATATTAACTTCTTATTTCTTAAACAGTTGTATAAAATCAATTTTACATTTCTACTCGTGCTATGCATGACAAAAACAGTACTCGTGATATTGTGCTCAATAATTGTGAGAAATGGTCCCTGAAAAATAAATAAAATAAATGAATAATAAATATATGTATATATTTAATGTATATATGTAATGTATATATTTAAGAAATTTTTTTTATTTATATATATAAAAATTTAAAAGTGTTTATATATATAAAAAATGTTACGTAATATGTGTGTGTGGTGTGTATAATTATTTTGTATATATAAATACACACCCATGCATGTAAATATTTGCATGTATATACTTTATATATATTTATACATAATTAATATTGTGTATAAATATAAATATTTGATATATTAAGAACACATTTTTCTTAAATATATACATGCATGTGTTAGTATTTATATATACAAAATAATTATACACACCACACACGCAATTAATCGTGATTAATCATTGCCCATCCCTAGTATATGCAAATATTTCATATATATATATATATATGCATATTTAAACATACACTAATAAATACTTGTCATACTTCTCCTCTTGCGTTCCACAGGATAAATACGAGCAGCACTGGAGCAAATAATGACAACATTTTGCTAAAAAGATAAAAAATCCTGTTCCCTTAATTTAAGCACACTTGGGTATGTTTTATGTGAGCATGAGTCGTATTCGACGCCGCCCAGACATGGCAACATATCTAAACCAGTCTTGCCATGTGGAGCTCAGAGATAACACACTCGCTCGCTTACAACAGAGGAAACATTTCTACTTCTGTCTCCTGAACCCATGCTGACCTGTCTTGCTTTGTTGTGTTCCTGTACGCCCAATCTGACACTCTAGTGCAAACACGCAGGTCAAAGGTCAGCGTGGGGGTTGGACAGTGTAACATCAGCACAAACTTTATGGCTCATGCTGCACAATGAAGACATTTTCCACTGAATGCTCTACAACAAATTAAATCCTTTACCCATTTGTTTACACAGAACTGTTTATATCTAGGCTATTTATATCTAAATGCAATTGAGTCCCCTAATCAATAATTGTATCACTTAAAACTCATTTTTGATCACCGAAATTACATATTTAAACGTTTTTTCCTTTAAAAAAAATCTTGTAACTCGACACCCTCGCCTCATTTAGTATTCGCAGTTCTATGAATATGCAAATGAGCCCCGCCTCCACTCACTCACTCACTCAGAGATCCACTGGTTGATCACACGTTGATCTGATTAGTTAAGGTGGTTTGTGACGTCAGAAACACCAGCGATTTCAAACCGTGTTTTTGAGACTGTCTTTGGTTCACTTTAAATACTCAGCAATGCTGTCGACTTATGAACTTACACACGGTGTGTGTTAAAGCGGATTAAAAACACCACATACACACATAAACAACATTATACGCTGGATTTACACCACAGGGCGACTTTACATGCTAAATGTATATATTTTCTTCTTTATTGGATAGACATATAGTAGAGAGAAGGGAATGTCACAAAACAGTTTTCTGTTTGTTTGAGCATGAAACGGCAAAATTGGGTGATATGACCAAAATCTTATTTCACAATACGAGAAATTCACTTTATTTGATTCCACATTGCAAGTTAATTTCATTTACAATCAATTTTTGAATAATCCACCAGATTAAAACAAATTATACCACGGTCTGGGTGAATACTCGATTCTGATTGTCCGTTAAAAAGTGATAGAGGACACCAAGTAAAGTAGTTCTGGTGAAACTGCCTGTTTACCATTCGAAATTAATAAATAAATGCGCTGCCCACAACAGCTGTGAGTAACCATAGCAACAGGCAGTCAAAGTATCCGTTAACAATTTGCTCTATCAAAACAAACATCTAACGTTAGCTAGATATTATTACATAACCTACAAATACAACAATGAGTGACTTCGTTATTTCTTTTAACATTTATGGAGAATATGACAACTTTGACGACTGGGATGCTGCTGAAGAAAGAAAAAATGTAAATAAAACGGAGAAACGTCGCAAAGAATATTACACCACTGCTGCTCTGAATGAGACCCTGCGGGAGTTTTACACAGCTGTCCAGACAACCGGCAGGAGGAGAGTAGCAGCTACAGCGTTTCAAGCCTAAGAAGCCTGTTTGATTAATTGTTTTATGTGTAATAAAAAAATAACTATGCCCACCTTTGTGTTTCATGAGAAAAAAAAATGCATTTTTGAACCTGAAGGGCTCTACAAGCTGAGCGGACTATAAATATCTCCGGTTGCTAAATAAACCAGGCAATTTATTATTTGTAAAAACTAGATTTAGCCTAATTAAAATATAAACTAGCAGCTAATGTTTTAAAAAATGTTTTATTTGGCAAGTGACCATGGTATAAGCGGGTTAATGCCCTTCGAGGTGTCCATTGTCAGGTTTTAATGGACTTCGGTGGAGGCAACCGTCTTCCGCTGCGCATCGGCCGGTTCACGCCTCGCCGTCGTCCATTAAAACCTGACAATGGACACCTCGTCGGGCATTAACCCTTACTTAGCACATTGATATGAATTACGAGAGTTCTAACTGTGCGTTCACACCGGACGCGAATAGCGCGTCAAATTCGCGTCTACCGCGTCTAGTTTGACGCTTGACCGCTTTGTGTTAATTTGCGCGTCAAGCGTGAAACTAAAAGTTTGAAGCGAAATTTACGCGCGTCGGAATCGAAACCCGTCGGCGGCCATGGTTTTTATGTTGTTCGAGCATTCATAGAGAGAGTCACCGCTCTGTATTTACTCTGGAGAGCAGAACAGCGGCGTAGGGATCATCGTCGCCGTATTTGTGTCCACCGGACCCTTCGGAGGCGAACCGTTTGGCAAAACGAAAGCTCAAACTTATAGGCTCATGCACAACTCTCTCATTCGTCATGAATCCAAACGTTTCTATGGCTGCGATGAAATATTTAATTGCTAACCAATTATTTATTCTGTAAACAAAGCTTGGTGCTTCACTCCTGTCATAATATTCATGTAAAACAGCATTAACATACAAAAACAAATGTGTTTTGGTGCTACTCGGCCACCTCGATAGTGCGGTTGTCAAGTTTACCGGCACAGCCCTAACTAAAGTATAAATATGTTTGCATTTATTGAGGAAACATTTCTCATTTCCCTGAAAAACACTTCTACAGCCAGTTATTTTACTTTGAAATATGCGTTTCCAGGCTGGAATGTTTGTTATTGTTTTGGTTTGTGATGCTGAACGTTGCCAGTTTTCATTGTCCATTGCGCTCGTTCCTGTTGCGTGTGCTCAAACTGGCAACCCACGTGAGCGTCGAGTCTGATGAGGCGGGAGAAACCATGCTCTCCGATATTTTGAATTCGACTGCAGTACCTATTTCCACCACTAGTTGTCATTCTTACAGACTGCACCTTTAACACTATTTTCTCTTTTAAAGTGATTCCAATCATATTTCAAGCAATTCAAAACCATCATGTTAATTTCTTATCGGCTTTAATACAATTTCTGCAGGCCGATAATGATAACATTAAAAATTAACGTGTATCGGCCAATACCGATATGGTGGCCGATATATCGTGCATCCCTAGTGCATGCGTAAATAAGGTTGTTACGATGAGGTTAACAATTCTTGGCACCAATATCACAGATTTCACCAAACGTAATATAAGCAAAATGTTCCCAAACAAACAGTTGTTTAATAAATACTTAATCTACTGTTAAACACTGTGTTAGGCTGTTTAGACCCTCGTCAAAAGGTAAACTGGTGAGACCGTGACAGGTGCAGACCGGCCTCAGTAAACCCCGGCTCCTCTGGCACGGTCCACATTTATCCGTTTACCGGTCTGATGCTGCCCACAGCGGGAAGCTAAATTCCTCTTTAATGGCCACAACCCACAAACAGGATAATGTTGCACTGCTACTTCGGCAGTAAAGCAGGAGAGGACAGTCTGAGCTACAAGATTTGTCCTCACTATCTAAATATTTTTGATTGGGGACTTTACAGTATTAAAGTCCAAAAATGAAAACTCATTTACTCACCCTCAAGTTGTTCCAGACCTGTTTGAATTGATTTATTTTGCTGAAAACAATATTTAGAAAAATTTCGGTAACCAGGCATTTGATGGACCCCATTGAGTTCCATGGATTTTTTTTTATTTCTTCAATGGGGTCCATCAACTGTTTGGATACCCATATTCTTATTTTTTTCCATACTATGAAACTCAACAGTGTCCATCAACTGTTTGGATACTCATATTCTTCATTTTTTTTTCATACTACGGAAGTCAACAGGGTCCATCAACTTTTTGGATACCCATATTCTTCAAAAAGCTTTTTTTCCCCATACTATGGAAGTCATTGGGGTCCATCAACTGTTTGGATACCCATATTCTTCTTTTTTTTTCCATACTATGGAAGTCAATGGGGTCCATCAACTGTTTGGATACCCATTTTAAAAATCTTATTTTTTTCCATACTATGGAAGTCAATGGGGTCCATCGACTGTTTGGATACTCATATTCTTCACTTTTTTCCATACTATGGAAGTCAATGGGGTCCATCAACTGTTTGGATACTCATATTCTTCACTTTTTTCCATACTATGGAAGTCAATGGGGTCCATCAACTGTTTGGATACCCATATTCTTCACTTTTTTCATACTATGGAAGTCAATGGGGTCCATCAACTGTTTGGATACGCATATTCTTCACTTTTTTCCATACTATGGAAGTCAATGGGGTCCATCAACTGTTTGGATAGCCATATTAAAAAGCTTATTTTTTCCATACTATGGAAGTCAATGGGGTCCATCAACTGTTTGAATAGCCAAATTCTTCTTTTTTTCATACTATGGAAGTCAATGGGGTCCATCAACTGTTTGGTTAGGAATATTCTTCACTTTTTTCCATACTATGGAAGTCAATGGGGTCCATCGACTGTTTGGTTAGGAATATTCTTCAAAAAGCTTTTTTTTGTGTTCAGCAGAAGATAGAAATGCATACAGGTTTGGAAACAACTTGATGACAGAATTTTAATTCACCTTTAACCTTGGACTTTCTGTCTCTAAGGCAAGATGATGGTGTCTCCATGCAATACATTAATTGAAATACATATGATATTCTATCGTATTACAGGATTCATGTGAATGAAACACCTCTAGGTTTCATGATGGGATAAGCAGCGATTATCATCGTCATGATGAAATCTGGAGTGGGAACACATTTTTAAATGAAACTTCGTCACGATTACACACACACTATCCGGCCATTTTCAGACTCATGTGGATGTTTGGTCTGTGCTGGTTTCTCGTCATCCTATATTAAACTTTTACAAAGCAGAGCAGACCGACTGTTTTCACTTCCAAAAACAGCGCAAGTGCCTTTTAAAGTCTCCGTTAGGCTCAGAAACGCCGCCACAAGCTCTCAGACGTTAATTACAGGCAACACAAAAGCTTGGGCTATATTTTCTTGCAGAAATTGGCTGAGAGGGGGAAAAAAGAGATATAAAAAATGTCATGACGTACAGTATAATTGTGTTTATGAGATTACAATATTTAAAAAGAAGAAAGATTCCACTTGCATACTTGACTTGTGTGGGCCTAATGATAGTTGAAACAAGAAAGACATGAAATTCAAACAAGTGCTACAATTTCCAACCAATGCAAGTTGAAGAAAATCCGTATCAATGTAACCTTATTTTATACAAGTCAATTAACAAAATGTTTATTTAGAAGGCTTGATTATGATTAGGTTAACCCACTAGTCACCTAGTAACATGGGTTTGATGATCCCAATAGCATGGAAGACTTTGTTGTATTTTTATCTCTCGTTAGCTTTAGCTAACACTATAGGTTATGTTTAGAGTTTAATTGGTGTGTTATTTTCAAACGCGATAGAGAATTAACCTTTTAAGCGCCACTCACCGGACATTTCAATCCAGAACTGCCGCGATACGTACAACAACCAACGTTAAAAAAAATTGCTAGAGTCACGTTCATCTGTAGCCGCGTTGATAAAAAACTATTGCGAAATGACGGCGTTACCATTAACCGATGTTATGCGACTTAAACGTCATTTTTTACCTCTCGCGATAAGTCATTCCAAAAATAATGGCGACGGATGATGGTGGGTTCACGTGTATCGCAGCCGCCGCACTAGCTATTATCAAATTGTGTTTTATCCAAGCACATTATAATCGTGAGCGGCTCATTTGAGCGTTTTTCTGCTTCAACGTCTTGATAAATTGACCCTTCGTTAAGCCCCGCCCTCCCTAGTTACTGTTGCTACGCCTGTCAAGCTTTCGCGCCTGGCACGTCTAAGTATGCACCGATGTCAGACATTCCCAAGGAGATATTTAGTAATTTTTGGCGAAAATCATTCGAGGGATATATCCACGAAATTATTTGCAACCGATTAGAGAATAATTTAATGAAAATTGAAGCTAAAGCAGTGTATCTTTTAGCTTATAAGCCTTGTGGAATAAACACAAGACATTAGCCTGACCACTTTGCAATAATAACATTCCCCAGCTTATATTTATAATCCTGTCGACATTTAGTTGTGAACTTTAGTCTGCTTAAATATATGTACAATTTAAGTTTACTTAATCTGTTTGTGTTGGATTACATGATTTGCATTAACTGAAAGTGGGCAGTGCTTCTTAGTTCCCAGCATGCTTTGCATATGGTTGAATTAAGAGAGAATAAATGTTAAAAATTAAGCATTATTTTATCTTTCTTTGAGAAATTTAGAAAAGGCGAAGACTTTACATTGGGTTACCACCATTGTGGAGAAGAGTGGAGCATTTTTTTTGGTTATCGACTGATTTAACTCTTTTCTATTGCTTTGGTTGAAGGAGCATATAAAACTTAGCATTTAAGATGCTAATATGTGCTACTACTAGCAAATAGCTAGCTATAGTATATCCATTTAATTATGCGTCACAAAAATAAATGAAATATTAATGGATTAAAGAACATAAAAAAAATACCTGAATCATGTCAGGAAGCCTTTAAAAATTTACGTTGAGACTACTTAAATTGGGTCGGTTAAAATTACTTTGAAGTTACATGAACACATTATGTTTGTTTAACGTAACCCAGTTATGTGGAAGCTGTTGACAAAATAAAATTAATTAAAGCCAACATATCATTTTTTGAGTGTGTTTCCCTCGCTCGAAAGCTTGACAGACCTCCCACGCCTAGTTACGGTTGCTAAGCCACGATTGGCCTGTGGCGGTTTTCGGGCGTGGCTAAGCGAAGGGTCAATTGTGTTTTTTTCTTGTTGTTTAGAATCCAGTATTCGCGTAATACTTTTGTCTTTTACGAGTTTAATAAAGAGCTCTGTCTCGTCCTCGGCCGAAACAAACTTTAACGTACGTCATGTGACTGTAAATGCGTAATATTCCTAATTTTAAAATATATTCCTATTTTAAATTGCCTGAGAAACCTCCTCAAAACTTTTTTTTGCGATATATAGTTTTTGCGAAATTGACGTGTTTCAATTGAGCGCATTTTCAATTCGCAATTTCAATTTGAGCAATTTGAAGGCTAGATACATATAAAACTGAGAACATTTTAGCACCACTCATTTAGACATCTCTCTTTGAAACTGTCACAAAACATGCAAAACGCAACGTAAATGAACCTGGGTTGCGCATTTCGTTTCCAGCGCAACAAGACGCACCCAATTTAGGTCAGTGAACTCTTAACCTTAGATAACCCTTAGATAAGCGAGGCATTCAGTGCTGAGAAATACCACTCTAATGGAGAAATGAGAAATATTTAGGCCAAACACTGCATGAATACCTCGCTTACCACAAGAGAAATGTCTTCATAACACATTATTACGCAAGTTAAATACCACAATGTCTGGTTGGGGTTTATAAGAATGATTTCTGAAGACTGTGTGTCTGTCCTCTACACAGGTGAAGGAAACACAAACAATCATGTGCATTCGGTCCACACTATTCATTTGCGTCTCATGCAGAAATTACTTCGCACACACGTAACAATGGGCCTTAAACAAAGTGACCTTTCAATTGTTAGTGGAAGCCCTGAGGCACTGGTTTCTCTGCATGACACACATCCTGTTTTGATGGAAAACGGTCACTTTTCCAATCGTCAGGTGGAAACGCCAATAACGCGTCCTCATCTGGGATGATAAAACAAACAGCCCAGTCAGTTTTTACGGGTGTTTCGTTGCTCTGATTGGCCGTGCCAAAATAATCCCTGCTCTGTTAGACCATCTACAGACTGATTTCAGATATATGTGCTCTTCAGCTTATTCAACACCAAATGAGGTACTGATCAGTGGCCGTTTAGGCTACACTATCATTTTAGTGACAATTACATTTTCCGTCAGCAAAATTGTTGCAACAAAGCAAAAAAAAGTAGTATAACAATGTATTGTGTGAAAATATAGACAATATAAAAATGCATCAATATGTATTGTGGATAGTCCCCCCCAAAATGAAAATGAGTGCCAGTCCTATATATAATTGTTGGATATAATGTATGATTGGGAATATTTGTGTGTCCTGATGATGCCGAATGTCTTGTTACCAGTATAAATATAAACTATGGTATAAAATATAATACAGTTTAAAATATAAGCTATAAATATAAACTATTTTTAATATAAATATAAAGTGGCCGACATTATTTTAAATATATCTAGAAAGAGAGCACACATATTTGCCTGAAATAATCATGAATATTGTTATTCTGGTGTCTCTATTGTCCTGTGCTTTGGGTTTCAGCACCAAGTCCATGACTTTTCATTTACACACATAATGTATAAAATGTAGCATTTTAATCAACCTTTAACTAGTCTTGGAGTATCACAATAATATCGTATCGTGTGATATGTATCGAATCGTGACGTGAGGGCATCATTATACCAATAATAAAAATCCAAGCCAATGTTTATTGTTAAATATTAGGGCTGTCAAGTTTTTATGACAGTCACCATTTAAATGTTTATATTTCATTTAATCTTCTTATTATAAAAATAAATAAAAGTGTAATTTAAGTGTTTTTTATAGCTAAAAAACAGTTAATTATTACCTTCATATTAGGCTAATGAAGCCTATAGGCTACAACTAGACTCCCATAGTTTACAGCAGTGTTTCCCAACCCTGTTCCTGGCGGCACACCAACACTGCGTGTTTTCTTTGTCTCCCCAATCAAACACACCCGATTCAACCCATCAGCTCATTAACCCACCTGATTATGAGCTGATGGGTTGAGTCAGGTGTGTTTGATTGGGGAGACAAAGAAAACACGCAGTGTTGGTGTGCCGCCAGGAACAGGGTTGGGAAACACTGCTTTACAGCATTAGTTAAGAGATTTGATTTCCTTGAGAAAATTTGCCATTTATTGTAACTGATATCCAAAATAATCTATATTGAATCGAAATCGAATCGAATTGTAAAATTTGTGTCAATACCCAGCCCTAATATTTATGTTAATAACTTGATTCAAGGTTCCTAGACGTTCGCCCGATTTACACCAAAATCGGCTCAGATCAGATCATTATCAGCCCATGCCTGCAAAATGTTATTAAAAGCTTTCTTATAGACCCAACCATTCTCGAATTAGGCATATTACTGTGGTCAGAACCGACTACAATGCACTAATCACCAATAATCATTAGCATATTAAGCTCTTGCTATTTATCTTCACTAATTAGAAATGAGAAACACATACTTAATCTTTGCCAGATGGAAACTTAGAATGAGTCAATAATGATTTAATCACTGTTTGAATTCTTGATAAACACTAAACTACTAACTCATTAATCAGCCAGTTGATTACATCAGCAATACGACATTAGTGAAATATAAAGTGCTGAAGTAATCTCACAAAATAAAAAAAAAACAATGTCAGGATGATATTTCGCAACAAAAACTGAAAAAAAGTTAATTAAATTATAAATAAATTCACTACACAAAAATAAAATGCATAATGTATAAGTTTAATTCATGTCTTGTATTTCTTTTCTTTTTTTAATGATAATAAGAGTTTGCCAGAAAATGCAAACTATTGTTACGGATCCAAAATATATATACATTTTCTTTGTTTATTTCATGAGATTTTCACTAAATCACATGCATTACAGTGTATCAGATCAGTTCCTCTAGGCAACTGTACATGCACAATACACAAACACAACCTGTTCTGACAAGAATATCCATCACTTCTAGGTATTTCCCTGTAGGTATACAATGTAAGAGCGTTGTCTCTGGTCTAGTAATAGGCAGCACTTTAATTGGAGAATAGGGAACTGTTTAATGCCTTTCCCTGAAGCTATATAAATATTCTATGAATTGTTAAAGAGGATTAACCACAAATCTGCAGAGCTCTGTAATTTAGAAAGTTTGTCAGATACACTGAGAGTGATGAACAGCACTTATATTTTTGATGCGTCTACGGTTTTACAATTGTTTTTTGGGGGGAAAGTGTTAAATTGGCGCTCTTGTTAAGTGTAACCCCTTTGGTTCCCATTAAAAGAAACAGTCCACTTTTTTTGGGAAAATAGGCTCATTTCCCAACTCCCCTAAATGGTTTTACCATTTTCGAATCCATTCAGCCAATCTCCGGGTCTGGCGGTAACACTTTTAGCATAGCTTAGCATAGGTCATTAAATCTAATTCAACCATTAGCATCTTTCTCAAAAAACTGATCAAAGAGTTTCAATATTTTTCCTATTTAAAACTTGACTCCTCTTCTGTATCGTGTCTACCAAGTCTGACAGAAAATTAAAAGTTTACATTTTCAAGGCCGATGCTGATGGTCTAATCAGATTCAATGATGTATGCTAAGCTATGCTAACAGCGGTACCGCCAGACCTGGAGATCGAATGGATTCGAAAACGGTAAAAGTCAACAGTTTAACTCTGGGGGAGTTGGAAAATGAGCCTATTTTTAAAAAAGTGGAGTGTTTCTTTAAGGATTTATGATTTAATTTACTCGCTGACCTCCGATACATAAGCATATCGCAGAAAACACGGTATATCGGCAACCATATCGGTATTGGCCGAAATATGTTCATTTTTCATGTTGTGGTTATCGGCTCCATAAGAAAATTTGGCCGATATATTGAAGGCAATAAAAAGTGTATTATTTCCATCAGCTGAGAGTTTTCAGATGCACACTGTTCAACATGATGGGTTTGAATTGCTGGAAATATGATTGGGATCACTTCAAAAAAGGAAAATACAGAAAATTCTGTAATATCGGTTACATAAAATAATCATGAGAACATTATAATCGTGTGTTTGAGACATTGATTTTGATGGCGAGACTTGTTTATGTAATCGGGCTCTCAGAAATTGTATACAAATTTGGATTTAGATTGATAAGTAAATATATCGGTTATCGGCTTTCCAGATAATCGGTATTATCGGTACCGATACCTAACTTTATTTAAGGACTGGGTGTGTGTGTGTAGTCTACTATTCTTAACAACTGAAAGCCAAAATTTACACCCACTATTGCTCTGTACAATCAGAATAAGATGAATGTGCAAAGATTGCAAGTGGATTTTCTTTAAAGCCCCAGCTTTCAGAGCTCAGATCAATTAAAGAAAGAATCATGGAGGATGTTTATTAGTATTCTTGATATTAACATTACATCTACAATTTAGATTGCAAGCATTCTGTGTAATGTTAATGAAGAAAAGAGATTAAGCTTGATCATTTAGCTGATTTATGAGTACGTTTCCCTTGAGTGGGTATTCCCATAAAATACACAGTATCAATTACACCTAATGTGCATCTTTTGCTCATTCATTTGTTGCAGAAGCGCTAAAAAGCTTCCTGTGGTTGTCGGGAAGTGAAAAAAAAGGCCAACGCGTTCATCTCATTCAGACCAAAATAACTTCCCATCACGTTATTCTGAGTCGGAACTTTCCCGGAGAACTTCGAAAGCAGTCGGTGCAAACCAGGACAGAACAAACCCACACTGTAAAAAAATATTTTCAAGATTTGTTATCACAACATATTTTCTTTTGTCAAATCAACTTTATAATAATGTATTTAGTTGAGATAACTTATTATTTTGAGTTTCTGATGATTAAATTAATCTCCTTAATTGTATTAACTCACTTTTTCCAGTTCAATCAACTTAAAATTAAGGCAACCAGGTTACTTACTTTTTTAAGTTAAACCAACAATATTTTTTTTACTAAATAAATTAAAGTTGATTTGGCAAAAGAAAGAATGCTGTGATTAGTAATCACAGCATTCTTTCTTTTGTCAAATAAACTTAAATAATTTATTTAGTTCAGATAACATATAATTTTGAGTTTCTGATGATTAAATCAATCTCCTTCATTGTATTAACTCACTTTTTCCAGTTCAATCAACTTGAATTATGAATGAACTTACAATGAACTTACATTTTACAATGCAGAGACTATAACTAGAGATATGCTAGTTATAAATACAGTAATCATTACTTTATTTAGGCAGAAAAAGTTCATTGTGGTTTCCAAGCTCATTAATGTTAACGTTAGCGGTCTTCCACTGATGATAGTGGCGTTAGCTAGCTTTGTGGTTAGCTAGTCTATGATGAGCCATAATTTAGCAATGAATAACGTCATACTGCAAATTGTAAAACATACATTTTCAATATAACAGGCCTAAGAGAGATGATTATAGCATGTTTCGTCCGTTTTTATTTTATTTTTTAAATATTCATTTATCTGCCATTTATAACTGCCGATACCGATATTATGGAAAATGCCTAATATCGGCCGATATATCGGTCTGGCTCTAGTTAACTCTATTAGTCAAGTTAACACTAAATATGTTATCATGATAGATGTTTTGAATAATCCACCTCAGATTGGAGAAATGTTCACCAGTTTGTCAAGTGTTCATCATCTTCTGACGCTAAAGATAGTTTTAAAACCACAATTAACGGTCTGGTTTCAATAGCTTTCACTCAGGAGCAAAAGTCTGCCTTTAAACTTGAAAGAAATTAAGATTTGACGTATATCATGATAATTATTGATATCGGCTGATATGAAATTTTTTATTGTTATTTGTAATAATCTAATAATCTCCCCTTTCCTAAATCCACCTGGACTAAAACCACTCTATATGAACAAGGATTTGATTTTGTTTGTGGTTGTCCTTTTTGCTTTCAGATCTGGCAGCACAACTGCACCGATCGCTTGGGAACAGTGGGAATAAAAGGTTGAAAGTGAGCCGTCTTTGGCTGATGCACAGTTTCCAGCCTCAGGCAAACTTCACCAGTTTCATTGAGGCCTATAGTATTGTGACAGCATGTGCTGGTGTCTCGCGCCGCTAACACACCCAAGATCGTGTGGTTGCCCTACTTTTTGCAGTCTAAGAAAATGCAAAGAAAAGCCGTCATTTCACCATCTCGGTTAACTATAGACCCAGTAAACTCTAGACAAAATAACCTTGAATTTTGGTTACATGTCGTTTTTGCCAAAATAACTTGTGAGATGTATGATGTTTCTTCATGTTAGCAAAGAGATTACAAGGTGTTTGGTTTCATTTCTTATCAAAACTCAGCCAAACCTGATTTATTGTACAGTAGTTTTGATATCCCATCACATCTACAAGATATAATTTTCATTTCATGTCATGACATGGTCAATCTGTAGTCACGATTTAGCTAATGAAACGGTTATAGGCGTCTTTTAAATGCAAAATTGCTTGCTGGGATTCTAGCTGGTTCAGGGGTGAAATAAAAGATGATTGTTTACATGCTCATCAAATGTGGCAGACCGCATGCGCGAGTCTGAGGAAAACCCGAGACGTTTGCTACATAAGAAACCACATGTTCAAACCATACATCCTGTCAGCAACACGTTCTGTTTATGAAACACCAGGAATTCAGCCTGTAACATTCAACAGGTTTGTTGCTTTTACAGTAAAGAGAGAAAGGTTAAATATAGAAACAGGCTTTTCACACTATACACTCAATCCTGTGCTATAATGCTAATGTCAGGGTTTCATACTTTTAGCACAGCCGTTAACTCTGGCTTACGAAGCCCTGCAGTGCTAACAACTAAATATGTTACTATTAAAGGTGCACTCTTAGAAGAAAAGGTTCTATATAGAACCCTTTAAAGGTTCTATCAGCGCTACATATTTGGAACCCCTAAAAGGTTCTATACACTATTAAAAAAAGGGTTCCTCTGGGTTGGGGTTCCATACTTGGCCAATAGAACCTTTTACCAAAAAAAATGGTTCTAAATAGAACCCTTATAAGGTTCTATCAGCGCTAAGTATTTGGAACCCCTAAAAGGTTCTATTCACTCTTAAAAAATGGGTTCTTCTGGGTTCTATATAGAACCCTGGGGTTCCATACTTGGCCAATAGAACCTTTTACCAAAAAAAAAATGGTTCTATGTAGAACCATTTTGGAGTTCCATATATGAAGTGGGGGATGGAACCATTTCTGGTTCTAAATATGGCGCTTTTCCACTGCATAGTACGATAGGGTTCGGCTCAGTACGCTTCGACTCGGCGCGGAACAGTTCAGATCGCTTTTCGTTTCCACTGCAGTAGTACACCTTTAAAGTGTGTGGGACTGATCGTTATTTGCGCGCGCCTCTACTGCCATGACATCATCTTAAAAGCGCCACATTTTCAAACCCACAACACAGGAACAATGGAGACTATCGAGGGGATGGTGTTCCTGATTCTCGGTATGTGGTTGTTTTTAACTGCTAGACGGAAAAATGTGTTTAAAATGAGGCTGATGGCAGCAAAACAAAAATACTGCTAAAAAAGTGTCTTGTGTCTCGTGTTGCAAATCCAATGACGCTAGTAGTGACGCTGGTAGTGACGATTCTGTCTGACCAATCAGTGATCTGCAGTGTTTCACGTCACATTTTAGTACCAGTACGGTACGCTTGGAACCTCAACAGACCAGGTACCATTTAAAGCGACCTGAAGCGAACCGTACTGTACCGTACCATACAGTGGAAAAGCACCACAAGTGAGACGTACCGAACCGAACCGTACCGTACTATGCAGTGGAAAAGCGCCTATAGAACCATTTCTTCTAAGAGTGTGAGACAATGTGGCAAATTATTTCATCCAATTCTAACGTAAACAATGCTTGCCTTATTAAATATCCATGCACATGACGTTTAGTTGGGACGCACCGATATGAACATTTTTGGCCGATACCGATATATCGGCCGATAAATCTAAATCCAAATTTTTGGATAATTTTTGAGAGCCTGATTACAAAAATAAAAGTCTCACCATGAAAAACCATGTTTCAAGCACACAATTATATAATGCATCATCATTAATGACAGATTGCGCTGCTCATGATTACAATAATATTTCGAGCAACTCAAAATCATCATGTTGAACAGTGCGCATCGGAAAAGTCTCAGCTGAAGGAAATAATAATACATTATTTATCGTCTTTAATATATCCAAGACCAAAACCTTTGTTGGAAATACACATTTTATTACATAATATTTAAATGTTTAATATTGTTGTTGTTTATTAAACTAAAATCAATGTTACATTTGAAATCGTGAGAATATTCAGCAATATAGCTCCCGTAATGTTATGTTACTTAACTATATCATATGTAATAAATAAATTTAAAAAAATCTACATTTTTACCTCAGTATGTTTCTTCTGTGATTTTTTGTGTGTGCTGTTATGCTCGTTTGTTTTCTAACTATAAAATCTCTCACAGAGACAGGCGAGTCTCAACAGTGCTACCAGAAATACATTATCATTATCAATCACTTTTTATGTAATAAAATCAGATTCTTTCTTGCAGTTATTTGACGGACAGTGGGTAATTTTAGCGGTAATATGACCAGAAATATTTAAGGCCCATCGAATCTCAATTTAAGACATTTTAAGACTTTTTAACGCCTTTTATTGGGAAAACTAAGACATTTTAAGACTTTTTAAGGACCCGCGGCCACCCTGATTTTGGCCAAATCTTTTTATCAGGCCGATAACGATAACCTTAAAAATGAACATATATCGGCCGATACCGATATTATGGTGGCCGATTTACCGTGCATTGCTACCGTTTTGTTTTATCATCCCAGTAAATTAATCCAAAAAAAACTTTTATTAGCACCTGAAATGTATATTAGCACCTAAAATATACATATTAATACCTAAAATGTACATATTAGCACCTGAAATGTACATATTACCACCTAAAATGTACATATTAGCACCTGAAATGGACATATTAGCTCTTGAAATGGGAAAAATTTTAAATAAATGCCATTTATTTAAAAAAAAAAAAAAGCCAAATAAATGCCTTAAAATAAATGCATAATAAATGCCATTTATTAGGAAAAATAAGACATTTTAAGACTTTTTAACGCCTTTTATTAGGAAAACTAAGACATTTTAAGATCCGCAGCCACCGATATCAGCCCAATCTTTTTATCAGGCTGATAACGATAACGTTAAAAATGAACATATATTGGCCGATATTATGGTGGCCGATTTATCGTGCATTGCTACCGTTTTGTTTTATCATACCAGTAAATTAATCAGAAAAAGACTTTCACATGCCTTTCTTCCTTAAGTTGCTTGTCCAAAAGTAAAACTGAAGAGTAGGATTTGATTTATCCATTGGGAATTGACTTTCGTCCTGATTTAATGCAAGTTGCTATAAATCAAAACCAGTTTGGAGATTTCTGGGCCGTCAGTGTTGACAGATTTCACACAAAAAAAATTGCACAAACACTGATTTATTTTAGTTTCAGAATATGATTTCATCCAGTCGGAGGAGATCAAACATGTTACGATATTTTCAGGCGATTTCATAACACGTTGTTTTCATAGTGGAGCCAATGTTCAGATTCATACGAGCTAATTCAGATACAGGGCCGACATGAAACGGACGGACAAGACCCATAACTCAAGTCCATATTGTTCCCGACAATGAGTAAGTAAAACAGGTCACATGCCATTTAATGTTATGAACGTTGTAAATCAGGAACTGAGAATGTTAACCAAGGTTTTACACATGCCCAGTGTAAAACGACGGGATTAATTAGCAACCCAGTAAGAACTATGACCCTAGGTTAACAACTTCAAGAGTGAAAAGCTCATAATTGAACTCTCGGTGGGAGGCGACGTTTAAAAACAACACAAGCATGAAAGTATTTGAGCTCTGTAAATGATGCAGAGAAAGAACTGTGAGAGAAAACGGGTCTGAGAGGAAGAAAAACAGCTGTGAGTTGCAGGAAAGTATGATTATGATGAAATAACCCTAGTTTAGGTTTAGGCCCGGAGGAAATGTGCCGTTCGGGCGTGTCTGTTAAGCAAACACCTGAGGGAAGGTGAGGGAATCATTCAAGCCATGAAGTGAAACTCCTGAGATTTCAGAGTTGACGTCATATACAAACAAAATCTGATGCACCATTTATTCCCATCAAGATGTGCATCAATTTTACAAGAGTCCAGCCCTCTTTAAAGTCTCCTCCAGAACATCCCGAAGACTTTCAATGAGTTTAAGGAGCCGATTCATGTGTGGAAATGACTCTTCATGACTATTATTTCACAGTTTGAGTCTAATGAATCTTGGCTTTGTCATCCTGGAATGTGATCATGATGTTCTTCATACATGGTTGGTCAAGAAATGAAAAGCTACACACTGCATTTGCCAAACATATAACACGATAGAAACATAAAAATCACTGCAATAATGATCCCATCATGGACTCTTAAGCATTCGCCTATATATATATATATATATATATATGAAGAGTTCAGATGCAAAAGCCTCTAAATGCCATTTGAAATTTTCTTCTTTAATGATGATTTTTATCAAACTTGTATATTTAAGTTCAGTAATTTCAATAACAATAACAAATAACAATTAATAGGTAATTATCATTGCAATTTAAGTGAAATCACTGAACTTAAATATACAAGCTTGATAAAAATGATCATTTTAGAAGAAAATTTCAAATGGCACTTAGAGGCTTTTGCATCTGAACTCTTCATATATATATATATATATATATATATATATATATATGTATGTTTTTACATTGGTAATTTTCAACTCTTTTAGAAGTTTTACAAGATGTAACTATTTTTTTAAGTCTGTTGAATGTAAATTAATTTAAAATGACTTACACATCCAAGTTGACAACTTACACTGTACACACACACAGGCTATACAAACCTTCGTGTTAGATCTGATTAATCGATTTGACAGCACTTAAATGTATACAGTATACACATTTTTGTTATTTAACATAAAAACATGATTTAATATAAGTGTTTTCAAAGTGTAACAAATGGTTAAAAAGTTTAATGGATACAGCACGTGATATTTCTGGAGCTTTTGAATCATGTTGTTTGTTTGTTAGTTTTAAAAGCAACATGGAAACGCATTTTTAAGAACTTGGCATTGGTGTTTTCAAACAGATTCCTACTTTATCGTCTTGTTTGTTGACGCCCAATACTTACAGCAGTAGTTGGCAAGCAGATGTCATTATGTGTTTAATAAAAACAAGACTTGTTTGACTGTATATATCCATGTTTATGTCTTACCTGCCAGAAGAAAGACGGGCAGCAAACAGCAGTAGACCAATCCACACAACACCTGAAGCTCCATGAGAAACACTTCCACTCACATTCCTCCCAATACACAAATCCACATCTCCCAGAAGCGTGGAAAACAAGCTACATGGCGAAAATAAAGCCTCTCGATATTCTACACCAATTTAATAACATTAAAACGTCGTTTCTGGACGATTAAACGACTAGAACAGTAACGTTAGACCATCTAGCTAAATTGTTAAAACATCACTAACTCCCAATGGTGTCTGTAAAGCGTTCTTAAACACTCAAATGAACGAATACGACTTAGTTCTTCGATTGAAAACTAAAAAAACGGCTTTATGAGAGAGTCGATTATTCATTGTAAGTTACATCTTCGTGGAAAATGTGATTCACCGCCTCGGCGTTTGTTAAACTTTCTTCAGCCTTTCTTCCGTTCTGAAACGAATCAGCTCCGACTTAAGTCCACAAACTAGTTAATACAGTGTCATCAAACTCATAAGGAGAGTTTAGTTTAGTCCGAGATGCGTCCCAACAGTTAGTTGAAGAAACTCCCACTCTGACGATAGATATAACTTGTGCCAAACGAGTAACGTCACTTTCAGCTGAGAAACCCGACGCGCGCGCTCCCTGAGGAGCCACTCGAGTGTCTGAGGAAAACCTGTTATACACACTTATCGTGTTATTTCATACTATTATTGTTTACAAGGTCTGTCTTCAACCCATGTTTGGGTCAAATGCTGACAAAACCAACCGTTTGGTTTAATAAGTTTTAATTTAGTTTGATTTACATTTTTTTATTATTACATTTTTAAACCCAACGGTCTGAGCCAAATATGGGTTGAAACAACCTAGTATTTATTTTACAGACAAGCCACAATTCATGCCAATTAAATAAACTGTATTAAACAAATAACTTGTGTTCATAGACACGTATCCTACACGTGTTGTGTGATTGTGAATAACACAAAGTGGCGATGTGCAGAAGTGTAACGTGCGCGTGCCATAAAATAGTGACCGTTATTTATTCCGCGCGTGTCAGTTCAGTAGCAAAATTGATATTCTGATCTTATTCGTTGAAAAGGAACAAATTGTTTAATTTATTGGCTTAGCCATGGTGGGTGTCACTACTAACAGGGTTGTGTGTAACCCATAGACTGTAGTAAAAAAAAAAAAAAATGTTGTCTCTCCTAAATTAAAATGTTATGCTGGCTCCATCTAGTGGTGCCTTTGGGTAACGAGTCATGTTTTGCATTAGACGAGAGTAAAGTTTAAATTGTATTGTTTTTTTTGTTTTTTTCAAACAAACTATAAGTCAATGGTGCCTTAGAACTGTTTGGTTAACCACATTTTCCAAAATATTTTATTTTGTTGTCTGGACCAATTTGGGGGTGAGTAAGAGATGACAGAATTTCTGTGTGTGTGTGTGTGTGTGTGTGTGTGTGTGTGTGTGTGTGTGTGAATATCCCTTTAATGCACTCTTTTTTTTCTTGGATCAAGAATTTCCAGATGAAGTACATTTAAAATCAATTAATGACGTGCATACTCGTTTGCAGCTGAGTGTCACACTTGCTGTTAAATGATTAACAGTGTAACTAATTTAAAATGATTGATTTATCCTTAGAAATGCAAATTTTACAATACATAGAGCGAATATAATCCCATCAATCCAAGACCCAACAACCAAAATGACTGCTAAACGTGGTAAAAGTAGAATAAAACATATTTTTAAAATAACACAAGGAGCCAAATCAAATTATATTTACTATGGTACTATATAAACGTGAAGTGTTTATTATTTATTGAGGATAGCATGTTTACAGTCAGTTTTGCGAGTGTTTGATCAGAGGGAGAGGGGCGTGGTTAAAAGCCATGCTCTGCCTACATAAGTCACATGATCCGATTTCGCGCGAAAGTTAGTCTCGGAAGAAAACGCTGAGGGGAACTTCCGGTGGGATAATAACAATTGCCTCACGCCACGGATCTCATTCGTACCGAAGAATGGCTCAAGCGCGGGTTACCGATTATTTTGCACAGAATAAGAAGGGTGGTGTTGGTCGATCTGGCCGGTCGAAGGGACAAAAACTGTCCGTGGATGTTTCGGAATCGGCGGTTATCGCTAAACCAAGAACATCGTCCAGAGCCACACGGTCTTCGCGCGTTCCCGCAACACCAGAACCGCAGAAACACGTTCATCAGGAGTTCCTCAAAGTCATCGATGAGGTTCTGTCAGCGGACACGGTGGAAACCTCGACAGATGTGAGTAGTGTGAGTTTAACGGCGAGTCCCCGAACCCCTAAACGGACCTCGGCGGAGTTCGACGTGTGTTCGGTGGTCTTCCCGTCCACAGCCGAACAGCACAGCAGCGCCAAGAAGCGCCTGAGACTCGGCAGAACTTCCCCTCAGGACCGCACGGTTCCGAAGACCGCGAGGAAGAGGCTCGATCTGCTGAAACACGACGATAAAGAGCAGGTATCCATCGATAAATGTTTCGTTCAAAACAGAAGAACGCGACGCTCAGTAAAACGCGACGTGGACGCAAATGTAACGTTACATCCATTTAAAAATGTCTACTACTCTTAACACAACTTTAAAAAACTGCTGTTGCTTAATTTTAAACTGATCATTCTTAATTTAAAACTTTTCATTTAATTTTAAGTTTTTGCTTAATTCGTCTAAAAAACAAACAAACTAACAAAAAAGGGATTAATGGGGCTTAAAACGATGTTGCTGGCTAGATTACATTTAATTTATAAATTGTAGTTCATTGTTGAATACAAATGATCCATGGTTAAAAAATAAACGTGAATTGAATTAAAAATTGTTGAATGTGTACATTCATTTAAAATGGCCATAATGTAACGTTATTACTTTAAACCTTTTTTTTTTTTTACGGTCAATGCGTTAGACTCATTATACAAACTGATATTACTTTACTTTAAACTGATAATAATTAATTTTAACATTTTCTATAGATTAGTATTTTGCTTCAATCGTCCAAAAAACATTTCTATTTTATTCAATAATCCACCGAAACGACAAATATTGCTGGGTAGATTACTTATGAATTGTATTGCATTACTAACTACAAATTATACATGATTATAATTGGTAGTTAGTAACGTAACTTAATCTATTAATTTATCTTAATCTAACGTAGCTTTTCTATTAAAATTGTATTGTTAAACTACTTTTAATGTAATTTGTTTATAATAATGTGAATGGTATAATATTGTACCAATATTGATAAAAATAAACACGAGAGAAAATTCTTAAAGTTTTTATTAAAGTTTATTTGAGTAGAAACCGTGATTAAACACTACTCCAGGGTTTTATAACTGTGTGAAAAGTTAATTAAATCAGTTAAATTACAAGAAATAAGAAATTGTTGTTTTGAAAATGGAAAATTTAAAAGATTAAACAAATTCTGAATAATTGACCATTTTGTGAATATCAAACTATCATGCAAGTTTATAGTTAATAGATTGTTTAATTTCATTAGCATGTTGTGCTAATGTATACTTTTAGTTCAAGTATGTTAGGTGAAGTAGACTAGGCTACATTGGTTTGCTGTTCTGTGTGTGTATTGCTGTGGTGTTAATGACTGCTAATCCAACCTGTCTTATCTTGATGTAGCGCATTGAGCCTTTGTCCAATGGCATCGCTCAGGCTCCTCAACAAACCGCCAGCAAAGACTCAAAAAATACTGTTAATCACAATGCAAATATCTCCCCCGGTGGAGACGATCGGCCGAGGCGGACGAGCCGGAGCAAGGTAATGAACGCGCGGGGGTCTTCAGGAACCTCCCGGTGTCCTCGAGCTTCGCTAATCACGCCGCTTGTGTTCTTTCAGAAGACGTTTTCTCGAGAGGACGTGTCGGCGCTGAAGTCGAAGCTGCAGAAACTGAAAGGACAGTCCGAAGCCGTAGCGAACCCCTCGCCCGCTCCCGTTTCGACTCTAGCGGAGCTGAAAGCGAGGCTCGACGCGGCCCGCGAGATCTCCGCAAAGGTTCAGCAGAGAAAGGCCGAGCGAGATGCGACGGATGCTAACGCTACGGAGGCGCAGGCTCGGCCTGAACCAGAGCAAAGGTGAGGTTCGCTGGCCGATGCAGATGTGTGTTTACTCGATGACTCAGAGATGCTTTGTGTGTTTTGTTGCTGAAGTTGTGTGTGTGTGTGTTTCAGAGAGAAGCTCCCAGCTTATCAGCGCTTCCACACCCTCGCTCGGGACGTCCCGCCCGGGCTCACCCTGCCCTACCACTACAGAGTCCTGTCCGAGATGTTTCGCAGTACGGAGACCATCGTCGGGATGCTGTTCAACCGCTCCGAGACCGTCACGTTCGCCAAGGTCAAGCAAGGGGTCCAAGACATGATGCACAAGTAAGGGTCAACCGTCTACACACACACCGTGGCAACAGAATCACCATTGGCTCGTCATTTATTTAGTTTACTTCGCCAGACTGATATGCAGTGTGTGTAAACAAAGTTATATATATGAAGAGTTCAGATGCAAAAGCCTCTAAATGTCCATTTGAAGTTTTATTCTAGAATGATGATTTTTATCAAGCTTGTATATTTAAGTTCAGTGATTTCACTTAATTGTCATTTAAGTGAAATTACTGAACTTAAATATACAAGCTTGATAAAAATCATCATTAAAGAAGAAAATTTCAAATGGCATTTAGAGGCTTTTGCATCTATGTAAACAAATTTTTATTTTGGATGTGATTAATTACATCCAAAATAAGTTTGTTTACATAATGATTGTATTGTGTATAAATGTTTTGTATATGTAAAAACACATGCATGTATACATTTAATACAAATTTTATATAAAAGAAATTAAAATACAGCATGTACATGCAAATTTTTCTTAAATATATGCGTGTATTACAAAATTATTTTATAACACAAAATTATTTTGCATGCAATTAATCGTTGCCCAGCGATTCATATTTATTTTCGCTGGGTTCATGAATATCAATCATGTGATTTGCTGAAATCAAAACGGGGATGAGCTCCAGCCAATGAGGTTGTCGTTTGTGCATTAGCTCCGCCCACTACTGAAAAAAAAAAACATATCTTCTGCTTGCTCTTAAAAGCTGAAAAATTCCAAATTTATTTTGACAGAAAAATGCCAAAAAATATCATTTACATGTTGCGTGCTGATGCTGCGTGCTATAGAAGTCACGCACACACGAGAGTTTACGATCCGTCTATTGAGCTACATTGAAATAGTCTTATGTATAAACATATGCTAAACTTATATTTAGCCTCTAGCACACACACTGGCGAGTAAAATCAAAAAATGATTAGTTAATGGTTAATGATAGAAATATGCGAGTGATTTACTTGCGTTGAAGATGAAGCGCCTGCTGAATTGAACTCTGGGTAACCCTAGTTCTGCTCTCCTCGCAGGCGTTTTGAGGAGCGCCACCTGGGGCAGATAAAGGAGGTGTACCCTTCTGCCTACACCTTTCGACAGGAGAAGAACGTCCCCTCGTTCAGTGCCGCCGTGAAGAAGTCCAGCTATCAGCTCACCATGGAGCCGCTCATTGAAGAAGGTGAGGAACAAGCAAATTGGCCGATACAAACGTTTGTTTGGTGTTTAACATGCCAAACCGAAAACAATAATGCATCCATCTGAAATTAACGTCAGTAACTGCGCAGTAAAGCTCATTCAATGCAAACATGGATGCTTCTGAGATTTAGCATCAGCATTTAGCTTTTGTTTTAAATTGGGTTGAACTTTACGGAGGCGTATCGCATTCACTTGAAGAAAAAAAATCTACTCTGTTTTTCTGAATTAACGAGTTAATTTTTCATGAGAAAAAAAAATTGCTCTGTTTTTCTGAATGAATGAGTTAATTTTTCATGAGAAAAAAAAATTTGCTCTGTTTTTCTGAATTAATGAGTTAATTTTTAATGGAATTTTTTTTTTTGATCTCTGTTTTTCTGAATTAATGAGCTAATTTTTCATGAGAAAAAAAAAATTTGCTCTGTTTTTCTGAATTAATGAGTTAATTTTTAATGGAATTTTTTTTTTTTGCTCTGTTTTTCTGAATTAATGAGTTAATTTTTCATGAGAAAATGTATTTTTGCTGTTTTTCTGAATTAACTCATTAATTCAGAAAAACAGAGCAAAAAAAAAATTCCATTAAAAATTAACTCATTAATTCAGAAAAACAGAGCAAAAAAATTTTTCTCATGAAAAATTTAGCTCATTAATTCAGAAAAACAGAGCAAAAAAAAAAATTCCATTAAAAATTAACTCATTAATTCAGAAAAACAGAGCAAAAATTTTTTTTCTCATGAAAAATTAACTCGTTAATTCAGAAAAACAGAGTAGATTTTTTTTCTTCAAGTGAACAATACGCCTCCGTAGAACTTGAAACTACATAAAACTGGTCTTAAATAAGTATTAATTGTATACATGAAACTTAAAGGCAACAACTGGATATTTAACAACATAATCAACACGAATTAAACAATCCACATGACGATGTTTAGCTATTTACTCCGCATTTGTGCTTTGTTTTTAAATCCAGTGCAAAGAGAAAAGCTCTTACCAGTGAAACTAAAAAAAATCATTACAAAATGTTCAATGCATCGAGTTAAACACTTTTTTTAAAATCAAAATAAGTAATTTTAAGGTAAAATAGAAATGATCATCCTATACAGAACTGACGTTTACTTTTAACTTTTCAAAAGTGCATGCAATTTTACAAAAAGAACCAACGTTTTGCTTTTTACCCAAATAATGCAGCCGTGACGTTTGTTAAATGTATTTATTTTAATAACGTGTTTCTCTCCGCAGAGTTTAACGGCACTCGTCCAGTGCTGTCGGCCTCTCGTCTCTTGGAAAGAAGGCGCATTTTTCACCAAAACCTTGTCGAGATCGTGAAGGGACACCACAAGGTAAGCCGTTTTACTCGCATGAGTTTGGGATATTATGTTTTTCTGTTTCTTTATGAACGGGTTCCCACGGCTCCTTAAGTTTGTGAATCTGGAAAACATAAATTCAAGGCTCTGGAAAGTTTTTGAAAATAAACATGCACATACAGATAGAATATCAGATCTGTCGTATGGCCAAAAATCAATGCAAAAAACAAGATAACACAATGTAACCTTGCTCTCAATTGAAATGTGTCCCCACATTAGTCCTTCAATTTGAGGGTATTGGACCTGGAAAGTCCTTGAGTTTGAAGTTGAGCCAGGACGATATTATCGGCCGATATTAGGCAACTATCGGTATCGGCAATTATAAAGGCAGATAAATGAATATTTCAAAAAAATAAAAACGGTCGAAACAAGCTTGAGCCATGTCATGAGTGTTGGAGTTGTATAGTTTGTCCACCAGAGGGCACTCTACACTGTTCCTGTTGGCAACACTCGTGTATACAGTACACCACACATCCCGTGCATAAGTTAGCTTTTCTTTTACACGTGTGTGAAATCCAACAACGCCAAGTGTGCGCTGCAATGCAGACTTTCGTTCTGTGATGGATTTAGAATCGTAAATAGACCGGCAGCAACTGATGATTGAAAATGGTTTGATGTAGCTTGATGGAAAGAATTTAAAAAGTGAAGGGATAAGCAAGCTGACATTGTAATTATAAGGTAGCTTATAAGGCAATGTAGGGACTAATTATTATTTTATTGATCAGAACTTTATTTTATTGTCACAACATCAAAATATATTAAACAATTTTATTATTTTAGTTAACTCATGAATAACTACAAATAACTAATGTTAGGGAAATCTGTTAATGTTTTGTTTGCGCGTTTCTAAAATAAAAAAATATCGGCCGACTTTAAACCAACAAATATTTGTATTGGTATCGGCCTTCAAAATCCTTTATCGGTCGGGCTCTAAAGTGTGGAAACCCTGTGATGATGAGTTTTGGATATTATGTTTTTTTGCCATTTCCAATCATGTGTCGTCTTTCTTATGTTGGATACAGAAGTTCCTGGCTTCCCTAAACCCTCCCATGGTCATCCCCGATGACAAACTGACCCGCTGGCATCCGAGGTTCAATGTGGACGAGGTTCCCGACGTCAAGCCCGCGGACTTGCCTCAACCCCCTCAAACTGAGAAACTGAGCTCGGCCCAGGAGGTGTTGGACCGGGCTCGAGCGCTCATGACGCCCAAGGTGAGCGACTAGCGCCCTTTTCCATACGGTTTCAGGGTACTGGCCCTTTAAGGTTTTAGGATGCTGCTTATTGCAGTCCTTAACCAAAAACTAGTGTTTTAAGTCTTTAAATGCTGTCATTTATTTGTATTGTACTGATCATCACTGAGTTCTTTCCCTCTCTCGCTCCAGATGGAGAAGGCGTTGGCTAACATGGCGTTGAAGACTGCAGAGAGCGCGTGCGCTGAAGAGCCCGAGGCCGCAGAGAAACCAGCCGAAACACCTGGCGCGCTCAAGGGCGTCTCTCAGTCCCTGCTGGAGAGGGTGAGCTACTACATCTCCACGTGTTCAAGTGTGTGTCACACCGCGAGAGTTTGGCCGTCTGAGGCGACGAGACACTCCATTACACTTCAGATAGTTTTTCCAAATGTTTTCTGTCATTTTAGCTTGTTTTTATCACGCTGATGTTAGTTTAAGTCTTGGATATTTATTTATTTATTTTTTTAACGGGAAAGTGACGTCAGCTTCTCTAAACATAGTCACTGAAGCACCAACAGACTTTTTGGGAAGAGATTTGGGAGCTTGTACTTTAATTTCTACACTTCATAACCGCTTATTTCTCACCGACACGAGTTATTCTACCGTAAACTGTACTAACAGTTGATATCGCGGCTCCAGGTCTCAAATCTAGGGCTGTAGTCGACCAAAGTCTCATCCTGCGCAACGATTAGTCGACTAAAAAAAAAAACAACAAAAAAAATGTTTTGATTAAACATTTTTTAAACAATTGTCATTGAGCATTTATAAAACAACAACGAAAAAACATCACAAATAAATAAAACTATGATAATAATACAATTCTTTGAAAATTAAGTGATTTTTATTTATTTTTTTTAACTGCAAAAAGTGAAGAGCTGTGTCCTCGGTCCAATCGCGCACCTGACCACACCACACGCTACAAAATATAACTGCTATCTGCCACATCATGAAAAATCCCAACAAAAGCTCTCGTTTATACAGGCTTTATATTCTTCTTTACTTTCAAAGCTTTGGGTTAACTTTCGTCCTGACGATCAAGACGTTTTAAAACAACACACAAACCCAAATAGCCTAAACAATCCTAATAATAAGCTGTAGGACCGCATATAGGTTTATTTTCGTTTTGCGCATTATTTAGACTATTTTCAAATGCGTCAAGTGTACAAATAAAAACGAAAACACAATCTATTGAGTCAGCATGATATAGCCGTTAAAAGGCTGCTTGCATCTTTTGCGCGCTCAAGTTCGATTTCAATCGTAGGTGTGCGACTTGCGTGCTCATAAATCGCCTCCCTCCACAGTCTTGTCGTCTTTGTTTTAAAATGCAGCCAGACACTGGACATTTTGTCGACTAAAGCCAAAACAAGCAGCGCTCTAACTGAATAGACCTTATTCAGAGCAGCGCCATGACAGGTATGAAAGTGAGGCTGTGAGGGATAGACGTACCGTGTTTCCAATGGCATCATAGCTGAATAAAGCTCCCAGATTACTTACAATTTTCCAAAGCTTACATTGTCAGGAGTTTTTTGTCAACTGAAATTTCTTGGAAAGATATTTTTCCAGTGTTTCATGAGCAGAACAATCCGAAAACACATTAAATAACAGTACAGCCCATTGAAGAGATGCAAGTCTATCCCTCACAGCCTCGCTGTCATTCTCATTAAAAATCAAAGATGGCGCTGCCGTGAATAAGGCGTATGAATACAGCGTCCCTTACCGAGCGCGAGCAGCAGCGCAGCCGGCCACAGGTGCGGTTCCCGAGTGTATTATGTGTGTGCGGTAAACTGTGGCGCAGTTACAAAAATAGCCTAAATTAACGCATTTTAAAGTTGGGGACAAAACATAGGCTAATTATATTTAGAATACAGTAATAAATAACTGCTTATAAAAGGAGTAAATCATTGAAAAATTCTTTCTATTGGTAAAAAAAAAAATGCGACTGGTCGACCAATAAGAATGTCAGTCGACCAAGACGGCATCGACCGACTAGTCGACTAAACGACTAAAGTTGACAGCCCTACTCAAATCTTTGGTTGAAGACACCTTTTCACCAATGGAAGAGTAAAAGAGTTTCGTCCATCTTTTTTTTTTTTTTTAATCCGCATCGGTCTCTTTTCAGATTCGAGCTAAAGAGGCTCAGAAGCTGCGGGCCGCGATGACGAGAGACCCGGAGCAGGAGCGGCGCCTGGTGATGATGTCACGGCTGCCGGAGCTAGCCCGGATCCTGCGCAACGTGTTCGTAGCGGAGAAGAAGCCGGCCCTCCTCATGGAGCTCGTCTGCAACCGTGTGATCGCGAGCTACCGTTCTCCGCTCAGCTGCGGTCAGTGCTCCAGTTATTTAGAAAATATCTCATTTTAAGACCCTTTTAAAGAAATTAAAGCCAGGAGAGTTCACCCAAAAATGAAAACTGTGTCAGTAATGACTCGCCCTTGCCTTCGCTCATCTTCAGTGTAACACAAATGAAGATGTTTCTAAACAAATCTGAGGTTTGTGTCCCTCCATAGACGGCAACGTCATGCAACTTTCAAGGCTCAGAAAGGTAGTAAAGACACCGTAAAAACAGTCCATGTGACTCCGGTGGTTTAATATTAATGTTATGAAGCGTGCAAAAAAACCTAAAATAACGACTGTATTCAACAATCTCTTCACATCCATGTCATTCTCCTACGCTGTTGAAGTGTAAACCGCACGTCGATGTCGATGGCACGACATGGACCGTTTTAATGGTGTCTTTACTACCTTTCTGGGCCTTGAAAGTGTCGATGACGTTCATGTCAATGGAGAGACTGAAACCTCTTGGATTTCATCAGATTCTGAGGATGAGCGAACGTCTTACGGGTTTGGGACGACATGGAGAGTAAATAATGATATAATTTTCATTTTTTGGGTGAACTATCCCTTTAAGACCTATTTAAGATTGTTTTAATATCTTTTAAAGTAATTAAGACCCATTTAAGATCATTAAGATATATTATGTTTTGAAAGAAAGATTAATCGTACAGCCCTACGTTTAAGATTATTAAGACCTTTTAAGATATTAAAAGAATATATTATATTAAATATTCTAATATTTTGAAAGAAAGACCCGCTTCTTAGTTCAGAATAAGTTTCCCTGCTACATTTGTTGATGTTTGAGATGTGCAGGAACGGGATTAACCCTCAGGTCGTGTTCGGGTCATTTGGGGATTTTCTTTTTTCTGAATATGCACATTGGACTAAAACATACTGATTTTACTAAGCCATGGTATGACTTATTTATTTTAAACCCTGACCTACGAAAAGTGATTTATAAATCTGTCATTACTCCAAATCACCAAATACTGAATTTGAAAACTTGTTTTCTAAGTATGACATGTTTTATATCTATTTTTTTGGATCGTATGGGCTTTTGCACCTCGATTTGTGCATAATTTTAAAGCAATATTGAATAATGTGAATATTTTGTATTCATTACACTAGTGCGCTTTAACGTTTAAGCAGGAAGTTTGTTCCAGTTTGTACAAAATTAAAGCATTTCAAAACAAACTTCCTGGTTCAACATTAAAGCGCACTAGCTATAAATTATGCAAAATATTTAAAACATTTATTCAATATCGCCGATTACCCACAAATAATGCATAAGCTAAGATAAAGGAGACGCGCATACAGTTTCATCCACTATTGTTGCCTAGTTTTCCTTGCATGAACATTTAATGAAATAATTATTTTTCAGGAAATTAAGAAATAATTATATTAAATAAGAAATAATTTTATTAAGAAATTAACATTTTAAGGAAACATATATTTGCTTGCGCTCGCTTGCGTCCTCTTGTGGACATTAGAGACTACAGAACTTTATTCCTCTTACATTAAAGTATTGCCTTTAAAACTCAAATCAGATTTTTGCAAATATTTAAGAGAAATTAGAGTTTATCTTTTGATTTTGACAGCCCTACCACACAAACAATGTATAATAAACTCTGCAATCCACAAAAAAAGTCAAGTTTGATTTCACAATGTGTTGCTTTGCTAATCGTGATGATAAAAGAATGATTCGGTAGGTTTTCTCAAAGCTAATATGCTCTTAATATCCATTTTTCATGCTAGTGGATCATTCATATATTGTTTATTTCTGTCTTTAGACGAGATGGAGAAGCACCTTCGCCTATTGGCCGAGTCGACTGAAGCGTGGCTCACGATTCATCCAATCAGGAAAGACTTGTACCTGAAGCTGAACAAGAGCACGGACCTGAACCTTGTGCTGAACGCCCTGAACCAGAAGATGAAGGAGTGTGTCTGAGCCGAAGAAAACCCCCCAGACTATCATGTGCAATATTTTTATCATGGATTTGAACTTTTATTATGGAGAAGACTCGTTTTTAGTTTCATTTGTTCATACTTTGTATTTTACAAGTCACTACGTTTTTAACCGAGGTTGTGACATGGTTCTCTGCATCTTGGCACAAGAAGTTCATGGATGTTGGCATGGAGGAATCAATTACAAGATTAATGCATCCAATCATTTACAATAAACTAGTTCATGCTAGCAGTGGTGTTTCATCCTCTCTCTCTCTCTGTACATCACTTGTAGAGACTCAGAATTGCACAAAAGAATTGCAAATCAAGTTCCTGGTCACATAACAATGATGACATGGGGAATGGATTGCACAAACTCAAACCATACGATACACAGCTTTACTGGTGATTTTGAACCGTTTTGTTTGGAAGCTTGTTTCTGCCGCTCAATAAAAAAATAAATAAATAAATAATTGTGACTTTCTCACAATTCTGACTTTTTTTTTCTCACAATTGCGAGTTTATATCTTACAATTCTGACTATTTCTCAGAATTGTGAGATGAAAAATCAGAATTGCGTGATAAAAAGTCGCATTGCGAGAAAAGATATAAAGTGTGACTTTTTCTCACAATTGCGAGTTTACATCTCGCAATTCTGACTTCATAAGATATAATTGCGAGTTTATATGTCAATTCTGACATCTTTTCTCAGAATTGTGAGTTATAAACTCGCAATAGCGACTTATCAGGCCAATTTTGAGGGGGAAATAAGTTTTTAAGATATATCACTTAGAATATTTTAAATTTTACAATTCTGACTTTATAACTCGCATTTCTGACTATATATCTCGCAATTCTGACTTTATAACTCATAATTCTGACTTTATAACTCTCAATTCTGACTTTCCATCTTGCAATTCTGAGAAATAATGTCAGAATTGCGAAATAAAAAGTCGCAATTACCTTTTATATTTTTAATTCTATGGTGTAAACAATAGTTTTGTGAATTGTGTTTTGAACCAGTGGTTCAGAGTGAGCGTCAATCTGCTACAGTCATTGATTTTAAAATATCAATATTTCGCCACAAGAGGGCGATGCTCCGTGAAACTAGAGTTTCTTACTGGTCCGATTAATCAAGTTTACCAACAAATCAATAACATTCTACAGACACTTCATATTTACTGCTGTTAGACGACTCGTTAATTAACTGATGTGTTTTTCTGACTGCATTTCCACTGTTCTGGCCAGCAGGGGGCGCCAGGTTCGGTTTATTTTATCAAGCAATTGATTCAAAAAGCTTAATTTCTCCCATCACAACCACAGAAGTCTTTCTTTACTTAACTCTCCTGGTGGAGTTAACACCATTAAACCCATTAAGGGTGAAGTGTTGATTTAAATTGCTTGTATTTCTGAGATGTAAACACACACACACACGTGTCCTCAGAGACGTCAGTACTGGATTAGAGAGAAGACTGGCGTCGGCTTCAGCTTGTCGGATCCGTTGAGATCTTTGAGTTCGACGACCACCAAACATCCCAAAACCTCGGCTTTCTGCTGTCGGATCAGCTCACACGCCGCGCACAGTGTTCCTACACACACACCTCAGAATTTAAGTTTCCTGACAAATGTACTGTAGGTGATTACGTAATGTAACTCCAGCATTAGTGGTTATAAAGTATAGAAATGTGTATTTTGTTACATAACTCTGTGCAAATATCCTCCGCCTTTTTAACCCCCTCAATAATGACTCGAAGCGTTTAAATAAATTTTTTTTAAAAATCGTAGCTTCGTCGGAATGGTCCGAAACTTGGTGACTTTAATGGTACTTGGTATATGAACACCCAAAAAAATTGGGGACAGGATGTGAGTAGTCTAAGTGGTTGTAAAAAAAATAGTCACACTTGGGGTGTTCGCATGGAAAATGAATGGGAAATTGGCAAAAATGTGAAAATACTGAGTTTTTTTGTGCGTACAATCTACAAATCAGCCACGATCTTGAAAAAAAAACACACAACAGTGAAGGGGTGAATCTATAAAACATCAAGAGTGCAAAACAGACACACACACACACACTTTTATACACAAACACACCAGATGGCATCCATCTCATTTCAAAAATTGCTTTTTTGAGGCCTAGGCTTGACTCTAAAATGAAATACAGCTTTAAAATTAAAAAAATATATATATATTTTTTTTTAAACATTTTTTTCTATTATATTCAATGGGGGCAATTTTGGTCATAATTATTGCATTAATACTAATTATACATTTTTTTTTTTTTTAAAATTTTCTCAAAACACAAAAAAAAGAAAAATATTATAAAAACAAGTAAAAAAAATAATAATATTTTTTCTTGAAAAGATATTTCATGCCTTTTTTTGTTATAATTTGATGATTATGGATTACAGATATCAAAAATATTCACAATATTCTAATTTTGAATTTAGGATTTTCATATCTGTAATCCATAATCATCAAAATTATAACAAATAACGGCTTGAAATATCTCACTTTACATGTAACGAGTCTATAAACACACACACCTCCAGTGGCCAGTAAGTCATCGATGATCAGGATCTTCTGTCCTTCAGAAACGGCGTCCTCCTGCATCTCGGCCTCGGCCTGAAACGTCACACACGAGCTCAGACAATCATTTTATGATGTAATAATAATAATAATAATATATATGGAACATGCACATGTTTAATGTGCCACTGAAGACTGCATAACTCATTATAAGTGCTGTAAGTTACCTGCGCGTACTCCAGACTGTACGCCACCGCTCGCGTCGGCCCGGGGAGTTTCCCTTTCTTCCGGATCGGAGCGAATCCCACTCCCAACCTCAGAGCCAGCGGCGGCCCGAACAGAAACCCTCGAGCGTCCAGTCCTGAAACACGGACACACACACGTTACAGAGTCGAAGTGTACGTTAAACTCAGCGTTTGGTATGATCAAATGCTCCAGTAGACGTAAGGATTAATATCTAATCTTTCACAGCTGTCCTATATTTAACCCTTCGGGGTTGTTCGACCCAAATAGACCCGAAGAATTTAAATACATTTTTTTTAAATCACAGCTTCCTCGGGATGGTCCGAAATTTGGTGACTTTGTTGGTATTTGGTATATAAACACCCCAAAAAATTGAGGACAGGATGTGAGTAGTCTAAGGCCATGTTTGAAAACATATATATTTTTCTCTCCGTTTTGGCCTTCCGTCCACACTGAAACGGCGTTTTAAGTCAACAAAAACGTATCGTTTGGAAAACGCTCTCCAAAGTGGATAAATTTGAAAACGCCGTTTTCGCGTTGTAGTGTGGACAGTGAAACCGGAGGTATTTCAAAACGATGACGTAAGTTTAGTCATGTGATCCATGTAGTACCAATAGATATTCATGTTTATCGGTATTGTGCCTGTTATGTGTTATTCATTTTTACACTGTTGCTAAAATATGTTACTTAATATGTGCTATTCTTCATAGCTCAGCACTGCAAAGATGACAGATAATGTAGTCTACTCACATTTGCTGTCCTGCGGCAAAACAGGAGAGCAGTTGCGTTTTAGACCAAACATAATATGGTGACTGAATGCGACATCAGTGATGGTGAGATATTTTGCTAAATAAAAATTATCCTGTTATTGTGCGATACCTTTATTATTTATTTTCCCATCTGTATCATCTCAGTGAGCTTTTGTGAAGTTTTACGCATGCGCAGTAAAGTGAATTTAGAAGTTTCTCGTCCACACTGAAACGTCGGAAAACGCCTGAAAACGGAGAGCGTTTTTAAACGAAAACCCCGTTTTCAAATCTATCCGGATTAATGTGGACGTAGCCTAAGTGGTTGTAAAAAAAATAGTCACACTTGGGGTGTTCGCATGGAAAATGAATGGGAAATTGGCAAAAATGTGAAAATATGTGAGTTTTTTTGAGCGTACAATCTACAAATCAGCCACGATCTTGAAAAAAGGCACACAACAGTGAAGGGGTGAATCTATAAAACATCAAGAGTGCAAAACACACACACACACACACCAAAAAAATTCAGATTATACATGTTTTGCATTTTTAAAATGCTCAGTTTGTCCACCAGATGGCATCCATCTCATTTCAAAAATTGCTTTTATGAGGCCTAGGCTTGACTCTAAAATGAAATACAGCTTTAAAAAAAATTAAAAAGTATATATATTTTTTTAAATATTTTTTCTATTATGTTCAATGGGGGAAATTTTGTCATAATTATTGCATTAATATTAATTATAATTTTTTTTTTTTTTTAATTTTCTCAAAACACCAAAAAAGAAAAGAGAAAATATTATAAAAAACGAGTAAAAAAAAAAAAGTTTTTTTTTTTTTTTTTTTTTTTATATGAATCCCGCCCTTTGGCTCCATTTGGACCCGAACACCTCGAGTGTGACTCTGAAACGAACAACCCCAGAGGGTTAACAGGCACTCGGTTACACTACAGAACGAGCAGAAGTCGATACAGCATCAGTCCTTTCTCTTCTGGTGTGTGTGTCTGAGATTCTCTGTGTAATACTATTAATATAAGATTTTAGAATTATGGGAAACTGTGTCATTTCCGTAAATATAGTGAGTGACAGTATGTGCTCAGCTCACATATACTGTGTGTACCTACTTAACTATATTTTGGGAACAAATTTGTACCCAGAATCTCCCTTTAGGCACGTCCTCAATTGTAAATCTGGTATAAAATAAAGTAATTAAAAGTTTCTGAAAAATAAATGCAGAAAGTGTTGAGGTGTGTAGGTTTAGGGGTCAAGTGTGTGTAGTTAGTGTGTGTGTGTGCGTTTTAAAACAACTTTGATTTTGACTCCATGGCCACTTTAAGTCCTCTTTCAATTCAACATTGTTCCTTTAAACTGTAAATAAAGGGTTAAACTTTATTTTAAGGTGTCATTGTTATAATGTAATTAAGTACTGAGTAATATTAAGCAACAATGTGTACTTACTATAGGATTGGGGTTTGGTTGAGGGTTAGTTTCATGTAATTATGCATAATTTACTGTTATTGTTACGGTAAGTGTATGGAGCAAGGACACTGAAATAAAGTGTTGCGAAAGGTTGTAACACACATTACACAACAGGACTCTAACAATCATTAATGCCACTGTATTTAATCAGTTCAGTCTAACTTTGACCAGATCCAGTTATTAATATGCAGACCCCGTTATTAATGTGGTTATTAACGTGCAGTTTCAGTTATTAATGTGCAGATCCAGTTATTAATGTGCAGATCCAGTTATTAATGTGGTTATTAATGAGCAGATCCAGTTATTAATGTGCAGACCCCATTATTAATGTGGTTATTAATCTGCAGTTTCAGTTATTAATGTGCAGACCCCGTTATTAATGTGGTTATTAATGTGCAGTTTCAGTTATTAATGTGCAGACCCCGTTATTAATGTGGTTATTAATCTGCAGTTTCAGTTATTAATGTGCAGACCCCGTTATTAATGTGGTTATTAATGTGCAGTTTCAGTTATTAATGTGCAGACCCCGTTATTAATGTGGTTATTAATCTGCAGTTTCAGTTATTAATGTGGTTATTAATCTGCAGTTTCAGTTATTAATGTGGTTATTAATCTGCAGTTTCAGTTATTAATGTGCAGACCCCGTTATTAATGTGGTTATTAACGTGCAGTTCCAGTTATTAATGTGCAGTTCCAGTTATTAATGTGCAGATCCAGTTATTAATGTGGTTATTAATGAGCAGATCCAGTTATTAATGTGCAGACCCCATTATTAATGTGGTTATTAATCTGCAGTTTCAGTTATTAATGTGCAGACCCCGTTATTAATGTGGTTATTAATGTGCAGTTTCAGTTATTAATGTGCAGACCCCGTTATTAATGTGGTTATTAATCTGCAGTTTCAGTTATTAATGTGCAGACCCCGTTATTAATGTGGTTATTAACGTGCAGTTTTAGTTATTAATGAGCAGATCCAGTTATTAATGTGCAGACCCCGTTATTAATGTGGTTATTAATGAGCAGATCCAGTTATTAATGTGCAGATCCCGTTATTAATCTGCAGTTTCAGTTATTAATGTGCAGATCCAGTTATTAATGTGGTTATTAACGTGCAGTTTCAGTTATTAATGAGCAGATCCAGTTATTAATGTGCAGACCCCGTTATTAATGTGGTTATTAATCTGCAGTTTCAGTTATTAATATGCAGACCCCGTTATTAATGTGCAGATCCAGTTATTAATGTGGTTATTAATCTGCAGTTTCAGTTATTAATGTGCAGATCCAGTTATTAACGTTCAGTTTCAGTTATTAATGTGCAGACCCCGTTATTAATGTGGTTATTAATCTGCAGTTTCAGTTATTAATGTGCAGATCCAGTTATTAACGTTCAGTTTCAGTTATTAATGTGCAGATCGAGTTATTAATGTGGTTATTAATCTGCAGTTTCAGTTATTAATGTGCATATCCAGTTATTAACGTTCAGTTTCAGTTATTAATGTGCAGACCCCGTTATTAATGTGGTTATTAATCTGCAGTTTCAGTTATTAATGTGCAGATCCAGTTATTAACGTTCAGTTTCAGTTATTAATGTGCAGATCGAGTTATGATTGTCCTCTTACCGACTATCAGATCCAGCTGAGAGTAAGAGTTCCTCACGTGTTCCTCAAACAGATCTATCACTGCAGTCAGAGCCTTTGGGTTCTTCAGGATCGGGAAAATATCCCTGCGAAACACACACACACACACACCTGAAACCAATAATATACCTGCGAAACACACATTAAACACTCTCTAAAACTAGTCCCTCGTGAACGCGCTTCCGCCGCGCGTTTAACTGAGACTGAGAGATATTAATATTAATACCCACTTGAACGGAATCCCTTTCGTGGGGAAATCTGGGAAAGTTCTGATACACTTGCTGATTAAATCCAGTTTCTCCTCCATCGTGACACACACACGCGCTGCGAGGATTCGGACTGACGCTGGAGTGAAGCACGTGAACGAGACGACCAATAGCGCGCGCTTCCTCACCACGTGACCTACACGTCATCGAATATACTTTTTGGTCATATTTCTTAGCTTAAAAATGTTATTTGGTGTTTTCTATTATGGCAAATCTTATCATAAGGAATATTACTTAAGTAGCGTGTTCTGTTACTTAAATTTAGTATTCATAAATGTAAATTTGGAGGAAACAAGCCTTTGTTTGCAGAAATTCAACAATAACTAAACACAATATATCGGGTTTGAAGAATAAGCAAGCTGCAAAGTGTGTTTCTGTCTGTAAACATGTGCACATTTTTGTTTAATTGTTTCTATATGACTTTTTATGTGTTTATTTGGTTTACTCATTGCACCAGCCTGACTATAGTAAATCAACAACAATAAAAAAGTGATAAAATCGAATTTAAAAAAACAAAAACAAATCAAAAGTATACTGTAGCATTTGTTACATACTTTTATTTATTTTTTGTAAATGAAAAAATATTACGAAATAAATTATATATATATATATATATATATATATATATATATATATATATATATATATATATATATATATAGCTATATAGAGTGACTTACAAACATTTAGGCCAATAAATGTGAAAAGTGGGATACTAAAAGTTTATGAAGGCAGTGATTAAATTCAACTGATTTAAAATCATAACGCCATTGTTTACATTGTTATTGTACTTTATTATATAAACAAGTTTAAAAAAATATTTTATTGCCCCTTAAGAAAAAAATTAAAGAAAGAGTCCATTTAGATGAACTGCACAGATATCAAATATCGTATAATATCTTGAACATAAGCAAACAATTTTACAGTCTTGTACAGTCAAAATGATAATTTAGCTAAAATAAATATACAGTATTTACGGATGGTGGTGTGTTTTGGTAATCGTGTTCGTCAGTCGATGTTTCTATGAACATTCTCCAACGATCTGCACACATTCAGTCCCGATGCCGTTTCGACGTGACAGAAACACTCAAACGTCTAAAAGTGTAACAATATTCATGAACGCAAAATATTCTAAGAATAAAGTTACAATGACTCTTGATGTCAAAATTAAATGCTTTAAAACACTAAATTAAAAGAATAGTTCACCCAAAAGTGGAAATAAGCCCATGATTTACTCTCCCTTGAGTCATAGTTGTATATGACATTCTTCTCCAGAGTCAGAGTTATAATACAAAATATCCAATTTATGATGGATAGATACACTTTTGTGGACATTTTTTTCTGATTTCATCTGAAAGAAGAATGTCATATAATTCTTAGAGTAACAGTAAATCATAGGCTGATTTTTAATTTTGGGTGAATTATCCCTTTTAAAGACACAGAAAATACAAATATCATTTTAAACTGGAATATTGTAGATGATAAACTCCATTAATGTGGCCAGTCACACTTCCACGGCTTGGACTCGGGTGGTTTCAGACACTTTCCCAGTCGCTCACAGCCAGCAGGACTCCAGTTCTGGAGAACACAGACAGAAGATGCTAGAAACTAGACACTCTGATGCTGTTACAGTCAGTGAACACAGGATGGCGCTGTTACTGTCAGTGAACACAGGATGGCGCTGTTACTGTCAGTGAACACAGGATGGCGCTGTTGGTCTACATTGACAATCTTCTGTACATTAATGACACTAAAGACAGTGAGAAAAGCCTACAAAGACTGCTCATCATTATTAATAATATTATTATTTTTCAAATTATTTAGTCATTTTGTTTATTTCCTTTATTTAGAAAATAAAAATGTTTAAATACATTATTAAAATATTTGAATGCATTAATTATGCATTGAATCGCCTTATAATGCTTTGTAAGGTCTAATCAGTTATATGTGCTCATCTCACATATACTGTATGTGTGTGTGTGTGTGTCACCATCACTGCTGCGTCACACATGTTGAGCTGTGGAACTGCAGGGATCAGACGTTCCTGATGTTTCTTCACGACTGCAGTCGCTCGTCTGACGAACTCCTCATACTCCTCAGACAGAACACTGCAGGAGAGAGAGACTAAAGCCATAAGACACCATGGTAATATGCATTAATGTATGTTATTATCTTAATAACTACTATTAATTTATATATATTTGATGACGTTATAATACCTTATAATCAGATCGTTTCTTTTACAGGTAAAATGGGCCAAAAATAAAAAATAAAAGAGAGACTTGCAAGTAAAAAATTATGAAATGGTCATGAGAAGGATGCAGTAATATACAGTGGTGTGAATAAGTTTTGGCACCCATTTTAAAGTTGCCTAAAAAGAGAAATAAAAAAATCATCTTTTGGATATTGATCTTAATGCCTTAATTAGAAAAATGAGGAAAACCCCAACCTTTAAGGACACCAATTTTCTTTGTGAATGAATAATGTATCTCTAGGTGTGGTGGAAGGTGTGTGATGATGTGGGATATTTTAAGGGAACTTTATCAGGATGCATATTATCCTGGATCCATGAAATAACTGGCTTTTAAAAATAAAAATCTGCCTGACTCTATGGGAATTTAACATGACTTATGCACCCTGTATTTTAAGGAAAAACATTTATTTAATTATGATGCATTATTCATTTACAAATAAAATGTGTGTCCTTAAAGGTTGGAGTTTTCCTCATTTTTCTAATTAAAGCATTAAGATCAACATCCAAAAGATGATTTTTTATTCCTCTTTTTAGGCAACTTTAGCATGGGTGCCAACACTTATTCACACCACTGTAGATATTGGGAAATTATGGTGAATTTCTCATTTCTAAATAAAACAACAGGCTTGATTTTATTTATGCAAAATAAAATGTAATAAAATTTCTTTTAACTTTCTTTTGGTTTTGGAGTAAAAACAACCAATCAATTTTAATCAATTATTCGCTCATGCATAAAAAAAAAACAAATGTGACAGACAGGTGATCCCACACTCACTCACACACACACACACACACAGGTTCCCGAGGGAAGCGGTCATGTGACCTCCTCTCATTGTGTGTGTTGGACCCTTATGGTTTCAAACGAACGCTGCTCTCGATACGACCTGTGGACTTAATGGGCTTCTGAGAATGTGTGTGTGTGTGTGTGTGTGTGTGTCTTCACACACATTCTCAGAAGCCACCAATATCCGCACTTCAATTATGGCCTTAACACACCTGCGTCAGGCTGGTCCTACTCTTCTGATTGGCCCCTGGGGAGGGTATGATGTGTGTGTGTGTGTGTGTGTGTGCGTTCAATTAGTGTAATTAGCCTGTGCGCTGTCCGACTCACACCTCCAGTCTCTACACTTCTGCTTTTCCCGCGGGATTATCGGGAACGAGCCGCACGCTAACATCTGCTCCCCTCTGTAGCCTTTTTTAAAAATTGTACAAGTTTTTTATGTTATTTTTATTGAGAAATAAACAAATTCATATACAAAATAGGCATTGAACAAACAATATGAACGAATTCTCAAAAAAGGCAGACGTAGTTGCAAATGACAATAAGTAACAGCGATGACATCTCACATCAAACATACAATCATGAAGGCAAGGAAGAGAAAATAAACAAATGAAAAATAGATGAATAAATAATAAACACTGAGACACGACACATCACAACACTTTTCGAGAGTGCTGGACCAATGATTGATCGATGACGGGGGGGGCAATATAATCGAGTGATGCATTTCAGCATTTGATATCATCCAGCTCCATCGTCAATGTGCACTTCTAATGTTTTTTTTTTTGTTAAATGCCTGAAATGTTTTGTCGCATTGATCATAAGTTCAATATGGTGTACCACAAGGCTCAGTGCTAGGACCGCTGCTGTTCACACACACACACTGTACATGTTACCCTTGGGAGATATCATTAGGCATTAGTTTTCGCTGTTATGCTGATGATACACTGATTTCTTGGCTCCTTGACGAAACATATCAATTCACAAAATTAACGATATGCATAGCTGATATAAGAACATTGGAAGACTAGTAATTTCCAACAAACTTAATTCTGAAAAAACAGAGTTTCTAATTATTGGACCAAAATCCTCTGCACTTAATAACCCAGAATACTGTCGGGAACTAACTAACTACACTCTTAGAAGAAGTGGTTCTATTTAGAACCAGAAATGGTTCCATCCCCCGCTTCATATATGGAACTCCAAAATGGTTCTATATAGAACCATTTTTTTTGGTAAAAGGTTCTATTGGCTAAGTATGGAACCCAGGGTTCTATATAGAACCATTTTTTTTTTTGGTAAAAGGTAGGGATGCACCGAAATGAAAATTCTTGGCCGAAACCGAAAACCGAAAAAGAGGAAACCAAGGCCGAAAACCGAAAACCGAAACACCGAAAGAAATTATGCCAATTATTAGTATCATTGCATTTATGGCTATTATGACTGTGTACAAACTTTACTAAAATCAAGGCATTACAATTGCATAAATTAATATAACATTTTCAAAGAATAAATCAATTACAAATATTTATTTAGCACAATGCACCGTATAAAATAAAATTCACCCCACTCATGTGTACATTAAATAATAATATGGCCTGCAGAAAGGTTTTAAAATTAAATGTTCTCTCATAAAAACAAAGTCGAGCATGAACTTCTCATCACACCAGCACCTAGTTTCAAGTCTAAATTAGTTGCTTACATTTAAAAAATTTAGCATACAAAACCATAAAAAGCCTGTTTAGTGAAACACTAAACATGTATAAGGAATGTAGAACATATTTAAGAGAGCATTAATTTAATGTTAGTTCTATAACGTTACATACATGTCCTCATAATATATTAGCCTATTTGTAATGTCACAAGTAATAATCTCAGGGTTTACTGGGTTTAACATGATTATTTTTGTATTGGTGGTGGAATAGGCTACTAAAAAAATAAACATTGTCATGTGTTTATCTTTCTTCTTCTCACCGATTCCTGGTTAGATGACAGTTACTTGAGTCGTCCCCTGTTGTTTTAAGGAATAGTACAACGGCGAGCCTTTCAAAAACGCAGTTTGGAGCGGTGCGCGCGCTGTCTGTGGAGACTCGCGCTGCCTTGTTTACTTTCGCCTGCCTCCGCAGCGCGAGTCTCCACAGACAGCGCGCGCACCGCTCCAAACGGTTGAGGGATTTATACTTGACCCGCTCGCAACCGGAGTCGTTGTCATGGCGGCGCGCATTGTTTAGAGCAGTGGATAAAGGCTTCCGTCTCCTCGCGGTTTCAGATACACTGAAATACGTCCGCACCGCAGACATGTTGCTTCAGACAAGCACGTGCAGGTCGCGGTTTCTGTTTGCGTCATGACAACATTTCGGCCGTATTATTTCGGTGATAAAAGTCTTTCGGCCGAAAACCGAAAATGCACTTTTGGGCCATTTTCGGCCGAAAATTTTCGGTGGCCGAATATTCGGTGCATCCCTAGTAAAAGGTTCTATTGGCCAAGTATGGAACCCAGGGTTCTATATAGAACCATTTTTTGGTAAAAGGTTCTATTGGCCAAGTATGGAACCCCAGGGTTCTATATAGAACCATTTTTGTTTGGTAAAAAATTCTATTGGCCAAGTATGGAACCCCAGGGTTCTATATAGAACCATTTTTTTGGTAAAAGGTTCTATTGGCCAAGTATGAAACCCCAGGGTTCTATATCGAACCATTTTTTTTTTTTTGTAAAAAATTCTATTGGCCAAGTATGGAACCCCAGGGTTCTATATAGAACCATTTTTTTGGTAAAAGGTTCTATTGGCCAAGTATGGAACCCCAGGGTTCTATGTAGAACCATTTTTTTGGTAAAAGGTTCTATTGGCCAAGTATGGAACCCCAGGGTTCTATATAGAACCTTTTTTTTTGGTAAAAAATTCTATTGGCCAAGTATGGAACCCCAGGGTTCTATATAGAACCATTTTTTTGTAAAAGGTTCTATTGGCCAAGTATGGAACCCCAGGGTTCTATATAGAGCCTTTTTTTTTTGTAAAAGGTTCTATTGGCCAAGTATGGAACCCCAGGGTTCTATATAGAACCATTTTTTTGGTAAAAGGTTCTATTGAACAAGTATGGAACCCCAGGGTTCTATATAGAACCATTTTTTTGTAAAAGGTTCTATTGGCCAAGTATGGAACCCCAGGGTTCTATATAGAACCATTTTTTTTTGTAAAAGGTTCTATTGGCCAAGTATGGAACCCCAGGGTTTTATATAGAACCCAGTGGAACCCTTTTTTTAAGAGTGATTAAGAACCTTTTAGGGGTTCCAAATATGTAGTGCTGATAGAACCTTATAAGGTTCTATATAGAACCTCTTCTTCTAAGAGTGTAGGAACCTGGGTGTGCGCTTTAATACCAAAACACGTTTCTAGCATCTATAAAACTGCATTCAAACAGTTACAGGGTTTTTGTGGCTCAAACCGAGGCAGAACAAGTCTGATAATGGCTGAAGAGAACACTTTTACTAGCATATATTTTAGGTATTCTAACAATAAGGTAAAGTGGTAGTTGCGTAGAACGTCAATGGAGGGACAGAAAGCTCTCGGATTACATCAAAAATATGTTGATTTGTGTTCCGAAGATCTTACGGGTTTGGAACGACATGATTACTGACTAGGTATGGACAACGATTAATCACATCCAAAATAAAAGTTTGTGTTTACATGATATATGTGTGTGTGGTGTGTATAATTATTTTATATATATGTATAAATACTAACACATGCATGTATATATTTGAGAAAAATGTGTTCTTAATATATCAAATAATATTAATTATGTATAAATATATATAAAGTATATATATGCAAATATTTCTTAAATATATACATGCATGTGTGTGTATTTATATATACAAAATAATTATACACACCACACACACATATATTATGTAAACACAAACTTTTATTTTGGATGCGATTAATCGCGATTAATTGTTGTCCATCCCTATTACTGACATTACTGAGTTTTCATTTTTGGGTGAAATATCGCTTTAAATAACATTAAAATGACATTCTCGTTCAAACATGGTTTTTAAAAGCACACTCTGTAGTGATCATGGCAAAACCTCAGAGTCTGAGAGTGATTTTACCACAGAATCTTCAGTCTTCTGCTTTTAATGTAGAAATACACTGAAATAATTCCCGTCTCCTCTTGAGATCGTTTGTTTTTCCACTCACGAAGATGAGCCACGGGACCGTACATCTTCACTGTAAGCCTGTGTTTATGCCCCTGGGTCCCTAATCAATAATTAACAACAACATGTTTATTTATGCGCAGAGTCCAGACAAACAATAGAAAATCCACCGTCAGCTCGACTCGTTAGCAGTTTCCTGAACCACCGTGAGATGCGTGATTAATAATAACAATGCATGCAAATACAGTCTTTTGATTTATAATGCATGACACCCAGAGGGGCAGGAGTATTGCTCAGGTGTGTCACCAGACTGACACACACACACACACACACACACACACACGAAACAGCAGTGAATCGGTATTCCCGTGGCAGAAACATCAAGTATAACTGAATCAATGAATAAAATAAGTCACACACACACACACACACACACACACACACAGCTCTGCTTTCTCCCGCTTCTGCTGTATTGATGGAGGGCTGGAGTGCCTGTCGTGAGCACACGAGCCCCGAGGCATGATGGGACGGAAGTGCTCTGGGTTCGGGGGATAGAGGTCAGCGTGGCGTGGGGTCACGAGGACCAAACGTTTCCCTGGCCTGTTGTGTGTAGCAGGGTTGTTGTGTGATGTTTGTGTGTGTGTTTGTGTGTGTGTGTGTAGCAGGGTTGTTGTGTGATGTTTGTGTTTGTGTGTGTGTGTGTGTGTGTGTAGCAGGGTTGTTGTGTGTGTGTGGAGTGTGATGTGTTTGTGAACTGGTGTGTGTGTGTGTGTGTGTGTGGAGTGTGATGTGTGTGTGCACTGGTGTGTGTGTGTGTGTGTGTATGTGTGTGTGTGGAGTGTGATGTGTTTGTGCAGTGATGTATGTGTGTGTGTGTGGAGTGTGATGTGTTTGTGCAGTGATGTGTGTGTGTGTGTGTGTGCGCTGTATGTGTTGCAGGGTTGTTGTGTGATGTGTGTGTGTGCACTTGTGTGTGTGTGCATTGTGTTGTTTGTGTGATGTGTGTGTATAGCAGGGTTGTTGTGTGATGTGTGATGTGTGTGTGTGTGTGTTGCAGGGTTGTTGTGTGTGTGTGCACAACAACAACCCTGCAACACACACACTGGCTCTTCCTCATCTACAGTGGTTGTTCAGGTGCACACACACACACACACACACACACACACACACACTGGCTCTTCCTCATCTACAGTGGTTGTTCAGGTGCACACACACACACACACACACACACACACACACACACACACACTGGCTCTTCCTCATCTACAGTGGTTGTTCAGGTGCACACACACACACACACACACACACACACACACACACACACTGGCTCTTCCTCATCTACAGTGGTTGTTCAGGTGTAGTCAGAGAGTAATGAGCTGATCTGGAACAGCGGAGGAATGAAGGACTCTACATTACTGTAATAATGTTTATAACTCCAGTGATATACTGGAGGATCTCTGTGGGAGCATGTCTTTGCGTCATTACGTCACATCTGTACACACACACATCTGTACACACAACAAGAGTCTCGGCTAGTCGGCTATGAGTGTGAGGATGGCGGAGATTTAAACAGCACTGGATGTAATTACACTTACGACGAGTTTCAAACGACGGTCACCAGTGGCAACATGCAGAAGATGATGAAGCGCACAGTGCTCTGGCTAGCGTTAGCGGTTAGCTTGATCGCGCCTCACCTGATCGGGAACCTCTCGCCGGGGTCGCGGCCCAAGTGGAAGATCAGCGGCCGCATGCTGTGATCCTCCTGAGTGTGTGTCGTGACCCCGGGGACCTCCTGACCAGGGCAGAAGTTTACTCCCTGTTGTGGAAAACAAGGCGAGAACATTAATCCTCCTCCTCAAACAATCCCACAATGCACCAGATAAGAAGAACACACGGCCGAAACTGACCTAGAGTCAGACGCATCACATGACCAGCCCAGAGACTCAGCGTTTCCCTGATATACATCACTAATAACATGTTCACGTTTGGCTGATGAGTGTGTGTGTGTGAGAGGCTACAGTGACTCGTATCTCCGAGACCGGCCGCAGGGCTTTATTAGCGCGTGTGAACTGAGAAGTGTGACGAGCGCCTTCACATGAAATGAACACACTCTTGATATTTCAGTGTTAGACATCATGTTATAAGGGGATTGTGACTACATAAAACACTGTGTTGAGTCACACACACACTCTCTTCATGCCAGCGCAGGGTCCCCTATGATCTGGCCTGCGTCTTGCTCTCTGTCTTTTGAAGCAGTGTGTGTGTGTGTGTGTGTGTGTGTGTGATCTTACAGGCATGAAACAGTCCTAATCCCTCCAGGTTTGGAGAGAGTGCTTCAGCCTGAGCAACAGTGCTCCGCTATTAATAATGCAGCGCGAGAGAGAGCAGAAACACATGCCAGATTTGTTGATGCTCAAAAAACCTCTATGCAAAAACATCCAGGATTAAAGTCAGCATGAAATGGCATTCACAACTAATTCAACTTCCTTAATGTGAACTTCAGGAAACTGGAATCTTAACTACAGAACGGTGGAAATGGGGGCAATTATATTCTTTTTTCTCAATTTCTCAGTAAAGATAACTGCCTCTCTATGATGATGTGCAGTCGGAAGAGGGAGAAGAATGAGTTTAGTAAAAGGTAGATTTGAGTTTGGATTGGTCGCATCAAAAGTTAGCGTCGCCTGCTGTTCTCTCCACTGCTCCTGTTATCACACACCAGATTCGGATCATCTTGTCTGGACCAATCAGGCAATGGTGGGCGGAGTCGGTGTGAATCGCCTCTGCCAACAGGCTGGGCTATTTACATTTTGTGACATGACACGACACAACATATAACATGTCATGACATATAACATCACATAACAAATAACATGGCATGACACAACATATAACATGACATAACATCACATGACACAACATGGTATAACATGACGTATAACATGACATGACAACATCACATGACAAATAACATGGCATGACATAACATCACATAACATATAACATGACATAACATCACATGACATATAACATGGTATAACATGACATAACATCACATGACAAATAACATGGCATGACATAACATCACATGACATCACATGACATATACAGTAACATCACTTGACCGACACATGACATGACAACATCAATTGACATATAACATGAAATGACATAACATGACAACATCACTTGACATGACATAGAACATCACATAAGATCACACGACATAACATCACTTGACACATGACATATAACATGACATATAACATGACATGACAAACAACATGGCATGACATAACGTCGCATAACATATAACATGACATAACATCACATAACATGGTTTAACATGACATATAACATGACATGACAAATAACATGGCATGGCATAACATGACATATCACATGACATAACATATAACATCACTTGACACATAACATGACATAACATAACATGACAACATCAAATGACCTATAACATGAAATGACATACATCACTTGACACATGACATATAACATCACATGACAAATAACATGGCATGACATAACATCACATGACATTTAACATGACATAACATGACATACAACATGGTATAACATGACATTTAAAATGACATGACATAACATGGCATGAAATGACATGACATAACATGACACGACAAATAACATGACGAGATGACATATAACATGACGAAATGACATATAATATCCTCGTTGATGTGCAATTGGAACACATGACATTACACATAACATTACATAACATTTTGACATTACATTTCTGTATGGAGAGGTGGCATGTTAAAAATGCAAATTTGTACGAATTTAAATCAGTGTAATTACCGACTGTTTCCCGACTTGAAATGTGTAGTTAAAAATGCATGTTCAGAAATGCAACAAACAGAAAGCTAATAGTATAAATTACAGATTAGAGTGTTGTTAGGCCCACGTTTTGGTTCTGAGAGTTGATTTGGTTGAAAATGCAAGAAACATTGCCTTAATGTTGCCTTAAGTGCATTCAAGAGGTTTTCCCAAGGTTTTCTTTCTTTTCTTCCACTTAATGGAGTGTGTGCTCCTTTGGCTCGCTCAGTCGGGGTCTAAAAGACCATTAATATTCAGTAATATTATCGATTTAACTGGATGAGAACAAAATTTGAACTGAACTGAGAAGTATAGTCCACACTGTTATTGAACTAAACATAATCAATATCAAACTGGCTCGAGCAGATCTGTTTATAGCCAAATTGAACTCGTTTCATAACTTTGACACGCACTGAACAGAATTGAAGCAATATTGATCTGAATAATGACACCATCATCTTCTCGCAAAGCTGCTTTACAGCTCAAATCACATGTTTTTGCATAATTGATGCATTTTAGAACATTAATATTATCAAAGTGAAGCTGCTTTGAAGAAATCTGTATTTTAAGGGGAGCTAACGGGTTTTTAAAGTGGGAATAAAGTGTTTATAGGGTTAGGGTTTTAGGAAATGGCACAAGTAATGTCCCAATAAGCCAGCATACATTTATTTTAACAATAATAACCGCATAAACACTGAATATGTTATTATTGCATACTGTTTTATACAAAGTTCGTACACATCCTGTAAAATGAATTTTTAACTTTAAGCTCTACTTTTTTTGTTTTCAAGGACTACAGCAGAGATCTAATTTATTAAACAATATCTTTCTTTATTATCTAAAAAAAAGAAATAAAAATAAACTCATCGTACAAATAAAGTGCGGCAGATGCAATGACTGGTAACTTTAACCATTGAAAGGATACGATGACAAACATATCGCTGCATGTTCTTATTAAAACTGACTTTTTCTCTTATGAATATATCACAATATAATAATGAAAGATGCATCATAAACTTGAATATTTATGAGCAATATCACACTCATAGCCATGCGAAATGCTCATGAGTCAATTCGTTCGTTTCGTTTTTTTGATTTAACCAAATGACTCGGAAAAAGATTTGTTCATTTTGCTGAACGAGTTTGAACAGGAGAGTCACGAACGCGCATCAGAACAGAGCAAGGCGAGCATTTGAGCTTATAAAACTTAAACTTTGTTATTTATTTATCGTTTCACTGGATAAGACCCTTATTCATCGTCTGAAATCGTTTAAAGCCCTTTGAACAGTTTGCACTGAAACTCTCATTCGGACCTTGAACCGTTTGGTTCCCATTGAAGTCCATTATATGGAAAAAAAACCTGGAATGTTTTCATCAAAAACCTTAATTTCTTTTCGACATGGACATGGACATCTTGGATGACATGCATTGTAAAATCTAACATTGTTCTTACTAAGAATTTTTTTGTTAACTTTACTTAATGTCCAATAATTTGTTGAACTAGTAATGTGTAGTGTTTGCATGCTATATGCCTTCATTACCCAGAAAAACCTTGTAAACATTACTTGACTGGTTTGAGCATCATTTTTTAAAATGATTTAATTAATTGATCGTTGCAATTTATTTTTTATTTTTTTGCGTTCTCTTGTACGTATAACCCCAATAACGATAGCAAATAAAATTGTAATGGTAAAATAAAGCCAAAAATAGAAAAACAAAGCAATCAGATCTCAGATCACAGACAAAATTAAGTTGACAAAACTTAAATGGATTGCATGCAATGCTTGCATGCTTGATGCAATTAAGTTATGCTAACTTAATGAAATTAAGTAAATTGAACTAATTGGTTTTTACAGTGTTGGGGTGAGTAAATTATCAGAAAGTTTTTTTAAAAGTGAACTACTCTTTAACTAAACTTTAAAAAGGCAAATCCAAGTAGGCTACTTACTTTAACCACCTTGTTTATAATGAGCAAATATTATCTGCCACTGTTAGTATAAATAGCATCTAACAACGATTTACACTAGAGAGAGAAATCAAAAACCCCACAGCTCCTCCCCAAACCCAGCTGTCAATCAAAGCTCAGATTCATAATCATTACGTACAGTGAAAGCGGTCAAATGTGTAATTTAAGAGAGGAATTCTCAGGTGTTTTCTGTGAGGTAACGCACACTAAAATACTTCATATTATTGCTCAACGGTGCGGCGCGGGGATCATCGGATGCAAAGCACTTACGCCGAGAAATTTCTCATTTCACACGTCGCCGATCCGCAGAGGAACTCACCCGAGTGACCGATACCATTAAGCCATCATTTCAACCGGGTTTAACTGGAAACAATCCAGAGGGTGAAAGAGTCTTGTTTTTAAGAGGATCACTGCCTAAATACAGTCAAAGCAAAACTCACATTATCAGTTTATGTGCCATTCCACCCAATAGGTGACATTTGCTTGTTTGACCTCTTAAAAAATAAACTTTTTCAACTTTGAATCTAATACTACACATATTTAACTATTCAAAATGTGTATTGGTCAATCTCAGGCAACTTTATTTATTTAAGCAGAATATGGACGCATGTTTTCTCAATCCTGTTACCGAAAATCATGTGTCATTTAAAAAGTCAATTAATTCCTTTGTTTTCCCCACAAGAAAGTGTTTATTTTAAAGAAACTGTTGGTTATATGTTCAAAAAATTGATATTTGTGCCAATAAAACCACTATTAAAGCAAGGTGTATTTTGATATAAAAACACAAAGGCATTTTTTCATTTTAAAGACGACCGAAGCCTCAAGCTTATAATTTTGTTTAGAATTAATTAATTAAATAATTTTATAAATTATGGGCCAAACAAAAATGATAAAAATAGTGGTTTGATTTTATTTATTTTTTTTTTAGAAAAAGAAACAAATAGTAACAGGACTGAAGGTAACAGGATTGAGTTTTTAAGCAAAAAGTTATCAAATATATGGCACATGGCCACATAGCATTGATGCTAATAGCGTGAGGACACTGAGCCATTTACCAAAAAGTTAATATTTTTAAAATAAAACAATTAAATCTAAGAAAACGTTTAGATAACAGGACTGTATGTTGAGATTGACCTCATTCAGTTACAATTTCATCAAATATACAGAAACGAAAATGAGAGGAGTGACTTATAGTCGCCCCATTGCCTTCTGTTGAAAATGTGTCTTGTGGAATATTCTACGTTTTTCAGATAGGGGATGTAATAGTCTCACGACTGAGTGAAAACCCAGGGACATGACTAAAATGTGTATTTTATCTAAATATTAGATCAAATGTTTTTTTCATTTTGGATATAAAGTCACACGACAATGCAAGAAAAATCAGATTTCTGAAGGATTTTAATCATAATTTTTCATGGTAAAGTTTAGAGATAGAGAGTTGGGACATGCAGAAAATGCTATTTTTTAGTGTTCTGTGTCGTTTTTGTTAATGTTTTTAATTATACGTTTTAAATTTGTAGTTAGCTAAATGTGCATGACATTTTGCTTAATAATAAAATGTATTTTAGAGATAATTTTCATGCAATTTTATACATATAAATGTCACCCTTTCGGTGGAATGGCTCTTATTCACTAAATTATGACTCAAATCAGTGGATATTTGACTGGTTGTGTCCGTCCTTCTGTTGGACTCTCACACATGAATTATGTTGAATATCTGTTAATGCACAATTAGATAATACCAGTTTAGCTCAACCAGTGACCAATGCTTCATGTTGTTCAGTATGTGTGTAAAAAGAGCATTAGCAATTACAGCAAAACACTTCTGGATTATATTTGCTCCCGCACAGTAGTCACTGTATGAAGATTATTTGGGTGTAATATGTCTCAGTTTACTTTATTTTGCTCTCCTCGCTCACATAAATGAACTATATTGTCCTTCACACACTAGTAACACATTACATCTGGTGTCTGAATAATTTTTGGCTGCAAAAAGCCGAACGCTTAACCCCTCACGTCACCCACAATCATTCAAATCAATGCAAACGCGTACGAGCCGAGCTTAGAAACGATGGGCAAATGGAGATGCCAAATGGCACTAGAGGTGAAAATGCGTCGTAATTTGTGTGAAACCTCCCGAAAACACATTAACCGTCAGGACGAGACGAGCTCAAACAATCGATCGACGGCTCGCAAGCAATCAGACACCATTATTTGTGAAGTTACACTCCAGTTCACATGAGCTGATAAAGGGCTGCTATTGATTCAGTGGCCATCCAGGAGAGAGCAATTTAAGCAACCGATGGGGCATAAAACAAACCCTCGCGTTCAGAAGGCCCGGGGCTTACACTACGTACAGGCAAACCAACATTATCACAGTTTATTCACTATAGTTTAGAAAACGGTAATAAAATATGAGCAGAATCAGTTGATTTCTCACTGGTTTTGTCCGTCCTTCTGTTGGACTCTCGCACATGAATTATGTTGAATATCTGTCTGAATTTAACTATAGTTAGATAATACCAGTTTAGCTCAACCAGTATTTTATATAAAAAAAAAAATATCACAGAAAACACACTTCAGCAGAACATGATCAGCTCAAAGTGGAGTAATATTGATCCCGTAGTCTCTGTATGAAGAATATTTGGGTGTATCATGTCACCGTTTACTTTATTTTGCTCTCCTCGCTTACATAAATGTAGGGATGCACCGATATGAAAATTTTGGCCGATACCGATAACCGATAATTCTTTATATTTGAACGCCGATAACCGATATATCGGCCGATAAACTTAAATCCAAATTTTTATCTAATTTTGAGAGCCTGATTACAAAAACAAAAGTCTCACAATTAAATCCACGTCCCAAGCGCACAATTATAATGATGTTCTCATTATAGTGTTGTATAGCCGATATGATTTGCGTTGCACATGTTGTCCCGAACCAGATTTTCATGTGTCTCAGCTGAAGGGAATAATACATTATTTATCGGTTTTAATATATCGGCCACATTTTCTTACCAGGCCGATAACGATAACATTAAAAATGAACATATATCGGCCGATACCGATATGCTGGCCGATATATCGTGCATCCCTACATAAATGAACTATAGTGTCCTGCACACACTAGTAAAAAAATAAACAATTACATCTGGTGTCTGTATAATGTTTGGTTTGACTGTGTGTGTGTTTCTGTGACTTTAATGGGAAATGAAGCGTGTGTAGTGTGTATGAGAGACCCCGAACGCTGCTGGAATAGTGCTAATAGATGAAGCGTGTTTGCAGAAGTGCTCCATTAGCTCCATTAATATTCATTACTGCCTGATCTTCAAGTCTATTTGATAAGGCATTGTTGTTGAGATAACATTAACACGCTAATGTGCATTTTGGAATGCAATTACTGCATCAAGAGGCAAGAAATCAGGGATGTGAGCCAATAACTAGCCAAGATTATAACATTTTCTGAAGAAAATGTGATTTGTTGTACATATTTCGACACTATGATGCTAAGGTGTTGTCCACCAAAATTGTCATGATATTCCTTAAATGTAAGTGTATTTTTGCCCGTTTTACTGTTCATCAAGCAAAAGCCAAACAATTTGAGGCATCATTCATGCCTATAGCACAAATGATGAAGGGCTCTGAAAATCCCCTATAGATATGCATGATATTGTCTGACCGTACTATATTGTACCGTTATTGGCCAATGTTGCTTTTTTTTTGTAACACATGATGTGTTCACGGCATGTCGTTATTACCGTAATTACGAAATGACAACACGTGATATTCTACTCAAACCTGTTCACATCCTCGGACTCGGAATTAAGTTTTTCTATTGCAACAATATCAACGCTAATATGAATCAATGCGGTACAAGTCAGATATTGTCAGAGTAATTCTCAACCAGAATCATTTCCGCGATACAAGTAATTCTCAATCAAAATCATTTTTACAATATAAGTAATTCTCAACCAAAATCATTTCTGCAATACAAGTAATTCTCAACCAAAATCATTTCTGCAATACAAGTATTTCTCAACCAAAATCATTTCCGAGATACAATTCTAAACCAAAATCATTTCCGAGATACAAGTAATTCTCAACCAATATCGTTTTCACAATATTAGTAATTCTCAAACAAAATAATTTCTGCAATATAAGTAATTCTCAACCAAAATCATTTTCACAATACAAGTATTTCTCAACCAAAATCATTTCCGAGATACAATTCTAAACCAAAATCATTTCCGAGATACAAGTAATTCTCAACCAAAATCGTTTTCACAATATTAGTAATTCTCAAACAAAATCATTTCTCCAATACAAGTATTTCTCAACAAAAATCGTTTTCACAACATAAGTAATTCTCAACCAAAATCATTTCCGAGATACAAGTAATTCTCAACCAAAATCATTTCTGCAATACAAGTATTTCTCAACCAAAATCATTTCCGAGATACAATTCTAAACCAAAATCATTTCCGAGATACAAGTAATTCTCAACCAAAATCATTTCCGAGATACAATTCTAAACCAAAATCATTTCTGAGATACAAGTAATTCTCAACCAATATCGTTTTCACAATATTAGTAATTCTCAAACAAAATAATTTTCACAATACAAGTATTTCTCAACCAAAATCATTTCCGAGATACAATTCTAAACCAAAATCATTTCCGAGATACAAGTAATTCTCAACCAAAATCGTTTTCACAATATTAGTAATTCTCAAACGAAATCATTTCTCCAATACAAGTATTTCTCAACCAAAATCGTTTTCACAATATAAGTAATTCTCAACCAAAATCATTTCCGAGATACAAGTAATTCTGAAACAAAATCATTTCACAATATAAGTAATTCTCAACCAAAATCATTGTCACACTACAAGTAATTCTCAACCAAAATATTTTCCGAGATACAATTCTCAACCAAAATCATTTTACAAAATAAGTAATTCTCAACCAAAATCATTTCCGAGACAAAAATAATTCTCAACCAAAATCATTTCCGAGATACAAGTAATTCTCAACCAAAATATTTTCTGCAGTATAAGTAATTCTCAACCAAAATCATTTCCGAGACACAATTTTAAACCAAAATAATTTATGCAATATAAGTAATTCTCAACCAAAATCATTTTTACAATAAAAGTAATTCTCAACCAAAATCATTTTTCCCTATATAATTCTCAAACAAAATAAAATTCATGATATGAGTACATCTGAACCAAAACCATTTCCACAATACAAACTTCTCAACCAAAATCTTTACCATGATACATTTTTTGACCACAGTAAGAAACAAAATCACAACAGTAATTCTGCCTGACATCAGTCATTATTATTGAAATGAAAGACATACTTCTCAAGACTGTAATTTAAATATCTGCCAATTAATTTTAAAAATGTTAAACTCACATCAGACTCTTTGACAACCGGTTATTTTGCACTTAAGACAGCCAATCATTTCTCCACTGATGCTTATTAAGAACAGTACACTCTCTCTTAGAGCGAAACTGACCATTACCTAAATATCTTAACGGCTTTTGTTCACTCAGGCATGAGATCATCAGACTTCAGATCATCAGAAACAGAAACTGAGACAGAAGAATATGCGATCGCTGACCTTGTTGAACTCCTCCCATGAGTTGCTCCAAGTCCAGTAGTGCGCCTTGTATTGCCCGATCCGCACCGCCATCATCTGGTTTCCACGATAATAGAAGATGGGTCTGTTGGGGGAGTTTAACTGAGATTTTAAATTCAATTCACATTTATTTTCACAATACACATCGTTTCAAAGCAGCTTTACAGAAAATGCATGAATCCACATCACAATTTACAGTGATCTGTTATCAGAAGTTAAACATTTCAGAAATAAAGGTGAAACTCAAAAAAATGGAATAGTGTGCAGAAGTTCAGTAATTCAACTTAAAAGGTGAAACTAATTTATTATTATAGACTCATTAGATGCAAAGTGAGATATTTAAAGCCTTTATTTGTTATTATTTTGATGGTTATGGCTTCAGCTTATGAAAACCTGTTCACAATATTCTAATTTTGAATTTGAGGTTTTCATATCTGTAAGCCATAATCATAAAATCATAACACATAAAGGCTTTAATATCTCACTTTGCATCTAATGAGTCTATATAATATATTAGTTTCACCTTTTAAGTTGAATTACTGAGCTTTTGCACGATATTCAAATGTTTCGAGTTTCGCCTGTATACAAATCACAGTTAGCAAAAGATTTATTTATTTAAACAAAGAAATATTAAAGGCAGAAACATTGAGCTCATTGAATACTTTTTTGTTAAAAAACGATTATCACTTTTAGAAAAAATAAATCTGCTTTGACCGCGCACCTAAAATGGATACATCAGTCTGATCAAAATACTGTAAAGTGAAAGGATGTGCGCGTGCTTTGAGGGGTTACCTGTCGAGCAGTGAGTTGTTGAAGAGTACAGGACTCAAATCCAGACCATCAATGACACGGTCATCAGGGGGACGAACGCCGGCCACGGAGAGACTCGTACTAAAGAGATCCATCACACTGCCCAACTGATGGCTTACCTGAGGAGCAAAACGCTTTTAAAGAGTCATGTCAGAGATGAATACTTGATTCTGATTGGTCAATAGCGCCATCAAGTAGTTTATTATTCCCAGATAACAGCCGCTGAACACAAACGTAGGCTACACACTCGCTAGTAGAGATTTTTCTTCGTGGAAGTTTTGCTTTCGGTGAGCTAATAAAATATTAAACTCAGTCGAATCAATATTTTGTGTACAGTTATTTAATTATGCCATCCGGTATCGTGAACTCGCTCTGTTTCAAACATGTAAGCAGCGGCGGCCATTTTGTGACTATTGTTTTGTACATTGTCGGATTATGAGATACAAACAGGTACGATATTAAAACAGTTTAATCTGAAATCAATATCTCTTATACCCATAATTATTTATGAGTTGAAATGCTGTGTAATAAGTTTCATGACTGTAGTGAGTTAGTGGAGGTGGCTCATTTGCATATATAGAACCGCGAATACTAAATGAGGCAAGGGTGTTGAGTTACATTCAAGACATTTTAAGGCATAAAATATTTTTTCAAAGGAAAATATTTAAATATGTCATATTGGTGATCAAATATTAGACTAGAGGGGGACTTTATTATTATTATAAATTTTGAGCAGCTCATAAAGGCTGTGCAATTAACCCTAACTTATTGTCGATTTCGATTTTGGCTTCAAACGATAATGAAAACACGATAAAAACATATTTTTGCCCTTTTCTATTGGAATGAATTACATATTTCATTTCTATCTTTTTTTCTGATGTATTTATCCTATTGTTTGTAATTTTCTTTGTTTTTATTGTAATACTGATTGTTGTCTTACAGAATTATTTTTCAAAAATTGGTTTTATATCATAGCAATATATATATATATATATATATATATATATATACATACATATATATATCCTAATATCTATATATACATCGCTAAAGTGAATTTCTTATTTACTAGTGTGAGATTTTGGTAATCTCGCCCACTAATCATGTTGAAGATTTGTGATTCAAATATGGACCATAATTATGATTTTTGTCATAATCGAGCAGCCCTACACTACCCCTGAACTCAAAAGTTGGGTATGAGGTGGACTTAAAAAATTACTGCTCAAAATAAAAGGCTTTTCCTTGCTAAAAAAGTCAATCAGACAACAGAAGGCATGAGGTAGATAGAGGCCTTCGGATTTTACATATCAAATATGGGTTAATTGGATGAGCCAGCACAATTATCTATCATATCACATAATCAATAATCATAATATCCACTGATATACGTGTCTATCGCCAGTCAAGATGCTCAAAATTGTAATAAATCAACCCATGCAGCAAATCACACAGACATGCGCCAATGCAAAATCATTTTCTCTGCTTCTCAAAGCATCGACAGTTTAGAAGAGCAGCGCTTGTCTAATCTGGTTTATTATAACCCACACGAACATCTCTGTAAATGAAGAGAAAGAAAAGAGAGTCGGGACAGAGGCCGCAACTGCAGCTTTATCTGTCCTCCCCAGTCCTGCTGCAAAAAAAGCTTTATTTTATTTATAAACTTTGAACTATTTTCCGATAAAATGCCATTTTTTCGCTGTCATCCTTGATCTTCCATTCTATTCTCTCCTGAACGGGCCTTTGAGGGAAACGGCACGCTCACAATCAGATAGTGCTATCAGCACTGAGCAGCTGGCACACACACACACACACACGTCGCCTACTTCAGCCTCCCAGAAATCCCTTCACCATTGCCAGTACATTCCATTATCTTCACTCTCAGGCTTCACACACACAGACGTACATACATACATACATACTTATACACACAGGAGAAGGAGAAATCAAAGGAAACAATTAATAAAGGTACCTAGCCGTTACCACCAGCTGCTCGTATCCAGAAACACACACACACACACACAAAACATGGGACTTGTAAAAAGGGGAAATGAAAATTCTTTATCTCCAGTTCATTTCCTCTTCGTTCTCTTCTTCTCTGACGCTAGTTATCTGAGCAGACAGACCTGTCTAATGCACTCAGTGTGTGTGTGTGTGAGCGGATGAACACCTTTATTTTTATATTCACGTCACTCCATCGGTGAAGTGAACCGTAGTCGGGCCATTCCACCCAATTGGGTGACATTTGCTTGTTGTAACTCTTCAAAAATAATCTTTTTCAACATTGAATCTAATACTACACATATTTAACTATTCAAAATGTGTATTGGTCAATCTCAAGCAACTTTATTTATTGTTTTACAAGGTTTAAGCATAATATGGACGCATGTTTTCTCAATCCTGTTACCGAAAATCATAAAAAGCAAGTTTAGAAGAATGTCAATTAATTCCTTTGTTTTCCCCACAAGAAAGTGTTTATTTTGAATAAACGGTTGGTTATATGTTCAAAAAATTGATATTTGTGCCAATGCACTATTAAAGCGAGGTGTATTCTGATAAAACAAAACACAAATGCATTTTTTCATTTTAAAGACGACCGAAGCCTCAAGGTAATATTTTTTTTTTTCGAATTAATTAATTAAATAATTGTATAAATTATGGGCCAAACAAAACTGATAAAAATAGTGGTTTAATTTTATTTATTTATTTTAGAAAAAGAAATAAAACAGTGACAGGACTGAAGGTAACAGGATTGAGTTTTTAAGCAAAAAGTTATCAAATATATGGCACATGGCCACATAGCATTGATGCTAATAGCGTGAGGACACTGAGCCATTTCTAGTGCCTTACCAAAAGTTAATAATTTTAAAATAAAACAATTAAATCCAAGAAAAAGTTTAGGTAACAGGACTGTATGTTGAGATTGACCTCATTCAGTTACAATTTCATCAAATATACAGAAATGAAAATGAGATTCTTGTGGAATATTCTACGTTTTTCAGATAGGGGATGTAATAGTCTCACGACCGGGGACATGACTAAAATGTGTATTTTATCTAAATATTAGATCAAATGTTTTTTGTTTTTTTTTGTATTTTTCATTTTAAAGCAGTTTGGATATAAAAATCAGATTACTGAAGCATTTTAATCATAATTTTTTTTAGAGATAGAGAGTTGGGACATGCAGAAAATGCTATTTTTTAGTGTTCTGTGTCGTTTTTATTAAAGTTACACTGTGTGATTTTTACCCCTATCTAGTGGTGAAAAGGTATATGACCATCCAGTGAATATTAGTTTCTGTTCCTCTCAATTCCGATTTCGTTTTAACTCCTACGGTGGCCAATGTAGTCCAAGATTAACATGGCTTCCAGTTCGAGCTCGTCCATGAGTGTTAACTCAAGCGTAAACGCGAAAGGCGAAGCTTGAATTAACGGGTATGTCCCTCTTTGGCTAATGTACTTTCAAGATGGAGGGGCAACATGGCGAACCCCTTACCCGTATGTATTTTCAATGGCATATTATACACTCACGAGAATACGAAGTAAATATACATTAATGAGCACATATATTAAGTGTTTTTAGCTAAGAATAAACTAAAAGAGTTACACAGTGTAGATACATTTTAAATTTGTAGTTAGCTTAATGTGCATGACATTTTGCTTAGTAATAAAATGTATTTTAGAGTTCATTTTCGTGCAATTTTATACAATGTCACCCTTTCGGTTTCAGAATCACGTTTGTTAACAGCGTATAATACGTAAACCACTTGCACAGTGTTGCATATTTATTTCTATTGCGCACTCACGTTATCCTAAATGTTTCCAAGAATTTGTAAATTCAGAAAAATCAACTATTTTAAAAAGTGCCCATCCCTTGTCAATGACGTCATATCCGCGTTATCCCTGGTTCCCGCTCGTACTCCCACAGTAACCATGGCGATAGACGTGGACAACTGCGTTAAGTCTAGCGGTACGCTCACGCTGTTGTGGTTTCGTTCAAACGTTATAATATGGATCATGGCCAGCAGACTTTGGAAAAAATAAAACGAGGATTAAATTGGCGTGGCGTTATCGAGATGCCGAGAGCTAGCGTCCGCGACAGATTTCGACTCTTGGATGAGCTTTATTAAGCCGCGTGTCCACCGAAACGCTTTTAGTCAGCTGAAAACGCTAGACGCTCTGCTGAAATAGCTATAGGCGCTTGATGGCGTTTTTTTAGACTGAGCTTAACATCTGCTAATACTTTATTTTGATGCTACAGATGATAGCGTTCGGGATAGTAGAATAAGTTGACATGTAGTTGAAAAGTTAGAGTCATTTGAATGTCCGTCGTGAGCATCAAAATAAAGCATTAGCGGATATCACGCTCAGTCTGCTAGTTGACATGTAGTTGCAAACTTACTTGTAGTTAGTAGCATGTCTAAAGTGGACTATCGAAATAAAGCGTTAGCGAGTAAAAACGGGCATCAATGCTCCCCATAAGAGAAATGGACGAGAAGATACACATATCACACAGAGCCACACTCGAGCGGGCAAAATCCAGCCTGCCACCGCGAGACAAACATTAACAGTGTGAAACACCTGCTTATCCCGCTCTGGCACTGCCCAGACACCTGGCACATATCCCAGCATGCACCTCTTCCCTTCAGTTCTTTATCCGGCACGCCTGGCATATTCAGATACTGAAGCCCTCATTACAGCTCAATCCAACCTCAGCAAACACACAAACAGATTAGCCGCTTAAGACGTTCCCAATCCTCCAGTCCCCCGCGCTATCAGGACCCCGCACACCCCTCAGATATGAGCTTAGCGCGCGCTCCTCCAGAAATACCCCACGCCACCGCCCCATGGCACAGCTAACCCTAATACAATTAAAAGTCATTTGCGGAGCGGCGGATCAGGAAAAAAGGAGGGAGGGAAGGAAGGAAGGAGACCAGAGCTGGGAATCAAACAGAATTTTCAAACAGAAAAGAAAGAAAAAAAAAAAAAAATCGACAATATTTTTAAAGGAATTTGATGGTTTTCCTGAAAAAAGGTAAAGTTAAAAAAAAATGGAACATTGTAAATATTACTCTTTTAGGCACTTTAGATGCACTTTTATGATGGATAGATGCACTTTTATGATGGATAGATGCACTTTTATGATGGATAGATGCACTTTTATGATGGATGGATGCGCTTTTATGATGGACAGATGCACTTTTATGATGGATGGATGCGCTTTTATGATGGACAGAGGCACTTTTATGATGGATGGATGCGCTTTTATGATGGATAGATGCACTTTTATGATGGACAGATGCACTTTTATGATGGATGCACTTTTATGATGGAAGGATGCACTTTTATGATGGATAGATGCACTTTTATGATGGATGGATGCGCTTTTATGATGGATGGATGCACTTTTATGATGAACAGATGCACTTTTATGATGGATAGATGCACTTTTATGATGGATGGATGCACTTTTATGATGGACAGATGCACTTTTTGATGGATGGATGCACTTTTATGAGGGATGGATGCAATTTTATGATGGATGGATGAACTTATGTTAGATAGATGTACTTTTATGATGGACAGATGCGCTTTTATGATGGACAAATGCACTTTTTTGATGGACAGATGCACTTTTATGATGGATGGATGCACTTTTATGATGGACAGATGCACTTTTATGATGGATAGATGCACTTTTATGATGGAAGGATGCACTTTTATGATGGACAGATGCACTTTTATGATGGATAGATGCACTTTTATGATGGACAGATGCACTTTTATGATGGATGGATGCACTTTTATGATGGATGGATGCACTTTTATGATGGATAGATGCACTTATGTGATGGATAGATGAACTTTTATGATGGACAGATGCGCTTTTATGATGGACAGATGCACTTTTATGATGGATAGATGCGCTTTTATGATGGATGGATGCACTTTTATGATGGACAGATGCACTTTTATGATGGATAGATGCACTTTTATGATGGAAGGATGCACTTTTATGATGGACAGATGCACTTTTATGATGGATAGATGCACTTATGATGGACAAATGCACTTTTATGATGGATAGATGCACTTTTATGATAGATAGATGCACATTTATCATGGATCGATGCACTTTTATGATGGATAGATGCACTTTTATGATGGACAAATGCACTTTTATGATAGATAGATGCACGTTTATCATGGATCGATGCACTTTTATGATGGATGGGGTAATTCTTATTTTAAAAATGGAAAAAAAAAAACTAAAGCAAGTTCTGATGGAGCGTTTAAGCAGATAGTTATGTGTTTTGAGGGATGTTGAAAGATGAAATACAGTGAATTGGAAAGCACATTTGGGACTTTTTAGTGAAATAGCTTGGGATCATTCTCACTGTGCCAGCGGGGATTCGTCCAGGCCACCAGGCAATGGCTGGTTCCCTCATCCCACCTTCAAACGTAGTCTCTTTCCCACAGAGAAACGGGCCGTTGCTGCCACCTGAGGATGAAAACAGACAAGACAGAATCACAAACTCAAAGCCTCGACTGTGGAGGGCATTGAAAATAAACAAAACAACCAGTATTAGAGAGCAACTAACTAATGACATTGTTATTTTACTTGCATTTTATCAATAGAATGAAAGTAGCACAAAATAATAACAATAAATAACACATAATGTGTAAAATTACACATATATGTCATTTATAGATAAATTTATTAAATATAAATTAATAAACTGGATCAAATTAATTACCTACAAAAATATAAAGTAATTTTTTATGCTATTTTAAAAGTCTCTTATTTGGTTTTGGAGTCTCCTACAATACATTTACATGCATTCAAAGTCAAAAAAAACTCTACGTTTCTCATAATATACATTGCATCATCACCTCATTTCTCTTAAAATGGTACGATCAAGGATTCAGTCTCTCTAAACCCCGCCTCTCTGAGAGCCTGCTCTGCTTTGATTGGTCACATGGCCCAGTCTGTTGTGATTGGTCAAATGGATGTTCCTCAGCTCTTGATCACAGTGATACGAACAGTAACGATGGCGTAGGTTTTATCAATCTCATTAAAGTGGATTTGCTTTGTCAGCAAAAAACAGCGTCTTTTCGACACAGAGTTTGAGGGCGGAGCTAAGAGACACTGTTCAGCCAATCAAAACCATAGCCTAGAATTATGCAAATTAGTTACATTGGTTTGTAACAGGAAGTGAGACTGGAATTAATGACGACTCGTTTCAGCAGTTCGGAATCGATTCTTTCTTTTAGGAGTCAATAAATTTAAACAGCTTTAATCACACAACGCATGAGCGGTAATTTCCGGAAAAGCACAATAGGGGCACTTTTAATTAAAAATTCAGCTTTCTCATGCATCACTTCTTTTAATTCCCAAACTAAATAAAAAGCTGGCAAAAAACTGTGATAGGTGTGTTATGTTAGTGTGAATGGTTTCGCACTTTGTCTCGGTCCAGACATCACCGCTGCCCCGTTATCAGAAGTGAAGAACACAAACGTGTCGTTGTGGATTCCCAGACTGACCAGTCGTTCCAGAATCTGGCCAATGCTGTAATCCAACTCCATCACGGCATCACCATAACTAGAAGACAAACCACACACCTCAATCATTCAATTAATAGCTTTTTTTGCTAACTGTGATTTCTGAAATACATTAGACAATCACCTCTGATAACAGATCACTCTAAATTGTAATGCATTTTTGTAAAGCTGCTTTGAAATGATGTGTATTGTGAAAAGCGCTATACAAATAAAGGTGGATCAAACCATTAAAAATTACCCCAAATAACCTTCAGTGGCTCTAACCCGGACAGCATAACAAATTCTGTCATATTAGCCCACGTTTGAATGGATGGATGTGATATATGGAGGAAGATAGATGTGCGCTGGTTATAAAACTTTAAGATGTGGCGTGTCAGGCTGAATCCCTCCTCTGCCAGCACCTGGCTAATACCCCTCAGCCTTGATCCATTCCTCTGTCAACACAAACCTCATTTAGCATTCTGAAGGAACGTATGCTTACTGAAGCCTCAGTATTCAAAAGCACTGGACTGAATACTAAACAGCTGCAGACAAGACTACCAATGAAGCCTCCGGCACTCATTCTTGCCTCCGAGCAGGAAAAATAACATCTCATTAACCAATCATTTCTATATTACAAAACAGAATTTTTGGCCAAAACGATGAGTTTTAAACTTTTTTAAGTAACAAGTAATGCATTACTTTTAAATTTGCAACAAAATATCGGGGTTACTTTTTCAAACGAGTAACTTAAGTCGATAACCGAAATATTGAATGCCGAATATCGATACATTGGCCGATAAACCTAAAGCGGATATGGATAACCAATAATTTTTATATTTAAAAAGCTGATAACCAATTTATTGGCTGATAAACCTATAGCAGATTCTAATAATAACCGATAATTCTTTATATTTAAAAAGCTGATAACAGATATATTGGGCGATAAACCTAAAGCGGATACGGATAACCACTATTTTTTTGTATATTTAGAAAACTGATAACCGATATATTGTCTAATAAACCTAAAGCGGATATGGATAACCGATAATTTTTCATATTTAAAAAGCTGATAACCGATATATTGGCTGATCAACCTAAAGCAGATTCTGAGAACCGATAATTCTTTATATTTAAAAAGATGATAACCGATATTCTCTAATAAACCTATAGCAGATACTGATAACCGATAATTCTTCATATTTAAAAAGCCGAGAAGCGATATATTGGCTGATAAACCGATATAACCGATAATTCATTATATTAAAAAAAACCGATAAGTGATATATTGGCCGATAAACCTATAGCAGATACTGAATACAGATAATTCTTTATATTCAAAGAGCCAAAAACCGATATATTGGCTGATAAACCTAAAGCGAATACGGATAACCGATGATTCTTTATATTTAAAAAGCTGAAAACCGATTTATTGGCCGATAAACCTAAAGCGGATACGGATAACCGATGATTCTTTATATTTAAAAAGCTGATAACCGATATATTGGCCGATAAACCTAAAGCGGATACGGATAACCACTATTTTTTTGTATATTTAGAAAACTGATAACCGATATATTGTCTAATAAACCTAAAGCGGATATGGATAACCGATAATTTTTCATATTTAAAAAGCTGATAACCGATATATTGGCTGATCAACCTAAAGCAGATTCTGAGAACCGATAATTCTTTATATTTAAAAAGATGATAACCGATATTCTCTAATAAACCTATAGCAGATACTGATAACCGATAATTCTTCATATTTAAAAAGCCGAGAAGCGATATATTGGCTGATAAACCGATATAACCGATAATTCATTATATTAAAAAAAAACGATAAGTGATATATTGGCCGATAAACCTATAGCAGATACTGAATACAGATAATTCTTTATATTCAAAGAGCCAAAAACCGATATATTGGCTGATAAACCTAAAGCGAATACGGATAACCGATGATTCTTTATATTTAAAAAGCTGAAAACCGATTTATTGGCCGATAAACCTAAAGCGGATACGGATAACCACTAGTTTTTTTTTATTTAGAAAACTGATAACCGATACATTCTCTAATAAACCTATAGCAGATACTGATAACCGATAATTCTAAATATTTAAAAAGCCGAGAAGCGATATATTGGCTGATAAACCGATATAACCGATAATTCATTATATTTAAAAAGCTGATAACCGATATAATGGCTGATAAACCTACAGCAGATAGTGATAACTGAATACAAATAATTCTTTATATTCAAAAAGCCAAAAACCGATATATCGCCTGATAAACCTATACGGATAACCGATAATTCTTTATATTTAAAAAGCTGATAACTGATATATTGGCTGATAAACCTATAGCATCTAGATTTTTTTACAAGTAAAATCAGATAATACAATTATTAATGCACATTACAAAACATAAAAACGTAAATTATTCCAATCTTTTGACCAGTAGTGTAAAGTAATCGCACACCTTAACATCCCTACAGCTTCTGGAAGTAAACATCCGTGTTTTACTGTTGCGTAAGAAGTGTTATTACGCATCAGTGTAAACCACAGTGTTTAGGGCCTCAGGTTATCCTACATTAGGGTTATTAAACAACAAAAATTGAATAATCAAATGTAAAATAAAAACACTGCTTAGTTTTCAATGTATGAAGTAAATATACTGATTCTTATTAAAGCTACAAAAGTTATTCTTTTTCTTCGTCTTTTGTTCATGACCAATGTATACATGACCACATATATATATTTGTGATATTTCGATAATTTCGATATGTGACCCTGGACCACAAAACCAATCACATGGGTCAATTTTTTTGATGTGAATAAATCAGATTTCCACTGACGTATGGTTTGTTAGGATAGGACAATATTCAGCCAAGATATCTGGAATTTGCAATTTTGCTGCATTCACTCACCAAAATAAATGTTTTATATATTTACGTTAGGAAATTTACAAAATATCTTCATGAAACATGATATTTACTTAACCCTCAGGTGCTCTTCGTTTCGGAGTCACACTTGTTATCTTCCCGGTCAAAAGTGACCGGACACCTAAAAATGAAACTTTCTCCATCTCAGTAAAACCAATGCAATTTATTTTTGTTCTATAATATTTATTCTTTTTAATTTAGTATTTTGAGACGATTTAATTGAATTTATTAATATTTATGCAATATTTATGGTTTATTTTTACCATGGAAAAATATATATATTTTTCTATATATATATATATATATATATATATATATATATATATATATATATATTATTTTTTTCAAAAAAATATTAACGCAGTATTTTAGTTTAATATAGAGTCTAGGCCTTCAGAAAAAAAATATTTTTTTCAAGAAAATTAGCACCATCTGGTTACAGTATAGAGAAAAGGCGTAGAATCATGGTGCAACCACTAGATGACATGTACAGCTCTCTATGGAGAAGCATGTGAATTCCCCAGCTGTTTATGAACACTTTTTTTTTTTAATATATAGATGAAACAATCTCAAAAACTATTTCTTATAAAAAAAAAAAATTGACAAATAAAAATTCACAATTTTTTCCCCCATTTTTTTTTACAATTTCCCATTCATTTCCTATGGGGGTCATTTTTGACCGAAGAGCACAAGTGTGACTATTTTTTTTTACGACCACTTAGCATGCTCAGATCATGACCTCAATTTTTTTGTGTGTTCGCATACCCAATGCTATAAAAGTCACCAAGTTTCGTAACATCGCAATGAAGCTGTGATTTTTAAAAATTCAAAACAGAAAATTTGACCGAAGAGCACCTGAGGGTTAAAACCCCAATGATTTTTGCCATAAAAGAAAAATCGATAATTTTGACCCATGCATTGTATTGTTGGCTATTGTCGCAAATATACCCGTGCGACTTATGACAGGTTTTGTGGTCCATATTGTTCAGCCCTACTTACCGCCCCCTCTGACTCTTTCCCAAGAAGTGTTTTGATGCGTAAACGGGTGTGTGAGTTGCATCTGGAGCCCAGTAGAGAAAGAAGGGCCGCTGGGCCGTGGCTTGCCGAGAGATAAAGTCCAAGCCTTCCTGGAGACAGATAAAATCAAAACCAACATCAGGCACATCCCACAGTGCACCTGTCCAAGACTGATCCGCACAAATAAACATTAATCGAGCCAATGAACAGGAAAACTCACCTCCAGATAGATTTGGGTGATGTTGGATTCCCCTGTTTTCACATTAATCTCAAACTCTTCATAATACCTGCAAAATACACAGATCATCTAAACGTTCTGCCTCCTGCGGATCTAATGAGACCATCACTACAAACTCATTTCAGCACCATATGAGCTCTTGTTCCAAATGACAAGCTTCCTAAACCAAGTGCTGCACGAGGGTGTGATTAGAAAGTGAATTTGAAGAGGTAAATTGCGAGATTGTGTCTCAGAAGACACACGCGTTGTGAGAAGGAGCTGAGGCGTGGACTCTCTTATGCTCCGGCTCTTCCAGGTGTTCCAACACAACCCGCCATCTCTCGGGTGTACACGTGTGTGTTTGTTTGACCAGGCTCCAACACGCCACGCTGATTAAACCCACGGCTAAGCGCAAAACTAGCCCTATCGCCAGAGCCAATGACCCCGAATGCACAAACAGTATGGGTGTTTTGGAAGGAACAAATAGGCAGAAAATGAGATGCAACACTGCAGATGGTACAAAAAGAGGAAAAGGGAAATTCACTTCACCAAACAAATGCATTCATGTGAAGCAATACAACATTTTTACTCTTTCTGGAGAAAATTGTGTGGCGATTTTTCCACACAATTGAGCAACTTTGAAAAACAAAAGAGTTTTTTTTAGCTACTTTTATAGGTGCTTGATTTTCATCTCCTTCCAATCCATTGACGGATTTTCCGGCTTTCCGCATTTTTCACTGTTATACGGTACTCTTATCTTCAGAAAGCGTAGTGAATCTCCTGATCAAAACGCAGGCGGGGAAAAAACAGAAACCAGCGATAGCATATCTAAGCAGATGCATATGTAAAATCATCAACATTAAAAATCTTCTTCCAGCCTGTCCAGTTAGATCACCATGGCCAGCAGTGAGTACCATCCAACCATTCCCTTTAATTACCTCTCTTGCACGCACAGATGTCATAGAGATGAGAGCTTTTTACATTAGCCAAAAAACAAAACAAAAACAAAAAAACTGTATGGGGGGTTGTTTGCCCAGGTGAGAAAAAAATAGCACAAAAGTAACTCAACTCATACTACTTAACATAAAAAGTAACCAAGTAATGGAATTAGTTACTTTTTAGGGAGTAACACAATATTGTAACGCATTGCTTTTAAAAGTAACATTCCAAAACACTGCCGTTAAGTGACAATGGCCAATTTGACAAAACAATAAAATGGGGATGCACTGATATGAACATTTTGGCCAATACTGATAACCGATATATTGGCTGATAAACCTATAGCAGATACTGATAACCGATAATTCTTTATATGTAAAAAGCCGATAACCGATATATTGCCTGATAAACCTATAGCAGATACTGATAACCGATAATTCTTTATATTTAAAAAGCCAATAACCGATATATTGACCTATAAACCTATATCAGATACCAATGATTCTTGAAAAGCCGATAACCGATATATTGGCTGATAAACCTCTAGCAGATACTGATAACCGATAATTCTTTATATGTAAAAAGCCGATAACCGATATATTGGCTGATAAACCTCTAGCAGATACTGATAACTGATAATTCTTCATATTTAAAAAGCCAATAACCGATATATTGACCTATAAACCTAAATCAGATACCAATGATTCTTCATATTTGAAAAGCTGATAACCGATATATTGTCTGATAAACCTCTAGCAGATACTGATAACCGATAATTCTTCATATTTAAAAAGCCAATAACCGATATATTGACCTATAAACCTATAGCAGATACAGATAACTCTTCCTATTTGAAAAGCTGATAACCGATATATTGGCTGATAAACCTCTAGCAGATACTGACAACCAATCATTCTTTATATTTAAAAAGCCAATAACCGATATATTGGCTGATAAACCTCTAGCAGATACTGATATCCGATAATTCTTCATATTTAAAAAGCCAATAACCAATATATTGACCTATAAACCTATATCAGATACCAATGATTCTTGAAAAGCTGATAACCGATATATTGGCTGATAAACCTATAGCAGATACTGATAACCGATAATTCTTTACATTTAAAAAGCAGATAACTGATATATTGGCTAATAAACCTAAAGCAAATACCGATAACTGATAATTCTTCATATTTAAAAAGCCAATAACTGATATATTGACCGAAAATATCAGATACTGAAACCCGATAATTCTTTACATTTAAAAAGCCGATAACCGATATATTTGGTGATAAACTTATATCAGATACCAATGATTCTTCATATTTAAAAAGCCGATAACCGATATATTGGCTGATAAACCTATAGCAGATACTGATAACCGATAATTCTTTTTATTTAAAAAGCCGATAACCGATATATTGGCTGATAAACCTAAAGCAAATACCGATAACTGATAATTCTTTACATTTAAAAAGCCAATAACTGATATATTGACCGATAATATCAGATACCGATAACTCTTCCTATATGATAAGCTGATAACCGATATATTGGCCGGTAAACCTAAAGCAGATACAGATAAGCGATAATTTTTTATATTTGAAAAGCGATATTTTGGCCATGATTAACAGCATGTTGCTATGCGGTTTCTGAGCTGTTCTTAGCAAGCATCAGGTTTGTACCTCACCTTCCCTTCATTTCAGAGTTATTGTAGACGGGTATATTGGGTCGGAAGCTGTCATTGTAGGGGCCGAAATGGCAGTTCGGGGCACCAAACCATTCGTCAAACCCACGCTTCAGAGGCAAGTATTGACTTCTGTGCCCAAGGTGCCTGAGTTAGGAGATAAAGATGAAAAACCCTTATGAAGACGGCAGGTGTATTCAATATGGAGTGTGTACACTGTGCGGAAAAAAAATACATTTTATCAATACAATTATTTTCAGGATTCTTTGATGTATAAAGTTCAAAAGAGCAGCATTTATCTGAAACTGAAAGCATTTGTAACATTATGCTCAACCGTGCAAAAGTTTGGAGTCAGCAAGAATTTTACATTTTACAATAACACAAGAAATTAATATTTTTATTCAGCAAGGACACATAACATTGATTAGAAGTGACAGAAAAAACACTTTATAATGTTAAAAAAGGTTCTATTTTTAGATAAACGCTGTTGTTTTGAACTTCATATTCTTCAAAGAATCCTGAAAAACATTGAAAATAATCATAAATGTTTCTTAGAGTGATTTCTGAAGGATCATGTGAGACTTAAGAATGGACTAATGATGCTGAAAACTCACAGGAATAAATTGCATTTTACTATATATTCACATAAAAAAACAGTTCATTTAAAACTGTAATAATATTTCACAATATTAGTTATATAGCTATATTTTTTGGATCTAATAAATGCAGCCTTGGTGAGCAGAAGAAACTTGTTTTTAAAAACATTTAAAAAAAATCGCACCGATCCCATAAATATGCTGATGCTGATAGTTTGATTTTTACATAAAATTAGTACAAATTAAATTAAATGATGAAGCCTCACCTGATATTTAAAATGCATTCTCCTGTTTAAAACATTTCACTTTCCTTCATCATATTCTTTTATATCATTATTCTGCAGGGAATCTCACCACTTTCCAACGATCTTGCTGACGTAACCTTTCTTTTTCAGCAGTTCTGGAAGCAGGATCTCGTCCTGAGATATTCCCCCCACAATCTCCTGAGGTGTGTATGCTGTGGGAGAGACAACACATTTAGCCACTTTTAAAAGTTATGCGTTGCAAACAATATTGTGTTGCTTTCTCACCTGTGCTTGGCTTGCTTGCTTGTTATATAATACTAAAGTGCACTTGATATTCTGATCATACTTTTTTTTCCACATTTTGCCAATTTTAAACCACATTAATATTAATAATTAGCAGGGCCGGCGCTAGCCATTTGGGTGCCCTAAGCACAAATGCTTGGTGGTTCCCCCTTATATTATATATATAATATAAATTATCTACAGTATATACATGCAAATATTTCTTAAATATATATGTGCATATGTGTGTATATTACATATGCAAAATAATTATACATAGTACTCATGTAGAAACTTTTATTTTGGATGTGATTACGCTTTTCCCAGCCCTAATAATTTGACAACTCCATATGAAAATATACAAACAGTGAGATTGTGTTTTTTTTTTTTCTAATTGCAGTTTCACCAATAGATGTCGCCCTTGGGCCTTTGACCGCATTATCCGATAGAACAACAACGAAAAAACATATCTAAGCGATCTTCCTTTTCTTCTCAAACAAACTAACTGCATCTTAAACAGCCCAAGTAAAAAAAAAAAAATCCCAGGGAGAAACCCCCGGACCCCCGTTAAAATAAAAAATTCTACATGCAGGGCAAAGCCCTGGATCATTTGCACAACTAGCGACGCCCCTCTGGACATGCATACACGAAGCAAGGGTGCCTACAAAACTAACACTTTTATTTAAAACATTGTCTTACCTGCAAACAAGTATCATCCCACTGTCTCTTCTTTTTCTTTTTTTCCGCCCCCGACTCTTTCGAGGCCATGTCTGATGTCGATCAGGTGTCTGCCAAATTTGACACTGATTGAGGAACAGACCACTGCGAGGTGGGGAAGGGGGGGCACCAGAGGGAGAGTGGCACAGGAGATTCACCTTTTTCTCCACTAATTTGGTCTAGGCCTATATTACTTTTGTATTGCTTTTGTATATTAACATGCTTTATACATATTGTATTTGTTATTTATACTAGTAGCCTATTGTGATGATTTTTCACCACCCAGATTTTTTGGTGCCCCCCCAAGCACTTGGTGCCCTACGCGCAGTGCGTGATGTGCGTGTGCGGAGCGCCGGCCCTGATAATTAGGGATGCACGATATATCGGTCAGCATATCGGTATCGGCCGATATATGTTCATTTTTAATGTTACCATTATCGGCCTGGTAAGTAAATGTGGCCGATATATTAAAGCCGATAAATCTGTGGAAATCTGTCGTATTGGCTACACAACACTATAATGAGAACATCATTATAATCGTGCGCTTGGTACATGGATTTAATTGTGAGACTTTTGTTTTTGTAATCAGGCTCTCAAACTTAGATAAAAATTTGGATTTCAATTTATCGGCCGATATATCGGTTATCGGCGTTCAAATATAAAGAATTATTGATTATCGGTATCGGCCAAAATTTTCATATCGGTGCATCCCTATTAATAACTACTATTATTTTGGTATTTTAATAATTAATAAGTGATATATAATTGTTAATGAGGGCTGGAAGTGAAAAACGGCGTATTGTATAATACTAAAGTGCACTTTATATTTAACACCAAGAACAAATAGGCGGAGGCTATTTACAGTAAAAAAATTACAAAAGAAACCTGTCTGATAACAGGATCTAATCCGCCTTTTTCCAAACTCTTCCGAATTCTACTGCCTTTTCCCAACGCATTATCATTAGCATTGCATCTTTCTCATGAGCATTTATTAATTTTTGACTTTTCATTTTTTTTGGCCCATTTTACCTGTAAAAGAAAACCTGCTTAATAATTATGCACACCTGATTATACGCCGTTTTTCACTCCCAGCCCTCCTTAACAATTATATATCACTTATAAAATGATTAAAATACCAAAAATATAGTAGTTATTAAGAATAATGTGGTTTGGAATTGGCAAAATGTGCTTCAATTTGCATAATACTTATGCACACACTGTATTTACACTTAATAATAGGCCTCTGAATTTACTGTACAGGGATTTACAGTCAAATACCCAGAACAAGATGTGATGAATGAAGACCTGGAGGCAGAGTTATAATAAATTGAAGAAAAGTTTTACTGTATATATACATATTTTTATGAATAAATATATATATAAATATATATTATTTATTTATTTATTTTGGTGAATGTAAAGGCCCTTTTGCTATGCAAAAGCCTCAGGCTGAAGGAAATGCTCATTCACTGCTGTACATCAGAGGACAGAGAAATAAAAAGTAACTCAGATATTTATTTTATGTAATCAGATTACTTCTAAAAAAGTAATCTGATCTGATTACATAACTTGCGTTAACGGGACATTGGATATAGGAGTGTGCTATAAAGTCGTAAGAAGAGTTACTTTATTTGTGTGTGTGTGTGTGTGTGTGTGTGTGTGTGAGGGAAAAAAAGTAACCCAAAAGTAACGTAACGCAATACTTTTCTTAAAAAGTAACTAAGTAACACACTTAATAGATTTTTAACGGAGTAACGCAATGTTGTAACGCATTACTTTTCACACTAACTTGGTTATCAGTATATCTTGCATTCCTTATCTGAGAAAGTAAAACATATTTTGTTGTAAATTTTAAAAGTAATGCGTTACTTTACTAGTCACTTGAAAAAGTAATCTGATTACATAACTCAAGTTACTTGTAATGAGTGACATACAACACTGCTGATAAGAAACGTTTTCGGCTCATACCATTCCTAGCATGAGCATTGGTGGTGTAGAAACCATTACGCACGGGAAGTCTTCCAGTGAGCAGAGAAGCCCTGGCTGTGGAATAAAACACACAAATCATGCTTATTATGCAATTATAAGATTAGGGGGGAAATGTCAGGGATTATATTTATATATATTTAAAATAATGTCGGACACTTTTACTGGCAACATCAGACATTTTGCATCATCAGGACACAAATATTGCATTATTAAACATTTTATTTAAATGTGTTTAATGTAGTTCTGACACTCTGAAAACTTATCGTTGAAATTCTATCCATGATACACATTGTTGCATTTTTGTATTGCGATACATCGTTACACTCCTGTGATACAAAAGACCTGTACTTGTATAAAATGTTGCAACTCGTATATAAACTTCAGTGCAAACTAAACTAACACGTTATTGCACTGCAAACTCTCACAGCTCTAAAATCACAGTTGAATACGCTTGTCCACAACACGCACGCATTTCCTGGAGTTTAAATCGTATAGTGTTTAAGACTTGATTTGAGAGAAAGGGAAGAGGCGTTGGACACGAGAGAGCTCACCCTGGATACGAGGATTAGGAAGTTCTCTATCTACTTTGTGATTAAAATACTAATTAAGCTTCTGAAGCAAAAGCTCTCTAATGACGGCAGGTACGGCGAACGCCTCGGGCTCCTTCATCTCACACATGTGAGATTAACTATTGATTAAGCCTTATTTGCTTAAAAATTAATTAGAATTGAAAAGAGGACCAAAAGAAGATCTGCTCTGCATAGCAAGTCCATTCAAATTTCCCAAATTATGCATAATTAGCATATTTCAGAACTGCCAGTGTATTACCCATATTAGCATAATAAGTTGTGGTCTCACTATCATGCAGCCGCACACGTCTCGTGTTTTAAAACGGATGAAGAAATTATAATAATATTTGCAAACTACAATATCGTTATAGCCTTTCGGTGTAAATCAAAACATTCAATACGTCACAATCCGTAGCCAACAAATTCTTCAGAAAAATATACATTTTTGAACTGTATAATGAATGCTTCATATTTTATTTGTAGGGCTGTCAAGTGATTAACGATTTAAAAGAGCAATTTAAACACACATGGCTGAGAGATCATTATTGTGTTAAACGAGAAAATTTATTTAAAAAAGTAGATTTTTACTTTTGTGTACGTTTTGATTACCTTGTAACGAGTGGATCTCTGAGCTGAGTGAGTGAATGGAGGCGGGGCTCATTTGCATATTCATAGAACCAAGCATACTAAATGAGGCAAATTACACTCAACATTGCACTTCCATTGTTGATGTTTTTCAGAAGCTCAATCTGAATTGGTATTTATATATATTTAAAGACCAAAACAATTTGATTACTAACATTCTTCAAAACATCTTATAACATACCGATATATGATACTCTAAATAAGAAACTAAACCTGCCAGAAGGTGGCGGTACGTGTCTAAATGAGTAAATTATTGAGTCGAACACTTACAGCACGTGTCGGAAACTAAACGCAGATTAGCATATTTTAATTTCAGTTTCCCCAGCGCTTAATACAAAATGATGCGAACCGTAACGATGGCGTCAGTTTTACCGTATTAATTCCAGCGAGAGTTTCATCCTTTGGAAAGTGGAATCGCAGCGTCTTCTCGACACGAAACAACGCAGTCTCAGAGACACTACAGTGAGGGCGGAGCTAAGAGACGCTGCTCAGCCAATCATGAAAAGAGGCGGCATTATGCAAATTAGGTTGGTTTTTAACAGGAAGTGGAATTACCGACGACTCGTTTCAAAAAAAGGTAATTGCGTCTTTTTATCTCACGATTCTGAATTTTTTTCACAGAATTACGTGAAATAATGTTTCAATTGCGAGTTTTACATTCAGAAATGCGAGTTATAAAGTTGCAATTGCGAGTTATAAAGTCAGAATTGCGTGTTGTAAAGTTGCAATTGCGAGTTATAAAGTCAGAATTGCGTGTTGTAAAGTTGCAATTGCGAGTTATAAAGTCAAAAATGCGAGTTATAAAGGTGCAATTGCTAGTTATAAAGTCAGAAATGCAAGAGAAAAAAGTCAGAAATTCTCGCAATTCGGACTTTATAACTCGCAAAACTCACAATTGTGAGATAACGTCGTAAGTATCTTTAAAAATGTATTATTTTGTGGCGGAAACAAGCTTCCATCGTATAACCGGAGCTACAGCTCTTAAATTAAAGAACTAACATGACTTTATTTACTTTATTGTTGACTTGGAATGGCAAAATAAACACCTACATTTATTTCCAAGATGATAACCTGATATAAATGAATATGCGACAGTAAAGTGTTTACCCTAGTCAGAGTACAGTATTTTATTATTATTCTATGTATTCGAAGCTTTGGCATTATTGTATTATTACAGTGATGGCATTAAAGCATGTTGAGTTGGACGTACAGGGGGAACACAGCGGGTTTGCAGCGTAGAAGTTCGGGAACAGCATTCCCTGAGCGGCCATCAGATCCAAACTCGGGGTTTCCCTGGACGGCTCCCCGAACACCCCCAAATCACCCCATCCCATCTGCACACACACAGCATTGAGCATCAGTTTACAATTCATGGTACATAATAAATAAATATATATATATATATAGAGAGAGAGAGATACAGAAAAAACGTATAATATATATAATAAAAAGTAATATATATATATATATATATATACAGAGAGTATTAATATAGTATTCATAAGCAGTGAAGCAAAGACAGTCTCAAAAGTACGCTTTGAAATCGCTGGTGTTTCTGACGTCACAAACGACCTTGTAACCAATCAGATCAACGTGTGATCGTCAACCAGTGGATCTCTGAGTGAAGGGAGTGAGTGGGGGCGGGGCTCATTTGCATATTCATAGAACCACGCATACTAAATGAGGCAAGGGTGTCGAGTTACATTCAACACATTTTAAAGCAAGAACACGTTTTTTTTTTCAATTATTTTTTTTTAAAATATGCAATTTTGATGTTTAAAGATGAGATTTACAAAAAAGGGAAAACTACAGCTACAAGTTTTATTCTAATATGCAAAAATAATGCAAGGGGGAAAACAATTTCAATTAATTAATATTTCACTGGTTTTCAGATATTTCAGAATATTTCATATTATACGTGTTCGGTTCACATAGTGAATCTGCAGTGGTCACGTGGTACAGTTTGGGAAATTCCCAGTTTACAAGTTGTAATTGCGAGTGAACGCACATAAAAACAAATAAACATCAAAACAACTTCACAGATCAATTATATGTTGCACAAATACACGTGTCGCTCGTATACACTATATAAACACAAACGACGTAGGTTTCAGTGTGATTCTTCTTCTGAGTTGGTCAGTCAAACCTCTAATGAAAGAGCCATAAAGGACTTACGTCATCCATAAGCATGATGATGATATTTGGATCATGCTGTTTTCCTGCAGTCTGACACACACATGCTGTCCACAACACACAGATTATAACTTTCTTAAAACACATGCTAATATTCAGGAAGCGGAACTTTTAAGCGTCCGAGACATTCTACACGCTGTAAAGTGTGAAACTACGAGTCATATGACTTTTTGCGTGTCACGTGACCGGTGTCTGTCGCGTCATCATCATGGCGGTGTGTATAGCAGTCATCGCGAAGGAGGTAAATAAACAACATTTGATCTTTTTAAGATACATCAAAGCATGTATTGGTAATGTTTGAATACATTTGACTCGCTAAATTAATAATTTTACTAATTATTGCTAAGAGTTTCTGATATGTGTTGCAATCGCGGCTGCTTTATAAGTAAACATTTAAATGCGTTCAAAAATATTTACGTGATGTTTTTATTAAAATTTAGTGTACTGTAGGCTTAAAATGCAATAAACCCAGTTTGTTGGCAACCGTGCAGTGTTTGTGTCGTGTGAGACTAGAGTATGTTTGCATCTCAAGCTTTAATATTAACGTTACCGCATTTGTATGGGACAAATTGAAGTAGTTTAACTCTACAACTCCTCCTGAACTGTGTAAATGAGGGTTTATAGAGTTAAGTTAGGTTGTAACAGTAGATGAGATGAGTAATAGTAAAGAAAAACGTTGACTGTAGAGATTTAATCAAATGTACTGACATTAATTATGGCAAGGACAAGTTTTCAAATAAATAAACAAATATAGAATTACAAGAACAAAACACTTGAAGACTTTACGTTACGCCAAATCTTTATGAATCCAGTAAAAGTACACTGAAATCAGTCATGATATATTAAGACTGACTTGAATACATAAATGCTAGGACATGAATAATGGTTCTGGCTTTATTGTATTAGCTTTATTAGTTAGATCTCAAACACAGCTGTGTAATGATCTTCATCAGTGACTGATGTTAGATTATGTTTATTGCCACAATTCATTTCTAATCGCATGCTGACATGTGTTGTGTTATAGCAAACCTGTCTCTTTCCAAGGACTTTTGTTAATAAAGTGAGATTAAATGCATAGATAACACGTTACATTACATGAAAAAGTTATCTAATTGTGTAACAATGTTAAATAATGCACAATTTCGAATCACATGCTGAAATGGTTGCGTTCCCTGTAATAGCAAACTTGCCTCTAAACAAAGACAACGGTTAATAAAGTGAGATTAACTAGTAGCTACATAGTGTTACTTGAGTAATCTGGATTGCTTAAAAAATCTGATAATAACATAACTAAAGTTATAGTGTTAGCTAAATCAAGCACAATCATTTCTAATCGCATGCTGAAATAGACGTTCCCCGTTGCGTTGATCTCTTTTTATATATTGTATTATTGCTTTTATGTACATTTTAATCTATTATGGACCGATAAGAACTTTTTTTTGTTTTTAATTTAATGGGATAGTTCACTTTGACATTAATTTTTGATGTTTTATCTAACCTCAAGGGCATCCATGATGAAGGTGTTTTTGTTTCCGCAGTATTTTCAATTTTGATATTTGTAGGTCAAACCGTTCTTGTCTGTCAAATAATGGAGGTCTATGGTCACCACCTCAAAGAGCAGCACAGAGAAGTCCAGATTAAACATGATTTAATGACTCGTAAATGTAAGTACTCATTGATGGCCGTGTGAGAAAACCAACAGTATTTATATAGTTTTTATTCCAAATTGAAAATACTGTGGAAACAAAGACCTACATCTTGACTGGCCTTGAGGTAAGATATAACGTATCAAAAATTAATTTCAAAGTGAACTATCCCTTTAATTTACATTTTTGTCATTTCCGATTTTTTACTGTGTTATGTTTGAATGATGCGTGTTCTCCAAGACAAGACTCCACTGCAAACAAAATCTACCTCCAGGTACAAATAAAGTAACTTGAGCTTGATCTCTGCAGAACTATCCCCTGTACATCCGGAGCGTCCCTACGCAGGGAGAACTCAAGTTCCACTACACAGTGCACACTTCGCTGGACGTGGTGGAGGAGAAGATCTCCGGCGTGGGCAAAGCCTTGGCCGACCAACGCGAGCTTTACCTCGGCCTCCTGTATCCCACCGAGGACTACAAGGTGTATCCTTAAAGGAAGCGCAAGTTGTGATGCAGAATGGGCAAAAGTTATGAAGTAGAAGTAATGTGGTACTGCCTAAAAAAAGTAACTAAACGGTACTTTTTCATAGAAAGTATTGTGTAACTTTTTGCGTTATTTTCTGCTGTTCTGGATCGCCGGTGAAGAAAGTTCAACTTAATTGAAACAATAGAAGTAATTTTTTGCTTATTAGTATGGTTGAATTGGATCATTGAAGGTCAGCAGCAAAGACATTGCTTAATAAAGTGAGTTTAAATTAGGGCTGTCAAACGATTAATCGCGATTAATCGCATCCAAAATAAAAGTTTGTGTTTACATAATAAATGTGGGTGCACTGTGTATAATTATTTTGTATATATATATATATATATATATACATAAATACACACATATGCATGTATATTTAAGACAAAAAATATTTATATATACAATATTTATATTTATATATAATATAAATGATATATAAATCTATATACAGTATATACATGAAAATGTTTCTTAAATATATACAAGCATGTGTGTGTGTGTGTATATATATATATATATATATATATATATAATAATTACTCAAGGCACCCACACATATTATGTAAACAAACTTTTATTTTGGATGTGATTATGTATTTAAACTAGGGCTGTCAAACGATTAATCGCGATTAATCATATCCAAAATAAAAGTTTGTTACACAATATGTGTGGGTGCACGGTGTATAATTATTATATATATATATATATATATATATATATATATATATATATATACGCACACACTTGTATAAAATTAAAAAAACATTTTCATGTAAATACTGTGTATAGATTTAAAATATTAAATATTTTAAATATTTTTTCTTAAATATACATGCATATATATATATATACAAAAAATAATTATACACAGTGCACCCACACATATTATGTAAACAAACTTTTATTTTGGATGCGATTAATCGTTTGACAGCCCTAGTTTAAATACATAAAGTCATGCATTACTTCACTACAGTAGTTGAAGAATTGATTTTGCTTTCAACTAACTTATATCAGCGTATATTTTTACTTGTGATTCGCTCTCATTAAATTACATAATTTTGTATAATTTTATACACACGCACGGTTGACCACGAATCCTTAAAGGGACAGTTCACACAAAAATCTATGACTTTCTTATGTGGAAGATAAATGTGTTAATACAGTAAAGGTCATCGATCACCCAAGCATTTTAGTTAACGTTATCCAAAATATGTACATTTATGAAGAAATGCATACACATTTGGGACGACGATGCAAATTTTTATTTTTGTGTGGACTGTCCCTTTCTGATGCACATGTTCATCTTAACCAGAATGACAGATATGGCTACGTGACAAACTCCAAGGTGAAGTTTGTGATTGTTGTGGATTCTTCCAACGCATCTCTGAGAGATAATGAAATTAGAAGTGTGAGTTGCATGGGTGTACCGTGTCAATTTTGCAACGACAAAAGAAGATGACGTGCGTCAATGTCAATCACACTTTTCTTTTCTTTCCTCAGATGTTCAGAAAGTTGCACAACTCCTTCACTGATGTAATGTGTAACCCTTTCTACAATCCCGGTGATCCGATTCAATCAAAGTAAGTTCCTTTGGTGAATGCATGGGAGCCATTCCACCGAAAGAGTGACATTCCTGTCCCCAGGACCTTATATGTATAAAATTGCATGAAAATTATCTCTAAAATACATTTTATTATTAAGCAAAATGTCATGCACATTTAGCTAACTACAAATTTAAAACGTATAATTGAAAACATTAACAAAAACGACACAGAACACTAAAAAATAGCATTTTCTGCATGTCCCAACTCTCTATCTCTAAACTTTACCATGAAAAATTATGATTAAAATCCTTCAGAAATCTGATTTTTCTTGCATTGTCGTGTGACTTTATATCCAAACTGCTTTAAAATTAAAAAAGAAAAAAATATTTGATCTAATATTTTAGATAAAATACAAATTTTAGTCATGTCCCTGGGTTTTCACTCAGTCGTGAGACTATTACATCCCCTATCTGAAAAACGTAGAATATTCCACAAGACACATTTTCAACAGAAGGCAATGGGGCGACTATAAGTCACTCCTCTCATTTTCGTTTCTGTATATTTGATGAAATTGTAACTGAATGAGGTCAATCTCAACATCTAAACGTTTTCTTAGATTTAATTGTTTTATTTTATAAATATTAACTTTTGGTAAATGGCTCAGTGTCCTCACGCTATTAGCATCAATGCTATGTGGCCATGTGCCATATATTTGATAACTTTTTGCTTAAAAACTCAATCCTGTTACCTTCAGTCCTGTTACTATTTGTTTCTTTTTCTAAAAAAAATAAATGAAATTAAACCACTATTTTTATTTATCATTTTTGTTTGGCCCATAATTTATACAATTATTTAATGAATTAATTCTAAAAAAAAATTTATAAGCTTGAGGCTTCGGTCATCTTTAAAATGAAAAAAATGCCTTTGTGTTTTTTTATATCAAAATACACCTTGCTTTAATAGTGGTTTTATTGGCACAAATATCAATTTTTTGAACATATAACCAACAGTTTCTTTAAAATAAACACTTTCTTGTGGGGAAAACAAAGGAATTAATTGACTTTTTAAATGACACATGATTTTTGGTAACAGGATTGAGAAAACATGCGTCCATATTCTGCTTAAATAAATAAAGTTGCCTGAGATTGACCAATACACATTTTGAATAGTTAAATATGTGTAGTATTAGATTCAAAGTTGAAAAAGATCAAAAATAAAGTTTATTTTTAAAGAGTTACAACAAGCAAATGTCACCCATTCGGTGGAACGGCCCATGGAGTATTTCTCGATACTAAGACACTAATATAATATTGGTCTCTCTCCTCAGGGCTTTTGACGGTATAGTTTCAGCTATGATGGTGCAGACGTGCTGATCTCCTCTCTTTACAACTGTATATACATATTTACATCAGTGTCCATTGGGTGTTTGGTGAAAATAAAGAAAGAATTTGTGTTTAATAAAATGACTCGTGATGATATTGTTTTTATTTACAGTGATTTTGCTCAAGTCTAAAGCACTGAAAAAGCAAAAATAGAAAAAGTACTGAAATTCACGAGGCGTTTCGGCCTCTCACAGGCATGGTTTCTTAAAGAAATGGTATAAAATGTAAATAAAATGGTAACCACTCAACATGAAATCAAGTCTTCGCTTTCTGTAGTGTCATCCAAGATACACACACACACAAAATAATCATAATAATACTAAACTGAACTCCCTACATGCACTTGCACTTTTAATTAGCACCAAGAAGTGCTTTGAAGATAACAGAAAATGAATATCAAAAAGAATCAACCCATGGACGAGCTCTTCCATTTTCCCTAAAACAAAAAGTACAATTTTTATAACATTAAAGAAAGCCAAACGATGGATTTACAGAGAAATGCCACACTTCCAAGAAACCGTTATAAGGATTATGGACCTTTTTCAGTATGTGGATATTGTAATATCTGATTAGAGAATAGAGTGCAAGGCCACGGACCACTGTGGAAATCTGAGATCTTTAAAGGTCCATGTCGTGTGAGGTACGGTTGTGTATCGGCTGAACTGACCTAATGAAGTGGCAGCCTCTGAGCGGGTAAAACCTGGAGGCGCGCGATCCCCGTCCCCGGGACCAGCCTCCACGCAAGTACGGATCCGTCGTCCTGAAACCGGGAATGTTTGTTCTTTTTGGCAATACCTAGTGCACAGAGGTGGGAATCGAAAGGTTTTCGGTCACAGATTTGGATTTCATAAACAAAAACAGATTCATTACAAGGAAACCAACACTTGTAGACACGATTCAGATTTTCACCTTTTTTTGTTTGATTTTTTACATCATTAAAATGAGGCATTGGGAGTTTCATAAGCTGTAAGCCATAATCATCAAAATTTTAACAAATAAAGGCTTGAAATATCTCACTTTGCATGTAATGAGTCTATATAATATATTAATTTCACCATTTAAGTTGAATTACTGAAAAATGAACTTTTGCACCATATTAATTGAGTTTCACCTGTGTATGTATATATATTTGCAGGCAGCAAATAAAGGGCCAAGAACCCTAGAAATAGGCAAAAAGAGGAGCTAAGCTTGGCAGGGAGCATCAGAACAACAGCAAAAATGAAAATGAAATGCATACACACGAAACTCGAAAAATTCGAATATGGTGCAAAAGTTCATTTATTTCAGTAATTCAACTTAAAAGGTGAAACTAATATATTATATAGACTCATTACATGCAAAGTGAGATATTTCAAGCCTTTATTTTATTATAGTTATGAAAACCTTTTCACAATATTCTAATTTTGAATTTGGGGTTTTCATAAGCTGTAAGCCATAATCATCAAAATTATAACAAATAAAGGCTTGAAATATCTCACTTTGCATGTAATGAGTCTATATAGTATATTAGTTTCACCTTTTAAGTTGAATTACTGAAATAAATGAACTTTTGCACCATATTCAAATCTTTAGAGTTTTAGATGCAGCAAATAAAGGGCCAAGAAACTAGAAATAGGCAAAAGAGAAGCTAAGCTTGGCAGGGAGCATCAGAACAACTGCAACAATGAGTAATTAAAGACATTTTAAGGTTATTTTAGTCAAAAGGATCTCTGAAATATCATAAATAGAATCACTAGTAATATGATTTAATCACTTTTGACCAATAGGTGGCGCTGTGACCAATTAATTTAGTTGTCAGTGTGTCTGTTATCTCAGAAATCTGTAACTTTTTGCGGCATGGTCTTAAGATGATCGGAATTAAATTTGGTGAAAATTAGAAAACTTTGGTGAAAAAAAAAAACGTAATAGAAAATTTGACTATGGCAAAATTGGTTTCTATGTTCTTCTCATGCATCAAGACCAGTTTCATTACAATAGGCAAATTACAATTCATTATAAGCATGATGCTGGACTGGTGACACTTAGAGTTTTTTTTGTAACAATAAGCCAAGGGGTTCGTGAAATATAGCATTTTTAGACAAAATTCAAAATGGCTGACGGCCAAAACGAGCAATATGGGAAAATTAGGTTTGTTCGACTTCTCTGCATGCTACAACTAATCTAAACAAATCAGTTCATGTGAGGAAAATTAGATTTTTGGCCAAAATGTTCATTAGTTATAAAAGCAAATATAGCAATTTTTCATACTCCCGGCCACTAGGTGGCACTGTGCCAAAACAGTGCAGGCATCCTCAGCTAATGGTTTGACATAACACACACCAAGTTTGGTCAGAATTCAAGTATTTTTCAAGAAGTCAGAAGTTTCAGAACTTTTGTCTCAGTTCAAAAGTTGTTAGCGTAAGCATGAGTGTAACTTTGTACAGTTGGTGGCGCTAGAGAGGCAGAGGCTCCAAATTGGCTGTGGTTAATCTTCAGACTGAGCTTATTAAGTTTACCAAATTTCGAAACTTTTTACCATACGGTTCTACAGGTTTCAGGTTAAAAAGCGAAAGAATAAGAACAACACCAATGGATGCTAATAAAGTCAAAATATTAGATAAAAAAAATAATAATTGTGTTTCCCATCATGCACCTTAATGACACGGCCTCTGAATAGGGTTTCATCTAAAGTCATGGCGGTCCTCACCGACTCCCTCTCGGAGAACTCGATGTAGGCGAAACTACAGGGAAAACACACTCATAAATCATGCTTGATGTGAAAATATCGGGTGTTTTTGCAGCCAGAAGGATAGGATACACACCCTTTTGGATGTCCTGTGAATCGGTTATACGGGATTGTAACTCGGTTTACGTGGCCACAGCCATTAAAGTACATCTCCAATTCGTCAGCGGTTGAGCCATAATCCACCTGGAAGTCAGACAACACAGCATAAACACACACTGCGAACAATACTATATGAAATATAACGTTCAAATATGACTCGATCGAAGCCGCTTACATTCCCCACATAGATAGATCTCCTATCCGAATCTATTCTCTCTTCATGCGTCATGTTGAAGAACAATCCTGAGGAGGGCAAGATTATAAAAGTTAATTAGAATCATAAAATATTAAATAATGACCTTCATTTAAGGTGAAACATGAAAGGGACGTCCATGGCTAGTGCTACAGTGGTGTGAATAAGTGTTGGCACCCATGCTAAAGTTGCCTAAAAAGAGGAATAAAAAAATCATCTTTTGGATATTGATCTTAATGCCTTAATTAGAAAAATGAGAAACTCCAACCTTTAAGGACACCATTTTCTTTGTGGATGAATAATGTATCATAAATAAATAAATAAATGT